>CM055095.1:66011247-66107939 GCA_029204225.1 Diphasiastrum complanatum | reverse complement strand
TTTTGCTTTTAATAAGTGATCAAACAGATTATCTATCCTGGGAAGAGGATATCTATCCTTTACTGTGACCTGATTCAGGGCACGATAATCAACACACACGCGCATCGATCCATCCTTTTTCTTAATTAAAAGGATCGGTGCAGCCCATGGTGACTTACTCGGCTTTATAAAGCCCTTCTTCAGGTAATCCTCGAGCTGCCACTCGACTTCCTGAAGCTCTTTGTGACTCATCTTATATGGTGGTTTACTGATAGATAGAGTTTCTGGAATTAACTCTATAGGATGCTCCACCTCCCTGGCGGTTGGAAGCCCGTCAGGCAAATCTTTAGGAAATACATCCTGAAACTCGCTAAGCAGTTTTTTAACAGAGCTTTCTTTGTTATGCTCTACTTTACTCTTTCTAGTCTCTAGCCTATCTAGGCTTTCTTTAAAGGCTAAAGCATTAATACTAGAATCTAAAGTAGAAGCAAGTACTGAAGAAAAAACAGATACTGAATCAAAATGCAAAGAACAGAGAAATACCTGGTCAATGGCCTCAACATGAAGAAGTCTTCTCAGCTCCACTGCTGCTATCAAGGGTGCCTTCGGTATACCAGATTCATTGTATAAATTAATATCAAGTTTGCCATTATGTTCAAATGCAATATAGCCCTCCTAGTAATTTCTTATCACAAACAATCCCAAATTGTATAGCCAGTCCTTACCTAGGATGATGTCCACTATAGCTAACTTGATAGCCTAAAAGTCCAGGCTATCCTCATAATCTCCAATCGTCAAGGGTACCTGACGAACAGCGGAGTCCCAAACATTTTTCCGTTGGCCATCAGCCATGGAAACAACGTATCTCCGGTCACCAATAATGGTCGTGAGTCCTAACTTCTTTACCAACGAATAGTTGATAAAGTATTGGCTTGCTTATTCATCGATGAGAATACGAACTCTACGACCACCAAGCATCCCATGTAGTCGAAACAGGATATGCCTCTCGACACTAGGGTCACAACTTTACTGCTCGCATGTGTGGGTTGTACGGCCTTGCTGACATCGCATCCCTCTTTTTAACCTCATCGCCCTTTGAACTATGCTTTTACAGCATCCAATTTGGTACTATGTAGCCAAAGTTACGACTGTTGAAAGTTTGGCAATTTTTGGTGGAAAATTGGCAAAATTTCAATGAGGCTCTAATTGCATGTTGAAAAGTTGAATAGTACGTTGCCTTTTGTCAGTTGAACAATCATTTTCACAGCATTTTGTGTGTTTTGGAAAAAAGTACAGTGAATTATAATAATTTGAGGAACAAAATTTCATGCTTGAATATAGTTTACATAAAATTTGTTTAAAAACTGAAATTTACAGTTCATAAAAGCAATTTACATAAAAAAGGACAATTTTGTAGGAAATCGCTACATGTCAATTAATGCATATCACATATTTTGAAGTCTTGTCAATTTAAACTAATTAGCTAGTGTATAAGAGAAGCTCCCTAAGATCCTGCTTACAAGATAACACACAATGGAAAACACACTATGGAGCAACCACCCAACCAAGTACAAGCAACCAATCAACTCTAGAAGCTTCACCCCCAAGCCAAGGAACAAAGAGGCTGAATGTAGAGTGAAACCCTGGCAATAAATCCATGATCACAATGAGGAGTAGGGTGAGTTTGGTCCTCTTATATAGAGCCTAATGCATCCTGGGCACATAGCCATGCATAGCCCTATGTTCCCTATACATAGATTCACCTAGAATAGAGTCCTATGCATGGACCAACTATTCATAGAATTGCTATTGATAACTCTACACATGCATACATTGTCTCATTACCTTGTGTAAACTCCATTTAGTGTGTTCTGGGCCTCACAAGGATATTAGTTACTTTCGGGTCACATCCAGTATGATGTGACATAACTAACAGCTTGATTTACTGGAGTATCGTCATGTATCCAAGACTAGGAGTATACTGAATCCTACTTACTGGCCATGGACATAACATAGTGGAACTGACTTTCAATGATGGAAATTGAATTTCATATGTTTTGGTTTAATTGAGTATGAATTGGGAATTTCTAGTTACGAAAAAAATTCATAACCAACATTGTTTCAATTTACTATTGATTATCTTAAATTTGCTTGATAAGTGAATGACACTATTGATTCAAATCAAGCTGATTTTGAAGTCACAATTACTTTCATTTAAGTTAAAAAAAAATTGACCTATTAACTAATTATAGCAAAGTTTTGTGTAGGTAATCAATAATGGCTGATGTAACCGCAAGTTTGATTGTAACGGTTCCAATGTTGACCTATCCACAGATTTTTTAGCAACTAAGTGTGACATTCATGGAAATGAACAATCGAAATAACTTACGACATTAGCAGATGGAAGTTTTGTTGAATCAAGTCAAGGCACTGTCCTCGCCAAATTTTCCAACTAGAGCCATATTTGGAAGAGAAAAAATAGAAGAAACTTGAGGTAGTTGACAACTGGTTAATGAAATGGAACAGTCTTTTTAGTCTTCACATGATTCTGAAAGATAAGAAAATTGAGAGCATGGTTTTGTTTTTTCATGAAAAATTTTATCATGGTGGTGTGATCTGCAACCAAAATTGACTACTTGGGAATATTTCAAGGAATCATTTAGAAAATCATATGTGCTAGTGAATGATTTAGATTACTATTAGAAGTTTATAAACTATAGAATGGGGATAAAGAGTTTGGACTCTTATCTCTAGGAATTTATGGATTTATGAAGTAAAGTTCTATCATGTGATTCTAAATTGGCCCTCTAGCAGTTCATCCTAGATTTGTTGTCTAACTATTAGAATAAATGTAGGCAAGATGTGCTTCAATCTTTTGATGATGGCCTACGAATCATGAAAGCTTGTGATTCCACAGTGGTGGCATCCATGAAGCTATTTTAAACAAATCTATTAGCATCCAAGCCAAAGAAGAGAAAGAAGCAAGTTCAAAAAGAACTTAGACTAGTTATTTCAACGAGCTAGATCAAATGGCATCGGAACCCAAGCAAAGAAGCAAATGTCCTGGAAGTAGATTAAGAAGGAAAATCTTTGTTTTATTTGCAATAAGCTTGGACACGTAATGAAATTCTATTTAGAATGAAAGAAACTTGTAGCAGGTAATCAAAATCTGAAACTATAATTTAATCTGATTGATTGTGAGTGCAAATGCTCCTTCAATACTATTTCTTTTTTGCCTAATGATTTATTTAATCTAAAGGCACAATAGAAAATCAAGAAGTTAGTATTTCAGTGGATAGGGTCAACTCAAAATTTTACTAATTCTCATATTGTATAGAAACTTGGCTTGAAAGCAAGCCAGTCTACACGAATTACTACTATCATTACCTGCACAATATACTTTGAAAGATCAATGTCTTCACATAAAAATTCAAATGATGGTGATAAACTCGAGAAACAAAACAATAAAACCAAGATGTGTATTGGTCTATTTTTAGGAATTACATTTGAGTATTCTAAGTAGCGATAAAAGGGCTTAAAAGAGCTCTAAATTGGCCTCACGATAGCTAATAGAGGTTAAAATGCTAGTTAGGCTTAGTTAGATTAGGTTGTCTTTTAAATCTCTATTTTAGTCTGCATTGATACTTTCTAAAAGATTTGGCTCCTAAGCTTTTCAATGTTGATACTTCCTATAAGATTTGGCTCCTGAGCTTTTCAACCTCTAATGTCATTCTCAAAATTGACTTAGGCAAATATTTTCATTGCATCAACTTACAATATTGGTTTGAATGTTATAAACCATTTGCTGCCCTGAATTCTTTTAAAAAGCCAAGAAGTGCTCAACGCTGCTGCAAAATCAAATCCTTGCTTGGAAAGGGCTAGAGTGGATGGAGCCGTACCTGTTTTTGAAAGAGTCCAGTTGCTATCAAAACTCACTGTCCAGAAGAAGTATCCACCCAAGTTTCGAGTCTTAAGATACTCCACCTTGTTGGCAACGGAGAGAGCATTGTCATAGCCGACCCAAGTCTTCCCATCAAAGCTGAAGGTACAAACAGTAAGACTGTCGTAAACTGTTGAAACATTGCTGTTTGTGATGAACTGTACTATTTCTGGGAAAATGAAGACTCCAGGCTCGTCTGAGAGAGGCTGGGGAGGGCCGGGGACCCACTGCAGGAGCTCCGATCCATGTTTCTGAAGGCTTCGCCAGAGCCCAGGATCGTCCATACAGTGCAAAACCTAAAATAGCTTTCTGTGAAGGCAATCCTGCCTTCAGCCATGTAGTAATTCCATAGTCTGTGTTGAGATTGCTGCCGTTGGTATAGAGAGCTGTATGCTCTCCAGTTGCAAACGGAGTCCAAGGGCCCTGATAATCATACGCCATTATGTTGATCCAGTCAAGGTTAGAAGCTATAGAGGACACAGGATAGCTGCGTGATCTGTCATACGGGATGGTGGCTGCATAGTAGACTGCTGCAGTGAGGAGCAAAGGTGGATCGTTGGATTGCTTAGCCTCCAGCAACGTAGCTGCACGCCATTCTGATATGAGGAGACCGAAGTTGTCCATTTCTGTGGCATCAAAGGGAAGCTCCCAGTCTAGGTCCAGCCCGGCAAAGCCATGCAGCCGAGCGAGCGCTATACTGGTTGTTATGAAAGTGTTCCGAGAGGTAGAGCTTGCTGCCATTTGCGCAAAGCTATTTGCATCAGCGGAGGCGCCTCCGATTGATACGAGAGCTCGTACTGTTGGATTGCTGGCATTTATTGTGCGGGTGAAGCTGGCCAGCTCCTGCTCGGTGCTAGGATCTGGTGCCTTCACCTCAAATGTGGTGGGATCCATGGCAACAAATGCAAAGAATAAGTGTGTGAAGAGAGTTGCATCGATGCTCGCTGATGGATAGCTTGCAGCTGCATAGGATGGATAATAGGCCCCCTTCACTCCGGGCACTTTGGATGATCTATCTTCAACCTCTGTAGCATCGCTTACCAAAAAGAATGCAATAAAATATAGAAGGGTCAGCAGCAACACCGAGTCTAAACCACTGGTTGCTTGTTCCATTTCATCAATTTTCATTACAACGTCATCTACGTCTCACCAGATGGCTAGATCAGCCGCCCAATTTGCCTGCAATATGTAGCTTTTGCTGCTGTTGCTATTGTAATGCTAACAGATGGAAGCTCCTGATCAGCTCCCATTCCGTAGCTCCTCCTTTCGTGCATCTTTTTCTACTTCTTCACTACACTACTAGCTGCATGGCTTCCAGCGTTTCCTACAACGACAGATCTCAACTTTACTCAGGGGCCACGTGGTTTAACGTGCTTGCTTGAACACCCAGGTTCGATTTTTTGGCATTTGGTGATAAACGGCCAAAAACATGGCTGAAGAGTAAAGAAAAATAAAATATGCTTGAGAGATACTCGGGCTGCCCAAGTTAACATATAGCTAATGTTCTTCGCAGTTGATAGATACTAATGTAGAAGAGCTACTTAAGATTGAAAGATATATTGAACATGATGAACACCATTTGTGCATTTATTCATAGGAAAAATTAGTAGGTACATTGATGAAAAATATGTATACACCCCGAATGGGAAGTTTAAACGAAAGTAAGCTCAAACAAGAACGAAGCTCACAGTAAAGTTAAGATTAATCCAGATCTTGGCATTAACAATAAAAGTGCATAAACTATGATGATGTAAGTGGGAGTCTGCCAACTGACTGCAGCAGATCAGAAAAGTGAAGAGGTGGTGAGTCGGCTAATGAAGGGAGATGAGATGTAGCAAACCCAGCCACCGTCGCCTATTGCAAAATTGATAGGGCCTGAGCACGTTGCAGGGCAATGGAAATACGTTGTTTGAAAGAAGCCACGAGAATAGAACCAGGAATACCTTGACGCTCTGCCGCCTGATGAGAACACATGCGAAGAAAATCCTCAAAGCGTCGATGCAAGGTGCCATTAGTCTCAATTGTCAGGGGAAGGAAAGCATCAGTGGAGTGCCTGTCGGAGTAGTTTTTTTCCTTCTCTTGTGCTGCCACGCCTGCCGCTTCTCCTGGTGTGAAGGCAGAGCGAGGTAATAGGTCACCACACGTGGGATCAACAACAACAACATCTGCCAAAGTACGAAGCTCATCCCGAGAGAGGACAATGTCAACCTGCCTGCGGGAAGAGTGGGACGCAGAAGAAGGAAGGACATGAGACTGCTCTCTGAGGACATGGAATCCTCCATCTCTGGCTATAGCGGCCGCTACATCTCTGACAACATCATCCGTAGTTGTGCGCTCACTTCCAGAAGGACAACGGAGGAGTTGGATAGCAAGAGCATCAATAAGGTGACCACAAACACACCTGGAGAGACCCAAGACTGAAGGATGAGGTAGCCCCAAGCGAAGACGAAGAGCAGTGGTGAAGATGGCCGAAGACAACCGAAAGGAAGGAATAACAGGCCGAGCTGACAGCCAAGCCCCCGCACCAGGACTTGCACAAGAAAGAAGCCGAGCTCGATGCAACGCAGAAGGAGCCTCAGAGAGCATGCTGGAAAGGGTTTGCTTGTGCATGCGCTCCAAGAGGGTCTCTTGCAGGTGATCAGAGCTGAAAGTGAGGAGTTGCTCAAAAGGAAGAAGACAAGCTTGGGCAGAGAGGGGGAGGAGCTCTCGCGCAGTGATGAGGAGGTGCTGGAAAGGCAGAGAACCACTAATCACATGAGCAATGCAATCCGCCAAGAGAGGGCGAAAGCCAGAGAGGAACCGAGAAGACAAAGCAGGAGGGGCGACAAGAGCCCATCTCCCAAGAAAAGATGCAGGTGTAGAAGAAACCTTAGAGAGAAGACCCACACCTCCACAAGAAATGGGTAACCGAGCCTGGTTCCGAACTGAAAGGGTCTCCACACCATCCAAAGAACCTGGGCCCAAAAGACGGCCAAAAACATCCATAATAGAGCTGTCAAAGGAAGAGAGAAGATGCGAAAAGTCTTGAGTAGGGGAGAAAGTCCGCAGCAGATAAGAAGGACACTGGATAAAGCAAGACGTCAAGATGCCAAATGCGACCTGAGAGTCACCCAACCAGGGAAGCAGATTTGAATGAGCAGCATTCTCTTGGAGAGCCTCACCAAGAAAAGCAGAGCAGAAGGAAACAGACCCAAAAGGAACACCCAGAATGCGAATGTCATCCGAAGGAGCAAGAAAATCTTGAGGAGGAACAAAGTCCGAAGGAAGACCTGCTGGAGACCACACTGGACACTTGTGAGGTTGAATAGACAAACCAAGAGAAGCCAGCTGCTTAGAGAAATGATGAAAAGCGAGGAGCACCATAGGAGCAGGACCAACAATATGAGTGTCATCAACAATCGAAGGAAATAAGTAAGAGGGAAAGGCCTCTGCAGAAGCTCAAAGTGCACGGAAATGAGCCAGAGTGAAAAGAGGCCCACCCAAAGGATCACCTTGACGAGTGTCTGTTGCAGACTGGATATTAGAAAGATCCCCAGAGCACACGTGGTGACTGTAAAAGAGAGGAGTCTCAGTAGCATAGAACAGCCGCACAAATGGGATAAGCTGAGCCAACTCATCACGAACTGCGCGTAGCTCCCGAAACATACTTTAGGTATAAAACTTTAGACTATCGTTGTTTTAATTTGGCTACTTGGGAAAATTAGCATGTATAGTAGTTTTTGACGGCTTTTGCTATGCTCAGGGGCATGTCTTGGGTTTGTCAGTAGTTTTGGCCTATATCGGGACATGTGCTGATTTAATTCACTTCAACATTTTAGAGCATTTTTTACCCTAATATCAAGGCTTCTATCAAGCAAATTTTTTTTTTTTATAGCGGTATCTCCAATGGTATAACCCTCGACAACAGAATCTCAAAATTTGCTCTAGGGCTCGAATATTAGAAAATTTTCACCTCTGCTAACAAAGGCTATTTTACGAGGGTTATTCTAAAGCCTCGTAACCCTCGAAAAAAAAGAACACGGCCTGACCCCTGTTGGCATAAAGTACCTTCCGAGGTTTATTTCGAGGAGTATACAGAATATCCTTTCGAGGATTATTTCACATGAATCAAAAAAAAAATTAGGGCAGCATGAAGCCAATAGATTGGCTCCATTCTACCCTAAAAATTGTCTCCATCCAATCCCAAGAGTCTTTTGCACTATTTCTTATGAAGTTGGTGAGCAAAATCATTTTCTTATAATTGTTATTAAAACATTGCAAATATCGAAGTTAAATTTCATGCAATTAAAGACATATGAAAGACAATTATGATTAACAAAATAGCCATAAATAAATGGTCCTAAATAGTCCAAGTACAGAAAATATATGCAAACTAAATTAGTAAGCGTACATATATATGGGCTAGAATGAAAAAACTGGTTAGGTTCATTTGAGTCCTCGTCTTGGCCACAGACATCAGACTCAGATGGCTGCAATGCATGGGACTGGATCTACAGTACTTGCAACAAACATGTTGTGAGAAATATGGTGAAAGTGAGAGAGAGACTATATGAATGCAATGAAGTTAAAATCTAATCTGAAGCACTACCTTAGAAGCATCATCTCAATCGATTCTCACTCGTTGTCATATTGTTAGCATATGCATACATGTACTCGTCCCTGGTGAGAGACCGCTTTACGACACATTTCTGCATAAACCGAGAAAGTTGTGATTAGAACTTAAGCTAATAAATAGATAGTTTAGGTAGTGGAAAAAAATAAAATTGAATTTCATTAAAGTCAAATTTAACTTTTGAGTAGGAGACTTACAAAATGGGCATGAAAATGTTTCTTGTCGTTGCTACCCAAATGAGAAGGCCCTGTAGTCTTTAGTCATTTTTTAGCTACCTCTTGTTGTTGCTTGAATCTCTCTGGATTGTCTCAGCATTTCTTCTTCGCAAACTCATGTGGAGCGGCCTAGATATTCCAGCTCTCACCGCATCGTAGATTTTTTATTTGTGGTGGCTCATCACACCTCCCATTCAGTGCAACATCCATTTGGAATCAAATTCCATATCAGAGGAAGGGACTGAGAATTTTCTACGCAACTGGGCAATGACATATTTCTTGTCACATTAGTCTTGTTTGGTCCTTAAACATGTTTTTGTTAAAGATGTCATGCATGAGTTGTCTCATGCGAGTAATGACATAGGACAACACGACCATCCTCAACTATGTGCCTCTCCACGTCTATTGTGAGAAATTCAACTAGTTAAGTTGAGTTAAATTAGCAATTTGGAGGCCAAAATTTTTTTTCCACTTAGAGACTTATTTTTTTATGTCAATAAGGTCTAGAAATAGTATTCTTACTATTTTTAACAATTATTCAAGCTGATAAGGTCATATTTGGACCTATCCTAATTGGTTAGATTAGATACATTGCATCTAGTCAAGTTAAACTAGGTTTTTGATGAAGTACCTTGAAGTTACCATTTTAGGACAAATTAAGGGCATGTGGCCAAGTGACATTATGGCTGTTATAAATAGATATACCTGCATGGAGAACTGATCTTGATGTTCTCATTTTGTATGGAGAACTTTTCTCTTTTGATTCTATGTCCATCTCTTTCATATTTCTCATGATATCTTGAGTTCTAATGTGTAGAATGTGAACTTTCTCGTTGTACTTGAATCCACACGTGTGAAGGATAGTGTGATGCTATTGTTGTATGAAAATGGATAGTACTATATCATATCTCAGTGATTTTGATCATATCTACATGTATTTCCAAGTTCTAGCATGGTAGATGCATGATTTCTAGCTTGTGAATGATTCTAGATGTGCATCCAAATTTAGCCAAGATCTAATTGATCCATTAAGTATGTTTTGGATCTGATTTTTTTCACATGGTATCAAAGCAGGTTGCAAGCTAAAGTTGGTGAATTTTCCAAATCTAGACGTGTATTTGAGGGCGCCATCAATTCTATGTGGAGTTGGAGTGGTTTCTAGATCTCAAATCAAGCATTTTTCAAGTGTAGAAAATGGATCTTTGTGATCCTACTTTCATTTTAGGTCAAATCACTTGGAGTAGGCCGATTCTTGAATCCACCTACTAGAATGTGGAGACAAAAATTGCTCATGGTGTTGGATGTTGCATTCTATTAGTAGCTGTATCAAGATTCTAGCTTTTGCATATAGTTTTTTATTGACTCAATATTTTACATTGAAAGTAGTTTGGATTGATCATTTGCAAAACTTAATCTTACTGTACCTTCACCTCTGATAGCTTGTGTGCTATTGTCGTCCATATGAACAAACTTCTTGGTATTGTGCGTATAGGACTCAAAATAGTCGATATGGTTGGTCATATGTTGAGTGGCTCCGGAATCAAGAAATCGCTGTCATCTTATGCCTCTTGATGGCTCATCATGAATGCATCATGATCCGCTTCTTGACTGGGTTGAGGTGCTTTTGTAGTTGCATTTTCACCCTTTGTTGTTGTTCTTAGCTTGTAATATATGGCAATCTTAAATCTTGTGGTTGGTTCGTTTGCAATATCTACAATACAGCTTCTTCTTTGTCATCGGATTCGACTGTTCTTGATGATTTGTTGGCTTCTGATTCGACTTTGGTTGTTTCGGGCCTTTCTTATGCTACTTACTAGGGCTCTTGTTTGTGTATAAGGCGTGAGAATCGACAATTGAGAAACTGGAGGGTTCGTTCCTTCTAGTGTCTTCCTGTAATTACAACATCATGATAACTCGTGATAGAGTCAGTTCTGGATGTCTCGTGATGATCATCACCTAGCTAGCATCGTATGAAGTTGGCAAACTTCAGTGTTATTATTGTGTCTTGATATTCTATGACTGATCCAACTGCAACCATTTGTGACATAATACATGGCATAATATTGATTATGATTATTGTCTCTATATACAATTTACAATTGTGGAGATGTATGTATAAGAAAGTGGCGTGGAGTCATTGTGCCATTTGGAGTAGATCATGGCTGCTGTTTTCATTGTTCAAGTAGTTGCACGTACATGAAGTGGGCGTGAGAAGGCTTCAACTATTAGAATTCGAGCGTGTCACTGCCGATAGTCAATGAAGTCGGGATAGTTGTTTGACGGTCCTTGATGATAGCCAGTTGAGCTGACAAGTCGGACTCCTAGATAAGTCGGCCAAGTCATCCGTCCTCGACAAGTCAAACTTCTTTGACAAGTTGGTTGCCTTCTTATGCATGTCTTCAATAACAGAGTATTTTTGTAGACTGTGCGACAATGCATGCAAAACTGCAGTAGTATGAATGGAACTAGATTAACATGGGATTCAGGAGAGTAGAGGAATAAATCACACACTAACACTAATGCGACGCAACGGTTTGGAGCACCAATGAACCAACAACGCATGACATTACCAACACCTTCGGGACCAGCTAACAATCAAGTGGCCCAAGTAAACTTGACAGCAGTGGAACATGACATTCACCCCCAACCTAAGCAATGTCAGTGGTATGGACCTGATGAGCCTTATGTTGATCCGACCATCAGTGAATACTTTGCTACATATGCTGCCCAATCTCAACGCCAAGGTGAGAGAATTTACGGCAGCTACCGATGCGGAGAAGGGCATAGAATTGTCAAATGTCCCCATAAGTTATGTACGTGCCCTTCTGCCGATAATGTGGATATGTGCATTGTTACAAGAATTCCCACTACGTCTTGGAGCTAGTGCACCATTGAAATTGATCATGATGCAGTCAACAACAACACCTTGAAGGTTGTCACAAATTCCCTATTCTCCATGTTTCAGTGCTAACAGTCATGCGAGCCTAGAAACAAAACGAAGTGGCACCATCATCACCATCCTCAGTATCAATGGCAGATGATCAACCTTCGGCAGCAGGATCATATCCTAATGCCAAAGAAGAAGGTCGACAATATCAAAGAATACGCCATTGGATTCAGGAAGCCCAAGCAGATAAGTTTACAAGCCAAGGAAAAAGCTACAGTCGCCACCAAGAACAAATCTTAACGACTATTTACATCATTAATCACCAGTCTTTTGACTAGCAGAGTGAACTTATCCCTCGGAGAGTGGGTGTGATTTTCTAGCGAGCTTTTTGCAGTGAGCTTTTGAAGGCGAGTTTTTTTGTGTTTAAAGCGAGCTTTTTTCTACTATTCAATTTCACCCACTATAACATATTAGTTTTTTCTATTTCTAAATGTCACCTTAGAACATGTTGCATATACATTATATAAACCATGACATGTAGGATAAATAAAATATCGATCAAACATTCATGGCCCCAAAAGAGCAACCAATCATCACCTTTACATTTGTGCAAAGGAAATGATTTTAGACAATATAAAACAACTACATAACAGAGAAAAAGTAGAATTCAGTACAATCAACAACTCTCAAATTCAAGGAAGCACAAGAATATAAAAAATACTATTTTAAGGACTATTCAGGATAGACAATGACAATAAAGGAGTAGAACATTATTATGCATAATAATATAGTAATTTTCCTGGAATTTTGGCCTGTGTCATTTTAAGTCATTTTGTGGGAACATTAACTTGTACTTTAATGTGGAATATTTTTAAAAGATGCAATAATGTGTGCAGCTATGCAGTATGCTTGTTCATCATAGTTCCAAGTATCAAATTCGAATTTGTTTGCATGTTTAGCCATCGCCTATGCCTTGTTAAGGTAGTTTATATGTCAATCCTGGGTTGTACCATGTTTTTAGAAAACCGAAACTGGTGCTTGTTAAAGTTTTTCGACATATATGGTGATGATTGTTGATAGCCCATCTACATTTTCATTTTCTGCATAAATTTTGGTTTTGACATAGTATGCTATATCATTTTGTATTATAAGTATCTCTAAATATCAGAAGTGATCAACCTAATATATTTCTCATGATAAATTTGTTGCAAAAAGTTTAGGAAGACAATATAGCGAGGACCACGAAATTTATTCAGAGGTTTATCATGAATCAAATATTTGAGATTCATGGATCAAGCATTCCATCAAAGCATGCCAGTTTCACATTATCATCAGATTAAATTTTCTGGAAATTCATTATTTGATATTCTATTTTTTAAAAAAACATATCAAATGTTGGAAGTACAAGATACGTACACTAATGAATGTGCATGACAACTTTTTGAAATCATTCTAAAAACAACCCATAATTTGACAATGAAAATTTAGTATGCATTAATAGAGCACAAAGATCTGTATAGCACGATATTTGAGAAAAATGATCGTGAGTGTTTGAGAATGTGTTTTTTTAGGTTGTTTTCCATGGTATAATCAGGGGGTTTTTAGGTTGTTTTCCATGGCATAATCAGGGGTTTACCGTTCTAAGAGCTAGAAAGTCCAAGTGGCGAATTTTGGGTATCAAATTTTTTAAATCGGACTTTTTTAGAATCGAAAATTTTGGATATCGATAGAGAGCATATGCAATCAGCAACATTGTCAATAGAATCAAATAGTCCAATAAAATACTATGAACAAGACAAAGTTGAATTGGATGATGATATTGCATCCATTGAGACCAATAAATCTATTGGGTTAGAAGGAAGCAGTGTCATTTTCTTGATTATTTCCTAAACTCGATCCACACTACTTTCTAGATTGATTAAACAAACACCGACACGCATGACAGGGGAAGAAATCCCTAGATTTTATGATGGGGACATCATGTTTGAATTTCCTCCCACATTCAACAAAGTTAATGAGATGAATGGCATGGAGCAGAAATTCGATGGACCCACATGGACAAAACCAATAACAAGCAATGTGGCTTTTGAAGGAGTGGTTCGAGTGAGTTATTGTGCTGGGGTGTTCCAGTGTTTAAGTGTGTCTTGTCCCCACAAGCTAAATACTGGCCACCACAATAGAACCTTCTTCAAAGGTTTACTAAAGAAGAAATGCCCACTAGGCTACGATGGCAGATTTTGAAGGAAACATTGTCATTTCTGCAAACAACATGCAACATGTGTTGATGCTTGCTCCTGCATTTTGTACTATGTCATGCCAAACAATGAGACACTCACTAGGTTAATGATACACTCTAGAAACCATTTACATGATGTGCAACCCGGGACATCGAAGAGGAGTATTGAAAACACTAGACTATTGGTCGAAAGGGCGGTAAAGGCTGACAAAAGTATTGGACCACGAAAAGTGCAGATGATGATTGCAAGAGATTTGATCTCATCAACTCTAACAAAGCCTGATCGCCTGCCGAATGAGCTTGATTGTTATCAAATGTACATGTGCTGTAGCTGGCGGTGGCTTCGGTCTTGCTGGACAGTCTTTATAGCAATGCCCATAACCACAGTCATGACGAAATGGTACATTTGGAACTTGGAAACTATTTGGATGAGTTGGTTCCTCTTGTCCAAAACAAAGCGTCCATCATCCTTAGATCTTTGTTTTGGCAAAAAAAAAAATTTGACCCCGAAAATAAATTCCAATCTATGGTGTATACGTGTCAGATTACGTCGGATGGTCTCCAAGGTGAAGAACACAGGGATGCCTTTAGGAGATGGTCTGGACAGCCTTCTACACCAATAGGAAGAATTCAATGTATGACTTCTTTCATGGTAGCAGATTTCCAGGACAAGGTTCTTTGGAAGACCGATGCTTTGTTTTCAAAATGTCAACAAAGGGACATGCTTCAGGAGTGAATCTAGTAAATCGAATGTGATGCACAAGCAATGGAGATCTCAGGTATGGTTAGGTTCAGTTTGATCACACCAAAAGAGTACTTGGATGGTCAACAATGGCATGCCATGTCTATGACCCAAGGTACCGTTTGTCTTTTCCAACAATGTTGGAATTTTTTTTTTTCAAATTTAAAGAAAAACTTACGAATGTGCTCTTGATTGTTTTGGTTCAGTGTACAAGAGCTATTGAGCATAGCTACATGTGAGACGAAGGAAGAGGATACTGAGGCACAAATTCTATTCTGGGAGATGCTCAACACAGTCATGGAGCGTTCTGGTCACGACAACACTGACTTTTGTGGGTTCATGACAGATGAGGCCCAAACAAACTGGAGGGCAGTCCGTATAGTGTATAAGATAATGTCATGAGTGGTCGTGAGAGGTCATGCCTATTTCATTGGGAGCAAAGCCTTGTGAGACACATCAATGCATATGTTCAAAAGGAACAACATGCTCAACACAAGATATTATGCGAAAATTGGAGGGCTGTCGCAACCAGAGAAGAAGCATTGGAACACTACAGATTGATTCGGCGGTGGTGGCGGATAGCAAAAGTGAAGGAGTGTGATGTCCCAGCTTTGGATAGCTGATTGAGCTGGTGGAGTGTTAGAATTGCTCATTGGGGCGATTTCATGGTAGCAGTAAGTTGTTTCTATAAAGCAAGATCACAAATTCTAATTTATTCTAACCACATATTAAAATTGATAATCATGAACCACTTTTTATGATAGATACTAAAATATTTGTGTTTGCATTTTTGAGGTGTTGGATAGTAATGCCATGGTAGCTGGCTTGCTGGAGAGGGGCAAAAAGATAAAATCTCCTTGTACGATGCAACTGTCTCTGATATGGCAAATGCTCTTTTGCAAAGTGCAAAACAACATGCATATATTATGGGAAAACATTTGGGAGCTGGACCCTTGAAGATCTTCATAACAAGTTGGTCCATCAAGTATTGAAGTAAGAAAAGTATAGGAAGTGAAAGATGAGGTTTCTTCCCTATGATCACCTTTGCCAATATAGGTGAGCCTAGATGGCTAGGCCCTTGCTTGAGTTGACCTTCTTGGAGTCCTTGTATCTTGAGATGGATCCTCAAGATCTTGATCACTTTGAAGCTCCTCCTCCATCCTAACATGTTATTTGACATCAAGGTAGTTAGTAGCACGTTCATCCACTTTACAAGCTTGTCCTTCATAAAAAATAACCTCCCTACTCACTATGATTTTCTCAGTGATGGGATTGCTCTATAACCCCTGCTATTTTCACTATAGCCCACAAATATATCTTTGATAGATTGGCATCATGCTTCTTCCTTGTATCCAAGGATTGGTATACATAGCATGTAGATCCAAAAATTCTTAGATCTTTGAGATTTGGCTTTTCTCCAAATAGAGCCTCAAATGGTGTGACTCCTCCAATGGCTTCTCTGGGCAATCTATTGCACAAAAAGTTAGCACAAGTAATTTTCTCACCCCAAAATGGTTTTTGTAGAGAAGCATCTAGCCTTAGCACACTCACAAAGAGATCTATTTTTCCTCTAGGCCACTCCATTTTTTTGAGAGGTATAAGGACAAGATAAATCCCTCTTAATGCCATTCATTCTATTGGAGATATACTCTCATCCATTATCACATTTCAGTACCTTAATCTTGGTATTAAGTTGATTTTTTCAACTAGAGTTTTGAGTTTTACAAATGAATCAAACACTAACCTTTTGGAAGACAAAAGGAAAATCCAAGCATATCTTGAATGATCATCTATAAAATATACATAGTGTTGGATTACTCTCCTTCTTACCGATTGACTAATCACTTTTAATCTTCACCCATTGTTTATCCAGTTCTGCGGATTTTCTTGTGTTCTTTTACAGTCTACAGTTTTACAAGTGTTTTTACATAGTCTGTAGAATTACATGGAGTTTTACCACAGTGTCGCATTTCCATTTTCTCTCACTTCGGCTTTCTCGCCTGTCAGGATTTACAAGTAAAATTATAGTGTCGTCTTTTTTGCATTGTTCGCATTTTAACGACACTCTTGCTTGTCAAAAATCTTGTGGAAAATGCAGTGTCACCTTTCTCGCATTTTTCGCGTGTCAGGATTTGCGAGCAAATATGCAGAGTCGCATTCTTCGTTTTTTCAAAGTGCCTCAAATATTGAGGAAATGACTCTGGCAATGTGTGGGGCAACCCTAAATCAGATAGGCATTGTTGCGTTTTTTGCAAAATCTCGACACTGTCACTTTTGTGAAGGTGTCGCCTGTGGTTGTTTACGTTCATTTCTATAGAGCTACAGTTTTGGTTCATTTATGCAGAAAGAATGTTTACGGTCAAATTTCACCGCTTATCAACAATCAATGACAAGAAACCAGATGGATGCCAGCGGCGATCAGCCAACTGGCAATCGCAATTGATGACCTAATTTTTTAGTATAAATAGTTGTTCATGTTCATATATCATTACAA
Organism: Diphasiastrum complanatum; assembly: GCA_029204225.1. Classification (NCBI taxonomy): domain Eukaryota; kingdom Viridiplantae; phylum Streptophyta; class Lycopodiopsida; order Lycopodiales; family Lycopodiaceae; genus Diphasiastrum; species Diphasiastrum complanatum. The sequence continues at coordinate 66,090,834 of CM055095.1, read as the reverse complement.
CAAAAATGATCGAAGAGATCAGTCAGCAAGTATTGTAGTTAGCTCTCTATCAAGCTTTCAAGCTTGAACTCTCTTGAGCATTTTAGCTCAATCTTTTAAGAGATTTGTTTTAGAGTTGCTATTGCGCTATTGCTTATCAGCATAGCTGCTTATTATCAAACTTATTCTCAGTTACTCAGATACAGCTTAGAGTGCGAGACTTCTATCCGCTATTGTCTTGCGCTCATTAAAATCTAATTTTCTTTTCTGAATCAATATTATCTTCTTATTGTGTTCAGTATATGTCAGAATGCATGCATCTCTGTATTACTTTTGTAACTGATAGAAATTGTCTGAGAATTCAATACTTCATGTTTGGCTACGTAATCACTTAGTATCTAGCAATTTCAAAGTTAGTTTCTAAACATTGAACGTGATTTCCATCACTATTGCTTTGTTCAATTTTGATAGGTGTAGTCATGCACTAGAAGTAGGAAGTTTCCGCCGCTACTTTGTCTATCCTATTTCTGACATGGTATCAGAGCGAAATCTCTAGTACTTGATATCTTTCGCGATATCTTTAGTTCTTTTCAACCTTTCAGTATCAGAGAATTGATTTCCTATTGTTGGCATTACTGCATCTTAGCGTCATCGATACAGATGGATTCTCAAAGTAAAGTTGGTCTTATCGTAGACAAGTTGAATGGATCCAATTATCATTTGTGGAAATTTAAGATGAAGGCCTTGCTAATCACCAGTGAATTATGGGATGTTGTTATAGGTATAGAGGTAAAACCTGAAGACGACTACTCAAAGTGGAAATTAAAGGATGGTAAAACTTTTGCGCTTATTATCCTCAATATATCAGATACACATATTGGACACATAGCTGAATCTAAAATGTCAAAAGGCGTTTGGGACATCCTGAACTCACTATATGACATGAGGGACATAACTACCAAGTTACATCTACGAAGGAAATTCTTCACATTCAAGATGTCTATTGGTGATTCACTTCATAATCACATTAGCCAGTTTAAGAATCTCTTGCAACAGATGGTGTCATGGCCATATTCGGTTAAGGACCTGGAATAGTCCTAATATGGTAGACCGGCCCTCCAGTGTTCGAGATTATTGGTCACGCCGTGATTTATGTCCATGTCAAGGCTAGTTTGTGACTAATTAACCTTGAGAGAACCCAGACACTCTAATTGAGACATATGGAGTATTGCATGTCTGTGTGACAGATATAGGCAGGAGGACTGCATGAAGAGGTGTGATGTATTTATAGTTTACCTACAAGGGGGTTGCATGGTTTCGTGCACAGGAATCTATTCTCTATATAACGAGGTAGGGATTCTCCCGTTGACATATTGGATTTAGGTTTCTAGTTTCTCTCTTCTCCTCTTGCTTCACATGGCATGGCTTGGGGGCTAGATCCAGGTTTGATCTAGGATTGGTTGGGTGGTTTGGCTCTATAGTCTCTCTTATGATGTTCTCATATCCTCATATTAGGAAAAATCCTTTAGGGTCTTTACATTGGTATTAGAGCCCGACTAAGATGTGATCTTGGATGGGATTTGAAGTTTATCATTAACCAAAAATAATCAAAATAGAATGAGAAACCATGCTAAATTATGTGTATTGGATATACAATATTTTTGGGATAGTGTATTCTTTAGTTAAGGAATAGACTCAGCTCATTAGTGATTATATCCTAGAGTGCTCAATTGGATAACGAATCATAATGAATCCAAGAATAATAACTGAATTGATATTCGGTAGGACTTTGGGTATCTAGATTTGATTCTAGATTGTAATCTAAAGTTTTTTGTAGTTGAAGATGATTGTCATCCAGTATTTTCTTAGTTGGAAGATGGCCATATTCGGTTAAGGACCTGGAATAGTCCTAATATGGTAGACTGGCCCTCCAGTTTTCGGAATTATTGGTCATGCCGTGATTTATTTCCATTTCAAGGCCGGTTTGTTACTAATTAACCTTGAGAGAACCCAAACACTCTAATTGAGACATATGGAGTATTGCATGTCTGTGTGACGGATATAGGCAGGAGGTCTGCATGAAGAGGTGTGATCTATTTATCGTTGACCTGCATGGGGGTTGCATGATTTCATGCACAGGACTCTATTCTCTATATAATGAGGTAGGGATTCTTTAGGTCTCCAGTTTCTCTCTTCATCTCTTGCTTCACATGGCATGGCTTGGGGGCTAGATCCAGGTTTGATCTAGGATTGGTTGGGTGGTTTGACTCCATAGTCTCTCTTATGGTGTTCTCCTATCATCATCTTAGGGGTTATTCTTTATGGTCATTATAGATGGCCGTTGTCGAATCAGTCATAGACAATCAAGCTGCAATTATGACATTGCTTTCAACCTTGTCCTCTACATATGAGACTGGGTGATGATCATATCGACACACTTAGATTTAACTCTTACTAGAGTCACTATGTTGCTACAAGAAGATAATCGAAGAAGTCAAGACACTTCGTCGACTTCCTTCTCTTAGGCTCTATATGTCAACAAAGGCTCTAAGCGACAGAAGCAGAAAAGCTCCAAGAAGGATGCAACGAATCATAAACAGACTCAAAGTCAAGCACAATCATCAGATCCACAATCGAAGAAGAAGATGTTTTGCAGGTATTGGAAGCGCAATAACCATGAGGTCAAGGATTGCCGGATTCTCCAAGCGAAGAACGTAGCCAAACAACCTGATCAATAAGCAAACACAGTTTCAACATCTCCCCAGGTCAAAGTGGACGAAGGCGCATTTATGGTCAAAGATCAAAGTGCGTTTTTGGATGACTCATGGTTTCTTGATTCTGGAGCAACTCAACATATGACCAATCAACGTGAGATCTTCAACTCCTACACTCCTTACAGCACAAATAAATTTGTTCATCTTGGTGACAATAGTACTCAACTATTGAAGGTGAAGGCATTATAAGATTGCGATTCCAGCATGATCAAATTTAAATTACTATCAAAGCCTAAACTGAGTCATGAGATATCTTCGATGGACTTTTGCATTTGTTATGGAGCAGTTGGCAACAACAAACTCAATTTATTCAGTGGTTACACAGATGCAAGTTGGGGTGGAGATGTAGACACTTGTAAATCCACTTCTGGATTTACATTCTTCCTCAACAATGGTCCGATTTTCTGGAACAGTCGCAAGCAATCTTAGTCACTCTCAGATATTGGTCTAAATCAACATGCTCCGACGACATTATTTTGTGATAATCAAAGTGCCATCGTTTTATCAGCCAACCCTAGATTTCATTCCAAGAGTAAGCACATTGAACTGAAGTATCATTTCATCATAAGTAAAGTTCTCAACGAAGAGGTTAGATTGCAGTACTGTTGAATGCAACATATGACAGCAGATATTTTTACCAAAGCATTAAGTTTGGATACACACAGAAGATTATGTGTAGAACTAAGTTTGAAGGTCAAGGCATTCAAAGATTCAGATTAAGAGAGAGTGTTGGATTATTTTCCTTCTTACCAATCGACTAATCGGTTTTAATCTTCATCCACTATTTATCTGGTTTTGTGGATTTTCCCGTGTTCTGTTATAGTCTGCAGTTTTACAAGTGTTTTTACACAGTTTGCAGAATTACATGGAGTTTTACCACAGTGTCGCATTTTCATTTTCTCTCACTTCGGCTTTTTCGCCTGTCAGGATTTACAAGTAAAATTACACTGTCACCTTCATTTGTTCACATTTTAGCGACACTGTCACCTCAGAAATCGCATGGAAAATGCAGTGTCTCCTTTCTCGCATTCTTTGCGTGTCGAGATTTGCGAGCAAATATGCAGAGTCGCATTCTTCGTTTTTTCAAAGTGCCTCAAATGTTAAAAAAATGACTCTGACAATGTGTGGGACAACCCTAAATCAATTTTTAAGGCACTGTCGCGTTTTTTGCAAAATCTCAACACTGTCGCTTTTGCGAAGTGTCGCATGTGGCTGTTTACGTTCATTTATGCAGAGCTACAGTTTTGGTTCATTTATGCAGACATAATGTTTACGGTCAAATTTCACCGCTTATCAGCAATCAATGACAAGGAACCAGATGGATGCCAGTGGAGATCAGCCAACTAGCAATTGCAATTGACGATCTAATTTCTTAGTATAAATAGCTGTTCATATTCATAAACGATTACAACAAAAATGATTGAAGAGATCAGTCAGCAAGTATTGTAGTTATCTCTCTATCAAGCTTTCAAACTTGAACTCTCTTGAACATTTTAGCTTAGTCTTTTAAGAGATTTGTTTTAGAGTTGCTATTGCGTTATTGCTTATCAGCATAGCTGCTTATTATCATACTTATTCTCAGTTACCCAGAGACAACTTAGAGTGCATGGCTTCTATCCGCTATTGTCTTGTGCTCATTAGCATCTGATTTTCTTTTCTGAATCAATACCATCTTCTTATTGCGTTCAATATATATCAGAATGCATGCATCTCTGTATTGCTTTTGTAGCTGATAGAAATTGTCTGAGAATTTAATACTTCATGTTTGGCTACGTAATCACTTAGTATCTAGAGATTTTAAAGTTAGTTGCTAAACATTGGACGTGATTTCCATCACTACTGCTTTGTTCAATTTTGATAGGCGTAGTCATTCATTGGAAGTAGGAAGTTTTCGCCGCTACTTTATCTATCCTATTTCCGACAATATACTACTTTGCATCTCCATTGGATGCTTGTGAGAAGCTATGCACATCCGAATGTATGATCTCAAGAGGAGTGTTTGCTCTTATGGTGGATCTTGAAAAAGGAAGCTTATGAGCCTTTGAGAGGCTACAAGCCTCACAATGCTTACCACATCTTGAAAAATGTTGGGGAGGCCGAGTGCAAGCTCCTTTGCACACATAGATTCCATTGCTTTCCAACCTTTTGTGCCATAGCTCCAATTTGGTGATCTCCTCCTTTGCCATGTTTACACTCTCCATTGTCACATTAGCATCTAATTTAAACAATCTACCTTGTTTAAATCCTTTAGCTATGCAATCATCATTCTTAAAGATGGAACAAACTACATTGTAGTGGGTTTCTTTCATTGCCTAACCTGAATCCAAGATCTAGTCAATCTAGCATCATAGAGATGGAGTTAGTTGTCACGCATAGGTTCGTTCCCATGAGAGCGATTGTTTAGTTCAGATTTCAGCATGAATAGAAGATCTAAATCTAACTCTACATCCATTAACCATACTCATTAACACCAAGATCCATTAATACTATGATCCACAACAAAGATAGCTTACTTTCTCTCTCTCTCTCTCTCTCTCTCTCTCTCTCTCTCTCTCTCTCTCTCTCTCTCTCTCTCTCTCTCATAAAAAGTATAATAACACTCAATTCCAATAACATTTAGATCTAATAATTAGCGAAATCCAAAGGAAGCATGAGACATGCAGAAGGAAAGAAGAAGAGGAAGGACATTCATCAATCCATTTCTGAAGAGAACCAATCTGCTTTATTGAAATGAGGAAATGAACATGAGGAGCAACTCGAGTTGGTCCCTTATTATAGTAGAGAGGAGGACCCTAGCCTCTGAATCCTATTGGTCCAGTCTTGCCTCTCTTTTTATTCAAATTTAAAAAAGTGTGAGAACCATCAAAATTTGAGGGAAACCCAACTTTATTCACTAACTTGACATTTAGGCCCTACGACATTAAAAGTCCTGCAAAAAGGCGTAAAGTCCTTTTATTGACTTTTAACTAATCAATCAAATAGCTATGTGATCATTGGGTTGGACTTACACACACAGGGTGCCAAATCTCTCTCACTTATTAACTAGGGTTAGGGTCGCCTTGGGATCCGCAAACCCTCCAACAGTATCCCCCACCAAAACTGGTGGCGGTCCCACGACACCTACAATATGCAGTTATTGGAGAATTTTATTGGCTTCGCGTTGAACCTTGATTAAATGGTACTACATCTTCTCCATAAAGTCAAGACGTGCAGTTTTAAAAATCCAAATTGTGTGGCAGAAAACAACGATGGGCTCTGGCAATCCACTTGGAGGTTGTCCATGATGTGAAGCGTGATTCCCAGGATCCTCCCATCATTGTCGTACGAAAATATAAACGAGCAACCGGCAGCTGTTCTTTGATTTGCACTGAGGCCATCGGCTTATTTGGATTGAATGCCAGAGGAGGGAGACAATCGTCCCATCTGGTTGCCACTGATGCCAACAGAGTTAGATCTTTAGCAAACATTGTCGATTGTCGCACCATTGGATCTGGAGAGTGGACATATTCTCTCTGATAGGCTTGTAAGGCACGGTGGAAATCCATTGAGATTGTCCAGCTGTAGGGCTGATGGATGATTCGCCAATTGGATGTATGGATGGTGATCTTGTCCATAGCCAACCCCAAATCTTTCCATTTATTTCTTCATGGCATCGGCACGTAATAGGGATCTACCCGCAATTGGCGAGGGCTGGCGATGCAACTCCTAATTGATGCCGGAGTTTTTTCAAAAACAATGATTCTCCATGCTGGCTGCTCTCCCAATGCAGGTATTTTATCCAACTCTTTGTCGGCCTCTATCTTAGAGGTCTTAAACTTCATAACCCGTCCACCACGCGAGGACTCATGCGGATGTTGCTTTAAGAAGGTCTGGATCTAGTCCTCGACGCTGATGGACCTTCTGAAGAGAGGTGTGGTCCTTGATGAGGATGGACCTGCTTGTACTGCCGGTAAGATTGGCGGTGGTTCGGCGATATCTGGAGATCCCCCCTAGTCCATGCTCGAATCTACCCCTATATCCATTGGTACAACTTCTTGGCGCAGAGGAGAGAATTGCGGCATGACCAGTACGGGGATTTTTGGTCCGGCTTCCAATACTTGAGTGGCTGTTTTTTCATAGGCTGTGATGGTCTCCTTAGCCTTTGCCAACTCGGTTGAAGGTGCTCCTTTGAACCTGTCAAAGTGGCCTTGAAATCCTTGAAGGGCCACTCTGTATGTCTCTACTTTCTTGAACAAATACGTGATCTCCGTCGGTGTGACCAGATGATCTGGTATTTGTGTTTGAAGATACGCATCACGTTCAAGGGCAGTCGCATCCAATTCATCTTGAAGCCGCGTGCAATCTTGTTCGGCCATCTGTAATTGGCCCTTCAGCAGCTGCACTTGTTGCTTTGCATCCTGCACGGCCTTATCCACCTGATCTTGTGCGGTTGTCAGGGCGTTTTGTAGGGAGCTGATGTAGTTTTCCAAGTGATCAGTTTGTTGCTGGGCCAACTTCTTTTCGGCTTCAGCCTTGTCTTCATGCTGTTTGGCAATCTTTAACTCTCGATCCAGCTAGACAATTTTTTGACTGATCAGAGTGTTTTCGGACCCCATCTCGGAGATTCTCTGTCCATTTCCCTCTTCTTATCTAGCATAGACTGGATCACTTGCGCAAGGCTTGAAACCAAACCTAGAGCGTCACCAAAATCGACGGTCGTGGAGGCGGCAGCAGCAGGAGGACCTGATGGTACTATCCTTGGTAGGCGTGGAATAGGTCCAACATAATCCAGTCCTTATTTTTCAAATGGTGCTTGCGATAAAACCAGATGTAAGGGTTCATAGTTCTGTCGAGTATGTCGTTGTGCTCGCTGGCAAACATCACATGTTTGAATAAAATTTTCTGTGTCCTCGTGAAGCGTAGGCCACACCAACAACCTGATTGTAAAAGTTTGCGAACAGTAATATCTGTAGAGAAGTGTCCTCCACTCATGCCATCATGTGAAAACATGATTAAATCTGGTACTTTATGTGGTAAAACACACCTTCGTAAAATATTATTTGCCACGACGATACAATTGTCCTACAATTAATTGATAAGGTTGAGCCTTATAAATCAATTGTCTCTTCTGTACTTTTGTCAGGGAGTCATTTGGTGTCCAAGCATCAGGTACTCAACAATATCTGCTTCCCACTCAGGTGCTGCTTCAACATAGAATAACGCAGCATCTGGCAATTCATCATCCACTTCAGTGTTAACTGGTGCGGATTTGATTCACGAAACGTGATTGGCTAGATAATGTTGTTTCCCCTTTCAAACTACAATTCGAAAGTCAAATTTAGTCAATAACAATAACCATCTTGCAATACGTCCAGTATTGCACATCTTGTTTACCAAGTAAAGTAACGGTTGATGATCCGTATAAAATACAAAGTGCGTTTCCATGAGGTAGTGACGAAATTTCCAAACAGAAAAAATCATGGCCAATGCCTCACGTTCTGCTGTTGAATAATTCTTTTCTGGATTTGTAAGCTGTCTGCTTGCAAATCGTATAGGATAATCCTTCTTATAGTCACATGGCTACGTCAAAACTAATCCAATGGCATATTTTGAAGCATCCGTATGAGCATGAAATTCTATCGTCCAATCTAGAGAACGCAGTATTGGTGCTGAAGTTAATGCTTTTTTTAATTTTTCAAAGGCTTCTAATGCTTCTACTGTCCGAATAGGAACAATAGTCAGTTTGTATATAGGTCGTGCTAAATTCGCAAAGAAGATAATAAAGATTCGATAGTAGTTCGCATGAGCTATAAACATGTAAACTCCACAAATTGTTGTTAGCGATGGCAATTCCACAATAACTTTGATCTTAGAATAATCTGTGGTAATACCATGTCTCGATATCACATGTCCAAGCACAACTCCCTGGGAAATCCATATCTGACATTTTTCTGGATTAAGAGAAATCTGATATTTGCGACATCTTTCAAATACTTTTTCCAATCAATCCAGGTGGTCTGTATCTGTACTATGAACTCCCAAGTCGTCCAAGTAAATTTCATGGAATTTATGCAGATAATCTTTAAAAGCAAATTGCATTACTCTTTGGAATGAACTTGGTGCATTACAGAGTCCAAACGACATTACTTTGTAAGCATAGGTGTCCCATTCTGTTGCAAAAGCGGTTTTGTGACGATCGGTAGGTGCGATCTTAACCTGCTTGTAACCACTAAATCCATCCAGAAACCTATATGCTTCCGCTCCAGCAAGGCAATCCAAAATGCTTTCAGTAAAAGGTAACGGAAAGTGATCCTTCCGCGTCACTTTGTTCAATGCTTTGAGGTTCACATAGATCCTCAATTTTTCATTTTTCTTAGGAACAATGACAATCGGTGAAATCCATTCAGTATGCAAGCATAATCAATCCCAAACTAACCCTAAAATGCAGATCTAACACTATTCATGCCACGACAAGATGCCTAATGCAAGCTAACCATCCAACAGTCATGCTGCAAACTAAAAAATTGGCGTAGCTCCCTGGCAATGGCACCAAAATTGTAGTGGGTTTCTTTCCTTGCCTAACCTGAATCCAAGATCTAGTCAATCTAGCATCATAGAGATAGAGTTAGTTGTCACGCTTAGGTTCGTTCCCATGAGAGCGATAGTTTAGTTTAGATTTCAGCATGAATGGAAGATCTAAATTTAACTCTACATCCATTAACCCTACTCATTAACACTATGATCCACAACAAAGATAGCTTACTCTTTCTCTCTCTCTCTTTCTCTCGCATAAAAAGTATAATAACACTCAATTCCAATATAATTCAGATCTAATAATTAGCAAAATCCAAAGGAAGCATGAGAGATGGAGAAGGAAAGAAGAAGAGCAAGGACATTCATCAATCCATTTCTGAAGAGAACCAATCTGCTTTATTGAAATGATAAAATGAACATGAGGAGCAACTCGAGTTGGTCCCTTTTTATAGTAGAGAGGAGGACCCTGGCCTCTAAATCCTATTGGTCCAGTCTTGCCTCTCTTTTTACTCAAATTTAAAAAAGTGTGGGAACCATCAAAATTGGAGGGAAACCCAACTTTATTCACTAACTTGACATTTAGGCCCTTTGACATTAAAAGTCCCGCAAAAAGGCCTAAAGTCCTTTTATTGACTTTTAACTAATCAATCAAACAACTATGTGATCATTGGGTTGGACTTACACACACAGGGTGCCAAATCTCTCTCACTTATTAACTAGGGTTAGGGTTGCCTTGGGATCCACAAACCCTCCAACATACATGCTTAACATCAAGGCCATTATCAACACTCAACAAATTCTTAGTGATAGATGGTACATAAAGGACATTTTCAAGATTCATCCTTTTAGATGATCCCAAGTACAATGGAATAGTACCTACACCACTTGTTCTACACTCTTGATCACTAGTTGTAAAAAGACTTTTTAATATAATTATAAGAGAGTAGAGTGGAGAAGTAGTCCTTTAGGAAAGTCATGTGGGAGCTAGCCCCACTATCAATCCACCAAGCTTCACTTGTGTTGGATTTGGATGACGGTGTTGAGATGGATGCCATTAAAGATAATTCTTCTTCATCCTCCTCTTGATGTGCAATGTTGCTTTGCTTGTCTCCTTGTGCCTTCTTCTTCTTGAAGCATTCTGATGCAAAGTGTCCCTTCTTTCCACAAAGTGTCCCTTGGATTTGTCTTTCTTGCCTTTGCCCTTTGAGCTTGATGGTGCATCCTCCTCCTTGGCCTCCTTTGATGATTCTTCTTTGCTCCATTGGTCTTCTTCTTGACATTGAATGAGACGTTTGCCTTCTCATCTCCATCCTACAATGACAAGGAGTCCATCCTAGCCTTTGTATGGAACATTCTACACTCTTCAACTACAAGTACACTATGAGGTTTATCAATTGTTGGCAAAGTGTCTTGGATGGCAAAAATTTGGACCAAATTTGTAAATTTACTCCACAAGGCCACAATACTCAACACCCATGATATTGAAATAACATGCACAATATTCAACAAAGGAGCAAAATTACATATGCACATACTAGACAATTATCAAAAGCAAACATCACATTGCTACTCTACAATGTGCTACAAACAATACTTGTGAGATATATGTCAAATATAGCTTTATAAACTTAAAGATATGATTAGTTCTAGTACTTTTCTCTCTGGTCTCTATTTGTACAATAGTTTTTGGTTCACACATGTAAGCCTCTTTGATCATTTACTCTTTGTTTTAGATTGCCCTTTCTTACATATCAAGATAGGATCAATTCTAGCTTGCATTTGGATAGAATTGTTGATAGTACTGCAACCGATCACTCTTGTGAATTGAATGAATTCATTTATGGTCCTACTTGTAATTTTTTAACATGGTATCAAAGCAAGTACAAAAGGATGAGTCTCTGATCAAGATTTGAGTCCAAAATTAGTAGGTTTTGAGGTGAGAAATTAGGTTTGGAGGACCAAGCTTCCAACAAGTGGTAAAATTGGAAATTTGAGATCAATTATTGTTTTTGAGACTTAAGTGTCTTCCTCACACATGATGAAGTATGCAGGATCAGAGAGGAGGCCATTTCTTTGAGTTAATCTCAAATTAGCATGTCTGTAAATTTTTAATGATATTTCTTGCACTAGGTGTAGAAAAATCTATAAGGATTTCAAATCTATGGGTAGACTCGAGATTGGATTGTCAAATATAATATTTTTTATTTGAATTTAAGATGGAAAAAAAGTGGTTTGTAGGTCTGATCAAAGATCAAAACATAGAGAGGAGGATGGATCTTGTATTGCTTGTAGGAGTCAAAATTCTCAAATTTTTGTGTCCAGAATTGACATATGATTGTATGAAGCTCAAATTGATTCTAGTCAAGTTTTCTTTGTGAGAGTGTGAGGGTCAAGTTGTAATCTCATTGAGTGTCTAATCCATATTGGAGTGTACAATCTTGGTTGAGATCTTGGTAAATCTCTAGATGTCAATTTTCTAAAATCGTTCAAGCTAGTCAAGATTGGTGGAAAACTAGGACATAAATTGGTATCAAAGCGTATCAAATCCAATCCAAATATTAAGGTTAGAGTCTTTGGATCTGAGTGAGTCCAATAGTGATATTTAGATCTTATTTTTGTATGTTTTGATTCACTTCTTGTGAGCCTAAATCTTTGTTATCTAGGCAAAGTCTATTTTCCAAGATGACTAGATTTTGTTGAAAAATTGTTTTAAAATTTGCCATCTGGGTCTTTTGTAGATCTTTCTAGATTTTTGATGTGTTCAAATATAGTTTTTTGAAAATCACAAAATCACTTTGTAGAGTCATTTCACAAGTGTACACGTTGTGTACAAATGGCATCAATAGGAGGCTACCTATTGGAGGCAAGTAAAAGATTCAAATTCTACTTTTATGGTAAAAAAAGGGCACCTCGGGTTCTCTTCAAAGAAGAGCAGCTATTTTCAAAGAGAAGGAAATTTGGGATCAATGATCTTCTTCAAGCATGGAAGGAACCAATGGTATGGTGGAATGCTCTTCATAGCATTTGAAAATGAATTTACTTCAAGAAAGTATTTTCATGGTAATGGTGATAGTGCATCAACATCAGTTGTATTACCTGATTATTAGACTTTTGCATCTGCAAATGATGTGTTTATTAATTCATAATCAATCTTTGAAGTTATGTATAGTTTTTCATAGTTTAATAAAGTTATTTTTTGAGGAGTGTGAGAAATATGCAAAATTTAAAAAGATATTGAGAATTTTGTATCAAGCTTGTGTATATCTCTCTTTTCATGCTTTGATTCGTGTTTGTACTTTTCTCTTTGGTCTTTGCCTGTACAATAGGATGAGGTTGTGGTTCACATGTGTGAAGCCTCTTTGATCATTTTCACTTTGCTTTAAATTGCTCTTGCTTACATTAGGCTGAGACTTGGTTGGAGCTCGCCCTGAGTCGCAACCCGCACTTTTTTCCCTCGTGCATGAATAGATTCCGATGTTGTTTTCCTTTCTGACAGGCTTCGCAGAACTTAGTATCGGGTCTGGATATTTTCAGACCTGTGACTATGTCTTTCTTGCTCATGTCGTAGAGGCTCCTCATGTTCAGATGATACATTCTTCTTAGCCAGAGTTGATTTTCGTTTTCTGATGCATTTAATATGCTATCAGAATTGCTGATTATCTTGACTTGGTAGAGATTACCTTCTCTGCATCCAATTGTCAGCAACTTGTTTGTTGTTTTCTCGATCATCCGACATATGTTGCCATCGAACAGAACTCGAATTTCAAGATCTGCCATCTTGGAGACTGATATCATGTCTCTTCTTAGTGAAGGTACGTAGAGTGCTCCTGGCAGTTCTGCTTGACCTGACAGTGTTTGTAGCTATAGAGTCTCGATCCTCTTGAAGATTGTTGGTTGTCGTTGCCTCTGCTCGAAGGCTTTGTGTTCGCCTTGTCGAATCTTCGTTCCCTTCGTGAAAAGAGCTTTCTCCTGATCATTGCTTTCTTCTCCTTCATCCCTCATCAATCTCTCATCAATGACAAAAGTGATTGCTCTCTCAAATGTCATATCTGGTAGACTCAGTATGAGCATTCTCAATGGCTATTAGGACGTAGGTAGGGACTTCATGAAGTACATCAGCTATTGTGGTGTTGAGACCTGGTGTTCTTGCCCTGATGCAGCGAGCGAGCAAAAACTGTTCTACTCTTCTCAACATGCTGATCCAACTGATTGCCATCCCATCGTATGGATTGTAGCTAATTGTGAAGATGCATCATTGAAGCGGCATTTCTCACTTCGTACTTCTGCTTTAGTCTTTCCCATGCTTCATAGCTGCACTAACAATCTTCAATCTACATGAGTATTTCTTTGTTGATGGACGAAACGATGATCGCCATTGCACGTTCATCTTTTTCGATCCACTCAGCTCTCCTTGGGTCTCCCTCTGAAGGCTACACGTCTGTGAGTTCTGACCAGATGCCTTCACCCTTCAAAAGTGTTTTGATTTTGAATTTTTATACTTTGTAGTCTTTGCCATCAAGATTGATTACTATTCTCGTCTGGATTGTTGTAGCCATATTGTGTTGCCTAGATAATCACTGTTCAGATATCATAAAATGATCACTTGGGAGGACTCTGATACCATGTCACGAATCTGATTCTAATTCTCGTTCGTTTCGTTTTCTTTCGCGGAAGTTTTCAGGATCCTAAGCAAGCGACTACAGATCACAGAACACAAAAGATTCGAGCAATCAAGACGACGAGAACAATGAGATGGAGAAGAGAGCAATTGTATTATCTATTTTGAGTTTTGAATGAGTTGGTCAATGTCTCGTTTGTTGGCGGCCAGACGCTCAGCTCAATCGTTGTGTTCTGCTCATTGGCAAACTTTCATACACAACTATTCTCACTATTTTTTTCTCTATCTCTTCTCATCAATCTACTTTTTCGTGTTGATCAACAAGTGTATTCATCTCCACTGTGTTGGAGATTATAAGACAGTTAAATAGAGAATTACAAGATAAATCAATGTTAATCAATTAGTTAGTTATTCTCTATTATCGCTAACTTTTTCAGCTGAGTGTGAAGTACAGTACACCACGCTCATCGAGCTACCAGTTGGCAACGCGAATTGTTTTTCTTCGTCTTTGTTTTTCGTGTTTTCCGGTCTTCGAGATATGTTCGACATTTGGGGTATGTTCGCCCTTCGACCTTCACTTCATTTCACTTCGTCACCTCCACGACAAAGTTGCAAGAGTTTACAATTTCTAACACATCACTCTTCTGTACCATCTCTATTCCATCTTCTATTTTCGTCTCTGTTAGATAAATCCATTTCTATTTCTATTTTTATTCTCATCCATACTGATCCATCTTATATTGATTCTTTCCTTTTCTTCTTCTATTTCAAAAAGAAAAAGGAAAAAGAAAAAGAGAGTCGGAATACTAGCATCATTGTTCGACCTTGAAGCAATCCACCAACCAGCTACTTTGCAACATTCTAGTGATGAGCTATGGAGACCGCCATTGCAAGATTATCTAAACTAAAGAAGTTTCTTGATGAAACAATCCGAGACTACACCCATCGGATCTTCCATCTAGTGAAGGATTGTCTGATTCCTGAACAGATCATCATGGCAAAATACTATGTTGGACTGCCCAAAAAAATCAGATCTAGAATAGTAGAGTTAGCATTCTATGTGTCACTTGCACATCTCTGTAAGGATGCTGCCATGATGGAACTGCAGATCCTCGATCACGAGTTTCTTCAACAAGTGGCAAGGTGGAAGTTTTGGTTATATCATCTTGCATGTCACCGAACTCAATGGAGGACCACAATAGCCTCCCAGTCTATTTTGTGAAAGATCCTAAGGGGAATATATAACCAGTGTATGCCGATCAACTTAGAGGCGACAACGTATATGGATGCGGAGGAAAACATCGTCGAGCCAAATGTCCACATTGAGGGGATCCATCAACATTCGAACCCTGTTGTGCACAATGCAGAGTTAATCATCCATGCTGAGATCGCCCGATGAGAAATTCACAATTAGCTAGGAGGCATTTTCTTATGTAAACCGACATGCACCTGTGTTGATCAACCCACCTAATGAAGAAATGCACTATAAACGAAAAATCCTAGTGTCACCGGGTTATGAAACTAGTGAGGAACAAGACATTTTGACAAAAGTCCCAAGGTATGTAGACACACCCACGACCAAACCAACAATAATATCACAGAAGCAAGAGCTGGTAGAATCCATCAAGCCAGTGATAGCTGAGAAAGTCAAGAAATTGGCAACCGAGGAATTCCGATAGGTTCTATCAGGGCTCTTAGCGCAATCATTGCAAAGATTTTTTCGTTATGAATTACAAAGGGGGCCAGTTTCAAAAGAGCAAATTGAAGGCAATTCAGCACAAGCTCCAAGGGAAACTGCAATCATGCAGCCTTCAACAGGGAATTTGAGCACTTAGATAGACTAAGTAGTCAACAACCGTAGTATCAATTGAGGGAGACAATGACAATACCACTGGGAGCAGTAGCACCGATCTATCAGGATCACTATCAACAAGCTTTACCATGGGATCCTTTGATGGTTGGTGTCGACGACTACCCATTTGTCAATGAACAAGGTTATTTGAAATGGCCACTAGACCCTTATGGATATTATTGAAAATCTGGCAAGTCCAGGTTCTTGCTTATCAACAAACAATAAAGTCTCAAGTTTTACGTAAGCGAATTATATCCACGCTTTTCGTGAAGCATCCATGTCCCAACAATAACCAGGCCGACAACAATGCTCCTCCACAACAAAAGTAGGCATAGTGCCGAGGGACCGACACTACTTTGGGTCGAGGACCTGCTGTGGGTATGTCCTGTACAATAATAAATTAGTGTGTCCCACCATTAAACTATTGTTCACCAAGCCTTACCAAGTGGGACCCACCATAGTACAGCAAAGCGATAAGTGTGAGGCATTGGCTTCATGTGTGTATAAGCCCAACCCAATGAGCACACTAATTCATTAGCTTAAGTTGTGTTCTAGTGACTTGGGCCCTAGTTGCAAATAAAATAAGTTAAAGGCCAAAGTCTAAGTTACAAGGTTGAGTCAGTGTGTTTCTTTGTACACCAATAAATCTCTTGTGTTTCTTTGAAAGGCTAGGATTGTAATCCTTGCCACTTCAAGTAGCCAATAGGAGGCATGGGGCAAGGGCCTCCCCAAGAATAAAAGAGCACCATTTG
This sequence comes from Diphasiastrum complanatum, assembly GCA_029204225.1. Lineage (NCBI taxonomy): Eukaryota > Viridiplantae > Streptophyta > Lycopodiopsida > Lycopodiales > Lycopodiaceae > Diphasiastrum > Diphasiastrum complanatum. The sequence goes on along the minus strand of CM055095.1, from coordinate 66,074,346 downwards.
TACTCATTTGACATTCTCAATCCAAGGAGAAAACTCTCTTGTTTTCTACACTCATCTATTCTCTCTCTCTCTCTCTCTCTCTCTCTCTCTCTCTCTCTCTCTCTCTCTCTCTCTCTCTCTCTCTCTCTCTCTCTCTCTCTCTCTCTCTCTCTCTCTCTCTCTCTCTCTCTCTCTCTCTCTCTCTCTCTCTCTCTCTCTCGCTATGCAAGTGAAGGTGAGGTTGATCCCAGCGTTCAGACCCTATACTACGAAGACGACACAACAGACTTTCAAGAAGTTGTTCTTGATTCAACTGCAACATAATTCTTAGAGATGGATCAAGACATGAAGTGAGTGGAACTGGAATGCTATGGCTCAACACCAATGGCAGAGATCAAAGATTGAACGATGTCCTATATGTGCCTGCATTGTAGAAGGATCTACTATCAGTTGCAAGGATAGCAGATGTAGACATGCATGTGGTATTCACCAATGAAGCATGCAATGTAGTTGATGCCATCACTAGTACACTAATCACTTAAGGAAGACATAAAAACAACCTATATCTAAAGGTATGCCTACCGACAGAGCAAGCTCATCAAGTCCATGAGTCGATGGATGTTCTATGGCAAAGGAGATTGTGTCATATGAACCCAATGACTCTGTACAAAGCAAGCCAGCATGGAACAATTACACGAGTTAGCATCAAAGAAGCAACCAGTTCGACATCCTATAATGCATGAATCAAAGGCAAGATGTCACATACACCCTTCACCAAAGATTCCTTCAAAGCAATAGAGCTCTTGGAATTGGTACACTCTAACATCTGTGGACCCTTTGACGTACTCTCTATGGGAGGATCAAGATACTACATCACTTCATCGATGATTTCAGTAAGTTTGTTGTTGTTTACTTCATCCACAACAAATTTGAAGCTCTTGATAAGCTCACATAGTATGTGAACTGGGCTGAGAAGTGGACAGAAAAGAAAGTCAAGCATATCAGAACCGACAGAGGAGGAGAGTACATCTCCAACCGTTTTGCTAACTTCTGTACAAGTCAAGACATCCTTCACAGGAAGACAACAGCCTATACACCACAGCATAATGGTGTATCTAGGAGAAAGTACTCAACTCTCATGGAGGCAGCAAGATGCGTGATGCCCTACTCAAAGGCATCAAGATCATTATGGGATGAAGTAGTAGCTACATCTGCCTACCTGTAGAACATGACAGGCAAATCAAACATTCCTCACACTATTCCACATGAAGTGTGGTGGGGTAACAAGTCTAATCTGACTCATGTACGTGTCTTTGGATGTGTTGCATATGCACACAAACTTGACAAGCTTTGAAAGAAGCTGGATGAAAAAGTTGAGCAAGGATACCTTGTAGGATATGATATTCATTCATCATACTACATGATCTATATGTCAAAGACCAGTCAGGTAAAGACTGTCAGAGATGTCACATTCGATGAAGCAAGAACAATGGCTAACGAAAATCCAGTTAGCTACGAAGTTCTTGGCAAGTATTACTACAACCTGCCACCTGACATCAACAGAGAGAGTGGACCCTGAGCATCCAGATGAAGATGTTCGAATTCCAGATGGACTGAGTGACAGTTCATATGATGAACAGCCTGACATGCAGCCTGTACCCAAGACACCTGCTACACATAGCAGCTCTGCAATCAACAAAGACAAGACACTCGACAAAGGAAAAGCCATCGAAGTGCCAGCTCAATATCCAAGGAGATTGACAAGAGAAAGAAGAGTACTAGTCGAATTCATGCCTGACAACTTAGCTTCGACAACCGAAGAGTTTTGTGCATTCGGTGGTGAACCACAAACTTATGAAGAAGCCATCGATAGTCTCGACAAGGAAAAATGGATAAAGGCAATAAAGGAAGAAATGTGCTCCATGCAAGCAAACAAGGTCTGGACTCTTGAACCAGTACCAACTAAGAGAAAATACAAATATGGACCAAATGACAATGTATCAAGATACAAAGCCAGACTTGTTGCTAAAGGTTTCTCACAGAAGTATGGCATCGACTATACTGAAACCTTCTCTCCTGTTGTAAAGCATACATCGATACACATATTGTTTGCTTATGCGGCAACATATTGTGGACAAGAAGACAACCTTTTGGCATGGTGATCTGAAGGAAGAAGTCTATATGGACCAGCCACCAGGTTTTACCTATGAGTCATTTTCTGACTATGCCTACAAAATGCAGAGAAGCATTTATGGACTTTCAGCCCCTGATAACCGATTACAATGTTTATGTAAAGGTCATAGATGGAGAAATCATCATCATCGGTGTCTATGTGGACAACACATCTGCAATACATCTGACAAAGGATCTTGTGTTTCACTCAAGAATGAAACACATTGTTATTAAGTATTATTTGCTCAGGGATCTGGTTGAGAGAAATGAGTTGTAGACAGTTTTTATTCCAACCAAGCAGATGGTGGTCGACATCTTTACAAAGCCTTTGGATAAGGCAATGTTTGGAAGGCAGAGAGCTAGCCTGCAAATCACAAGGCTACCACGCTTTGAGAGGGAGCTAAAAAAACTTAATGTTTCTACCCACAAAGCGCTTTTAGCTTGTGGTGAGCCTTTACTTGCAAAAATACACAAGATTTCTACACAGGCATGAGCAACTGACTCAACCGAAGTCATCAACTCAGCCGAAGCTATCAGATATATAGGCCTTATATATACTCATTTTATATTTAATAAAAACTAACTTTGATTATACGAGTGTATTCTACATAAAAAATGGAGCACTTTTGCTATTTGGACCATCTCAATCCGAGCAATAGTAAGAAATTTATGACAGTTCAACGTTTTTTAGACTAGAAAATATTTTTCCCTTGAAATCTAAAAGGGGTATCACGCCGGCGTGCTATCAATTTGAGTTAAAGACTAAAAGCTTAAATTGGTAGCACACCGGCGTGCTACCCTTTTCAAGCTCCAAGAAAAAAAGAAATTAGCCTAAAAAACTTTGAAGGGCAATAACTTTCTTAATATTGCTCGGATTGAGATAATCCAAAAAGAAATTTTTTTTCATTTTTCATGTAGAATACATTGCATTAGTTAAATTTGATATATATATATATATATATGTATATATATATATATATGTATATATATATATATATGTATATATATATATATATATATGTATATATATATATATATGTATATATATATATATATGTATATATATATATATATATATGTATATATATATATATATGTCTATATATATATATATATGTATATATATATATATATGTATATATATATATATATGTATATATATATATATATGTATATATATATATATGTATATATATATATATATATATATATATATATATATATATATATATATATATATATATATATATATATATATATATATATATATATATATATATATATATATATATATATATATATATATATATATATATATATATAAGAGAATTTCGCATGTCATATCATCTTGCTTGGAGGTGATGACTTTCTAGAAGATGTGCTCTTCTCTAAAGGTGACGACTTCCTTGATGGTGATTTCCAGCGAGAACTCTGGCTTGAAGAATCATCCTTGATCTTCTCTATTCCTTTATCAAATAATCAATCTTTTGAGATGGTTAGGATTGGTGGTTTTATTGTTGGTTCATCAGGAATATCTCGGACTCCAAATCTCATAGGATCCATATGATTGAGAATATGCTCATCTGTAAGCTCTGCATCTTCATTGTAAGTCAAGGCATGACTATCATGAATCAGTTCATCTTCAATCAGATTTGTTATTGGATCTATTGATATCTACATTCATCATATTCAATGGAAAAGTGATCTACATATCCAAATTTTGATCTAGTAAAGGAATGTCACTCAATTCGGATTGATTATCTCGTTGACACATATAGCTTGTTGTATAATCCACTGTTGCAAGAGCTTGCTTCCAATTGACATTATCAATTTGAGAGTCATAGCGAACTCCTAAAGTCTTCACTTGTCGATCACAAGTATGATCCATTATTGATGAATCATCATCCCCTTTTTGGACTACTGGCTTGATAGTCCAAGTGATTGGATCAACTTTGACTGCACGCTCACGATTCTCGAAAGTAATTTTTCCGATGCCCCAGTTATGAATTACTTGCGCAACTCGTAACCATGGACGGCCCAATAAGACACGATATACATTTGGTGCGTCAGGTAAGTCCATCACTATAAAAGTAATGCACTCCAGCAATTTTGACAAGTACATCTTCAACCATCCCTTTAGGACGACTGTCGTTTAATCAGATAACTTTATGGCAAAAGTGGCAGACTTTATCTTTGTAATTCCCCATTTTGCACATAGCTTTTTGGAGATCAGGTTAACTTCGAAACTTCCATCTATCACGGCTTCTTCTTTACCAAATTGTCTATGTTGTATCGGCAGGGTGATATTTTGTTGCTTACTTTCCTAGGCTTCGAACCTGGCACAAAAAAGTGGGTTCTGACGGACTATTGGTTTGATCTGAGTTAATCTTTCTTCTAATACTTCTTTGGCTTTCGACACCAGCTTAAGAAATTCTCCCAGTGTAATATCCATCTTGCCCGACAGAATATTCACGATCATTTTCGTTTGCAGCGCTTCAGGTTCTGTCATCTTGAAGGGTTCTTTATGATAATATAACTGAGTATTAACATCCGTTCGTGGATTTGTTTGTGGCAATCTTGACAATTTGCACACATCCACATGAAATTGCTCAAACATGAGATATAACAAGGAAAGTAAACTTGAAAATTACTTCCTTGATGTTCCTTTGAACCTAAAAGAGTCTTAAAACACTTGAAAAAATAGATCCAAAAGATCTTTGCCATTTGGCCCTTCTTTGATGCTTTTGACTATCTCCAAATTGTCACCTTTCCTTTTGTGTTGCAGAAGCCCTTTGAGACCAACCTCTTGACCTTCCTCTTGAACATCAAAGATATGAATATCTTCAGACCTGAACCTTTGAAAATACTCCCTCTCAAACATATGATATAGATACAAACAGATCTCATCAATGCTTGATCTCGATCTTCCACAAAGGTTAGTGAAAACAATGCCACCATCTTAAAGCAAAAGATAGATTCCAAAATTTTCATCCAATATGAAGTAGAGTAGGTGAAGATGAGTATAAAATCTAATAATTCCAGCTCTCTTGAGTCCATAAAAAACCTCAATAATCTCACCAATGACATCTCCCTTGCCTTGAAGAAATTGCCTCTCGATTTGCTCCATGTAGTCTTCTTCAACCAACCTTTTGCCATCTTGATCATGTGTGATCAATTCATAATCATAGAATCCATTGAGTTGATGAAGAGATGTGAGATCCATGCCTGGGATCTTCCCAAGAACCAATCTTCCATTGCCCTTTCCTCCACAAGACTCCCTCTTAATGATTGCATCACAAGAAGTAGAAACCTCAAAAACATTAGAAGCCATGAAAAAAATGATTAGTACCTTCAATATAACGGTGATTGAAGTACTCTCTTTTTTCAAACAAGAACTTCTACTCAATGTTTTAGGTGATGACTCATATGATAATGATTCTTCCTCACTATCATTCACAATGACATCATTCAAAGTACATCCTATTTTGAACTGTTCACATACTTCTCTTCTTCTTGACTTGTGACTATCTCCCTCACCAAGTCTCATGATAGAACCATTTGATATACTTACTTTATGAAGACATGTGACTCCACTTGTTGCACAAATGGCTTTCTTGGATGCATCACAAAAAAAATGTAGAAGAACCACCTCCTTCATGCATGCACCTAGCAACATCTTTTTCCATATGATCAAAGAAATCATTAGCAAAAACCTTTTCCAAGGAAGAACCTTCACCACCTCCACTGATGAAGGTAGCTCTTTCCTTACCTTTTGCATGCTTGCACTTGCCATGAATAACCATCATTATCCTCATAGCTAGCCAAGTTAGCACAAAGATGAACATCTCCCAGAAGCATATTGTATCTTGACCTAGATCTAGCATAAGGAAGCTTGTTAGACTTTGCATAAGGTCCACCAATATTATTGATGCTAAAAGGGAACATTGAAAAGTTGAGACCAATTTCCTTTTCCATTCCATCCTTTTTGTTAGCCATAACAAAATCATCAAGCTTGAAAAATCTACCTTGTCTATTGCCTCTAGCAACCAAGATTTCTTCCTTTGTAATGAAACAAGCATCGCCACCAAACTTTACCATGTATCCTTTCTCTATCATTTGACCAACACTTAGCAAATTCTTTGAAAGTGTTGGAATATAAAGAACACCATCAAGTCTTGCTTTTCTATTAGTAGAAAGACAAATAGGAATTGAACCAATACCTTCAATCACACACTTACCACCATTGGCCATGTGAATCACTTTCTTGGCTCCATCATAAGTGGCCAAAGAAGTAAAGAACTCCTTGTGACTAGTCATGTGTGAACTAGCTCCACTATCAATCCACCATGAATCTTTGTCACCTTCACTTGATATTGGACTTGAAGAACACATCAAAAGATAATCACAACCACCTAGATCCTCATCAATAGTAGTAAAGTTGATTTGCTTGCTACCTTCATCTTGCATATGCAACTTGCCATTGTAGATAAGGTTTCATGCTTAGTAACCTTGAACATATTTGAGTATTTTTTTCGAAGCCTTCCAATGAAACAAACTTGGAAAAGAGACATGTATTGGTTGAGAGTGCTAATGGTGTAGGCTAGATTTTGTCTAAATCATAGCATACATAAGAGAGCCAATGAACAAGTAATAAGGAATGTTTATCATATTATCACTTTCTTTAAAGGTTTGAGAACATATGTCCTTAATTAACTTCAAGCCAAAATCTATTGGAGAATCAACGAGCTAACAATCATGCATAGAATGTTTTTTTTTGGAATACTTTACAAATATACTTCTTTTAGATCAATTAGCTTTTGGGATCCATCTCTGTGGCCCGAAATTGACTCGGCTTCACCCTTTGGCCAGAGACATGAAGCGAAAATGTTTGTGAAGTATATTATTTGCTTTAACTTCTTCCAAATAATGAGAATAGTTGGCTTTCCAATCTGTGTAGATTTCCCACAGATCAGGAAATAACATCTGACTGGAGAATCTGGAAGGAGTTGGATTAGGACTAGGGACAACTTCATTAATATCAAAAATGTTAATTGAGTCTAGCTTCTTTCGATACTCATCTAGAGCTGGACAAATATTGTTTTCAAATGTTTTTAGATACTCTAGGATATATATATACAAATGTCATGTAACAACATGGATATAGTTAGTTTGCACATTGAACTTATTCTGAACAGTGGCAAGAGCAAGGATACCTGTTGGTGCGGATCTAAACTATTTTTTTTGTTATCTCTCTAGCTCTCTCCCTCTCTCTAACTCGTGTTGAGGCTAATACTTATGCATTGTAATCTTGTACTTTTAATCATTCTTTGATTCATTGCTATCATAGTCTATTGATTAGCATGCTAGATTGTGAATTAGCCATATCTTCTGAACTAGATCTTGTTGAACAATCTAGAATCAGGACACTGTGCGAATCACAAAGCTTATTCAAGATCAGTCACTCTTGTGGACATTCCTCACACATGTGAATTCTGGAATTTTCAACATGGTATCAGAGCCACATTAAGCTTTGCATGCTAACAACTCTGATTGTACAAGAAACTGAGAGATAAACAAGCAAAAAAAGTAGTTTTTCACCTTTTCTAACATTTCTCTGAAGTGTAATTGGATCAAATCGAACCTGAACTAAATTTTCAGACCTGAATTAAGGTAGTACGGAAGTCTAGAATTCCGCATGTGTGAAAATCAGAGATTTTCAGTCCCTTTGTTCTCCTTACTTATGGATCCAAAGATAACAGTGTTATAGCTTGATGGAAAGCTTATGATCTATACTTTCCATAGAAACTAAAACCAAATCAATCTGAAGTGTCTATCAAGAGTTATAAGCTCTTAAAGAGGATTAGGATAGGTCCAAAATCCGAGTGACCACATTTTGATTTGAATCAATTTTTACTTTGTTCTGAATTCATGGTTTTGAGCATCCTACACAAGAAACTAAAGATCAAGACTGAGTTTGAAGTAATTGAGCACCCTTTGAGCCTTCTGAGTGTCAATAGTGTTTTCTTTTGTTGCATTTCACATGTGCCAAAAGTAGGATTCAAACTAACCAAAGTGTCTCAATCCACTTTGTGTATCTGATCTAGTTAGCTTGTCTTGTGGAATATTTGACATCTGTCTCAAATACAGTTGCATGTGTTTCACATAGGAAGGTAGTACTTTTTTGAAAATACCTATAGTGAAAGAGAGTAGCAACTCTAAGTCAGATAGGAACAAGCTCAACATATTGCGGTCCAATTACAAGAGTCTTCACATTCATGGCATCTGTAGGAGATTGTCTCTTTCAAGCTAGTGAAAGACTACACACCTTTAACTATTCAGTTTGGAAGGATAGGATAGGATCCTTGTTGATTCTCTATGGTGTAATGGATATTGTAACTGGAACTGAAGTTGAGCCTGCAGCTTTTGATGAGGCTCAGAGATTCAAGAAGAGAGCAAGAATTGCTCTACATATGATCAAATTGAACATCTCCGATGAGATGTTGAGAGAGATTAGTTCATGCACCTCAACAAAGGAGACTTGGGAGACTTTTGTGACTTGATTATGTTTCCAAAACATCTATAAAGCAAGATGTTGTACCATCATTCGTATGCTCTAAAATTGAGTAAGAGCAAGTATGAGTTTAGTACTCATAGTTTGAAAAAAGGAGTTTTTCCATGCATTGAGGCATATTGTAAACTTCTTGTGAGGTTAAGTGAAGCATCCACTGAGGACACTTACACCCTCAAGAAAGTATTTAGCCTTAATTTGATCAAGTTTGAGTATGGTTTCAAGATTAGATCCATTTTGGATAGAGTTCATATTTTTTGGACTAGTGAAGCTAGTATGCTTAATCTTGAATATTGCTCATGGTACAATCTTGATCTGTATGATCTTTGTGGTCATGATGAGGCATGGAAGCCTCGATTTTTTCAGTCTTTCTTGTAGCCAACTTCATGCATGTGGACTTTGCATACCCAGGATCGACATCAGACATGCAGGAGGTACATTGGCATAGTAGCAGGTTGGTGGAATATTTTTCAGAGGCATTTGGAAAAGATTTCTATCAAAGAAAACTTATCATGGATTTGGTAAGCATATTGCTATGATGGATTCTTTGTTCATCCTCACTTCAAATGCAAAGCAAAGAATCCAAACTCAAAGGATCTTCACCAACATCAGATAGATATATTCTAAAGAGGAGTGTTAAAAATTGTAAAACATATCTATCATCTGTTGTTAATGTTTGGGGGATCCTACCCATGTAAATATTTTGTACATATTCAAGGTATGTGAATTGAGCACATATCCTTGTAGAATAGGGTGAGTTTGGGTTAGGTAGATCAAATTCCAGTGACATGCATAAAGTCTAGTTGGTCTAGTATGATATGCAATAATGTTGACAATGTCTAGTTTGGCATGCATATAGAGATTCACATGGAATTGGTCAATTATGACCTTGTAGAAACTCGAGCCACAATAAATGCACAATGTCCTAAGTTTCCATAGTGACATGCAAAGCATGCAATCACTCTAATGGACACATGCATGTAGATTTGTACATGGCTAGTTGAGAAATTGCCATTTGGAAAAAGTAGGTAGAAGTTAGGTGCAACCTATGCATGCTAGCAGTTAGGTGTCAAGTTAATAGTTGTTTGCACTTGAATAGGTGTAGGATGTGCATTGAATGCAAGGAGTACCACGAATTTTGGCTCTCCTATATATGTAAATATCATTCTCATTCACAAAGTAATGAAGAACCAAAGTTTTGTAGCTATCTCATGCTTGGTTGGATCTAAACTATTTTTTCTTGTTATATATATCTCTCTCTCTCTCTCTAACTCACGTTGAGGCTAATGCTTATGCATTGTAATCTTGTACTTTTAATCATATTTTGATTCATTGCTATCATAGTCTATTGATTAGCATGCTAGATTGTGAATTAGCCATATCTTCTGAACTAGATCTTGTTGAACAATCTAGAATCAGGGTACTGTGCCAATCACAAAGCTTAATCAAGATCAGTCACTCTTGTGGACATTCCCCACACGTGTGAATTCTGGAATTTTCAACAAGAAGTGCTCTAATGGAGGTAACTTTGACTACTAGACTAAATGTTTTACCATATATACTGATTCTAGAATTTGAGAAAATCCTCTAGCCACCAATCTAGATTCTGCGAAAGCCTACTTCCACCAGATTTGGATATCATGTATTGGTGCTTGAGCCCTTGCTCAAGTGTCAAGAGCCACTAGGCAGGATGGCCACATCAATGGATTTCATTGCTTGGGACCAGAGCCAAACACCTAGTGGTGTGGCCTTCATTGCTACAATTTTTGCCATGGACTTCTGGCATGATGTGGAGCAGCTCGTCACTGCATTGAGACCCATGTATGCGGTTCTTTGGCTGGTCGATCCATTTAGAGATAGTTCCATTAGGATGGAATTTGTTCTTGAAAATCCATTTACAATCAATAACTCTTCTACCTTTTGGAAGGTGAGAATCTCAACTTAGCTGAGTTAGCGTTTGACATAGTTTTTGAAAATGTTTAAGTCTATTCTACATAAGTTTAAAATGCTTTACAAAAAAATCTTTCAGGTGGATGTTGACCTTCAAAGAGCTATATCAGTGTCTTTGGACTCGATATTTGAAACAAATTTTTTTGCTTGAGGAGCATAGCTTGTAGAAGGTATGTTGGACCTTGATGGACTAGAATAATTGGTGAGGAGTAGGAAATTGTTAAGTATTATCAATAAGCTGATTTTGAATATAAGATTTAAGATATGAAAATTTATCTTCAAGGAAGATAACGTCACTATCAACAAATACTTTTTTGGTTGGTAGATTATAAAGCTTGTAGCCTATATGTAATGCTGAATAACCAATGAGAATTGACTTAATGTTGTTGGATCAAGTTTTTTTCTAAGACCACATGGAGATTAAACATAAGCTATATATCCACAAATTTGCAATGCTTGACAAAAGGTTTGATATCTGACAAGGCTTTTTTGTACGTGACATTACAAAGTGCCCATGAAATATAAATGCATCAGACAACATAGAATTGAAATCATGGTTTGAAGATCATTTGTTTCACCAATTGGAGACAATTGCAAAGAATGCAAAAGTGATGATTCTTGCAAATTTGGAATAAAATGGAGTTGTCAATGGATCAATTGGAATGATCGAAGATTTCACATGTTTAAAAAATGCCAAAGAAATAAGTTCTATTACAATAAAAATCAATACATATCATAGAAAAATAAACACTACTCTATCAACTATGCAAAAAATGAGGTACAATTAAAAAACATACCATAAATATTTTTTTGCTAAAATTAGCATATGCTATCATAGCCCACAAATCTCAGACACAAAAATCCATGACACCACCATAATTGACACTCAAAAAACATTTTGTCTGGGCCTTATCTATGTAATGTTATCTCGAGTCACAAAACAAGAAAACATAATCATTACACATAAATTTACTCCTGAAGATATTGATCCAATACCAGGTACTATAACTTAACAAGATATTTTATTTACATAATTTCTATATGCTCTATACAATTGCACCTTCATGCCATTTGTCAAAATGAAACAGGTGTGTTCATATTTTTGATTTATTTTTCAGTATTTATTTTTGGTACATGGTATCTAAAGCATGTGTTTTTGTATTTTTGGCTTCTATTTAAAAACAGAAAATTGATATGGTACTACAAGAAGTTTCAAAAGCTAAAGAGGTACATCATTTGTATTTTGTTGATTCATGAAATGAAATATCAAAACAAAAGTATTCTAGCTATTTAGCATTCCATTCTTTCACAATGTCTAATATTTTCAAATTCTCTGATAGCTATTTCGCAAATTGAAAGAGAAAACTAATATATCACAAGCTTCGACCTCCAAACAAGCTGACAAGCTACATATCTATGATGCGTCAAATGTTTCTCTTGAATGCGTGTGGCACTGAACCAAGCGAATACAAAAACGGCTTTCACCATAGTTACACGATGAGCACTTTCACAACAATATAGAAATACGCAAGAGAAGCTTACATCCATGAGTAACATGAAGATCCTATAGAAGGTCCATAATGTTATTTCTTTTGTTTTTGTCCATTTTGTATCAGATTTGTTATTGGCATTTCTAGCTTATGTTAATGGCATGATTGCTATGTGGTGTTTCCAGGACTTTTGAAACATTTTTACAAATTATTTGCAATTTCATTTTTGAGTTCAATACAAAAAAATAAAGCAGCCATACAACATTTTGAAGCTTATTCGGACAAAGGCTATTATGCAATATAGAATTTATATCTTGCTATAATATTGCTATTTTCTAGTGGAAAAGCATGTATGCACAGAATTGAATGTTATCAGCATTGATCTCGACAGACAAGCTTGGGCACATCTCTGAGACAAGAGGGTAGCTTACCAGTGTTGAGATCTCTATTGAAAGTGTTTTAAAGATCTTGGAGAAAGAGATGGTTGATGCACCAACCATGGCAATATACCACATGTTTGCAGCTTCTGACAATTGAAAATTACATTGTACTCTTCATATATATTGTTACACATTTAGATACAAGGTGCATACTAACAAATAACAGCCGACGGATCTCCAAATTTCACAATGGACATTGCAACCAACATCTTCTAGCATAGAGGTATGCCAATCTTCAAACATTGTTTTTCAATTCAGCACAAATAGTATTCCATCATGAAGCAACCAATAATTTAACTGTCATATTTCTCGCAGGATCATCCCCCCCCACACCAAAATGACCACGAACAAGTGCATCACAGTCTACAAAATAGTGTCGTGAATTTAAAAGTTGGTGTACGTTGGACAAACAACCAACTTCATAGATGTGTGCAAGAACAAGCTTGTAGGCCATGAAGAAAAATGCTTTTTGACAAGGCTCATAATAGCTTTTATAATTTCTTTCGTGTTAAGATATTTGAAATTGTCAATGGTCGTTCATTGCAAATAGATTAGAGAACTTCTTTAGAGCTCGGGCTGCGCGTGGGAGGGGTTTGGCCCCGGTGCCCCTCAACGCGTGACGCATGGCCCATGCTCGGTGCCCGCCAAAATTGGGGCACGAGAGGAATTAGCGAGCGGCGCCGAGCAATGGGTTCCTAGGGCGTCGCAAGCTGGGCAGGTGAACACACACACACACACACACACACACACACACACACAAGAAATTGGGTGGGTTTCTTTATATATCCCCTCCCAGTTAGCTTACAAGATTGCTTATGGGATAAAAACTAGCTGCCTGGACATGTGAAGTCTGGGCAGCCAGTTTAAAAAAAAAAAAAAGTGGTCAGGAGGGCACTGGGGCCAAAGGGAGACCGTGCTTGCAAGATGTGAGGCTCCCCGCCCCCCCCCCAAATAACATTTGCTCAAATTCATTATGGTTCTTACTTTTCCATGTGCTCATAGTGGCCTGGCCATAAAGGAAAAACCTATAAGATCCAACGAAACCCATTCCAATTCCAATTCAGATCCAAATGGAACATTTCACTCATTCATCTCTTCTAAATCAACGAGAACTCATTGGTGAGCCATTGCAGTAAGAGGAGTAGCTCTCGATGTAGATGCTGTTGCAAGGAGGCGGCGACATGAGCAGCAGCACGGGTAGCAGCCGGAAGGGCAAAGCTGGAGGAGCATCCAGACATGTTTACAAAACAGGGGCAGCTGGTTGTGGAGGCAAGTCCATTGCCACCACTTCAAAGAACACCGGCACAGTAAGCCCCACTTCGTTTTTGTTGCTTTATTGATTGCTATTGTATTTTCAGTGCCTTTCTTTGCACGATTGATTGGTATTGTAGTTTTCGTCGCAAATTGGCACTAGCAATCCAAATAGTGCTTAGTGTTGGTTGATGGAGCTGATCATCATCCATGAGGATCGCTAGCAAGAATAAGTGGTTACTCATAAGATTAAGGGCAGATTTAGCAGCTACCATTCGGTTTTGATGGGTTAAGCATGAAAAACACTTTCTAACAGAATAAGATCAATCAAATGATTAAGCGAAAACACCACCTGGGTCGTGACTTCTGTCCACGATCCTGTTATTTTTCCATGACTGGCAACCGTTAACTACGTACTCTTCAAAACTTTGATTGCCTTATCTACAATCGCTCCATCAGTTAAAAGGAAATTGACACTCTATTTCCTAGCACTCCCATTTTGCTTCTCATTACAACAAACCTATCCCTGTTCAGTGCTTTAGTCAGCAGACCTGCTATCATTTCTTTTGGGGTGCAGAATTGCAAATTCGTTAGCTCTGTCTGAGCAAGTCATGAACATAGTGGTTCTGCAGGCCGATGTGCTTGCTTCTGTTGTGAAAGCCACCCTTTTTACACAAAAAGATGCATCCTTGATTGTTTCCAAACAGAAGAAAATCCTTCAAAGGTATTTTCAATTCCTGGCAGAAGAGTTTGATCCACATGTACTCTGATGCATTGCATAATGACATGTAACTCTACTTTGGTGGTGGACAGAGCATTCGATCTCTGCTTGCTGCTGGCCCAACTTACTGCACCTGCTGCCATCGTAAAACCATAATCAGAGGTTGATTTTCTCTCGTCAATGTCCCCACCCCATTCAGCATTTGAGTATCCCCTAGCATTTAACTGAGTTCCTGAATATATATAATGCCACGATCCAAAGTCCCTCTGACATATTTTAAGATGCTTTTCGCTGCAGACCAATGCTGGATTGTTGAGGAATTGGCTGAGGTTCCCAACTGCAGTTGATATGTTGGGACAAGTGCAAGTCATGACATACATGAGTGATTCTACCAGACTTTGGTATTGGTATTTTCTCTTTTGTTCTCATCTTGAGTTCCCATCATGCTGGTCAGGACTCAGATGCAAGCCATTTCCATAGGTGTGGCGACTAGATTACATTCTTCTATATGATATCTCCTCAGGTTTTCCCTTTCCTTGCACATTATAAACATTGCTAGACTAGTAGGTGGGTATGTGGGACATTTCGCAGTTAACTTTTTGGAAGTCTTATGTATACATGGTGGCCTTTAACTTAAGCAGTGCTGATGGCTTAATTTTTGTTTTCATTTTCTTCAATGTTAATGTTTAATCATGAGTTCTTTGACCTTTTTTTGTTGTATGTATGTTTTCTCTAAGTTTTGCCCTATCACATTTCTCAAATTAAACTTGTGAAGTTGGATATAGTACAATCTCACAAATAAATGAAAGAGCAATATGATGTTTGGCTAAACTTGAAGAAGAGCCATCGTTTTGTTCATAACTTCATATAGCATGGAGAGCTTCTTTTTAAGCCCCTCAATCAAATATACACTCAGACTTGAGACTTAACTTGTCAAAACTTCAATATTCAACTCTTTGTCACGTAGTAGTTTTTAAAAAATAAAAAGAACGTACTTGGAAGCAAAAACATGGACCCTATTATCCAATGGGAAGGTTTTTCATTTTGAAGTTTCAAGCCTTGAATTATGGCCTCTCAAGGCTTCAACGCGTCATTTGAAGTTCTCTGATTTGAGTTGGAATCTTTGAAAAATTCCTATAGATTCTTCCCCTAAAAAATTTCCATGTATTAATTCATGATGCAAAGGCTTCTTTGTTTTATTTAGGTAGTCTCAAGCATAGTTGCACTCTGATTCCGAAACGCGGTTCAGAATCGTGGTCCAGAATCGCGTTTTGGATTTTTTCTAGAAACATTCAGAATCGTGTTTTTTTTTTTTGAT
Organism: Diphasiastrum complanatum; assembly: GCA_029204225.1. Lineage (NCBI taxonomy): Eukaryota > Viridiplantae > Streptophyta > Lycopodiopsida > Lycopodiales > Lycopodiaceae > Diphasiastrum > Diphasiastrum complanatum. The sequence goes on along the minus strand of CM055095.1, from coordinate 66,058,457 downwards.
TTTGTTTTGGGCAATATGGGTATCAGATGAAAGCTCTAAGTAAGAGCATTGTTACTGTGTAGTTTGCCGAATGTTTCGGGTACAAGATGGTCCAGTTTAGGTGCATTAACTCCCAGGTTTACGCTATAGCTCCTTTTAATATAAAAGAATAATAAAAAAAAGAGAATGCCCCAATGTGTTCATAATAGGATTCTCTCTCTCTCTCTCTCTCTCTCTCTCTCTCTCTCTCTCTCTCTCTCTCGCATGCGCGCGCTGTGTGTGTGTGTGTGTGTGTGTGTCTCTCTCTCTCTCTCTCTGGCCGCGAGGAGGAGGCCCAAAAAATAGTATAGTCTGTTTTATTTTAACACGATTCGCGGTTAGAATCGTGATTCGCAAAACGCGATCCCAGGAATCGCGATTCGCTGCAACTATGACTCTCAAGCCTCTTCTACCTCAGGATTGCTTACAGCCTCAATGACAGCCACCTCGCCGCCAATTGAATTGTGGCATTCTCCCTCTATGGTAGCTGCCCAATCACTGTTAGCAAACCCTTGCAAGTGAAATCACTCTTGTTGTCATAAAACATTCAAATATTTAAGTGCCCTTCAGATACCTAAGTATCGCTTTGTTGCATTCCAATGAACTTTGTTGTGATGACATAAATTGGCTCTGCGCATCAATATTGTTATTGCAATTCAAAGCTGAAAGGCTTTTGAGAAGGATCAGAACAGGTTGGAAGACTTTGCAATGGACAATGATTCTGAGCTTGCAAGTGCTTTTTGGCAACTACAAAAGCACTTGGAATTAAAATATTGATTCCCATTCCATAGTTGGGATTTTTGTGTTTGAGCTTTATGAGATCACATACATTACCACTAATCTGCTATCCCATTTCATAGCTCAACTTTGTAGACCCAAAGCTAACAAGTGTAGACCATCATTGCAAGTGTGTTGGAGTTTTGGAGTCAAGCATCCTTTTGATGAGTGCACATGGGATAATAAAGAGGTTAACCACGGTTTCCTTATGTAGTTGGATTATGCATGTGTTTTGAAGGAGCAAATAGAATTGTGTCATTCCTTGTTCTCTTTCTCTTGAGCATGCTATTCTTAGTGGCATTGTGGCCATCATCAACAATGCACTTCTTTCTCTTCACCTCCCTAGTAATAGTAGAGACATGTCTTTTGAGGAGAGAGGAGAGTTGCTTGCTGCTCCAAATTATTATCGGTTATTATTTGAAAGTAGACCATATGGTTTGGGCTCTAGGTCCTTTATTCATTGATTAGACTTTTAATCTCATTATTGGTCTATTATTGGGCACCAATTTACTTAGTGAATTGCGAAATTGGTGCTATTCGGGCCTCTAGACAATATAAATAGGCCTATAGGGCCTCATTTAGATTAGATCATTGTTGGAGAGTAGAGTTAGGTTTCATTTCCAACTCTTAGCAAATGACAATTTCCATTTAAGCTGTTTTTTAAAAAACATTTTCATGCTAGCATTCATTTGTTCAACATGTTTATATTTCCTTTCAGTATAGTTGTAGCTCCTTTTAATTAATGTTGTTTTGGTCATAGTTGGTATTTCAGTAATTCATTTAATCTGTTTTCTTTTGTCCTTAAATTCTATTTATTTGAGTTTTATTGTGGCCGTAAGTGACTAAGAATTGTGACAACTAGATTTTAAATCCAATATTAGTTGGGATTTTGACCCTTAGTTTTCATCCTTTCTTTGTTTCTAATTTGGGGACAAGTTTTCTGGTTGATGGCATGTGAGTTTTCAAAGGCATTGTTATAAGTCCATGAACAGGCTATTTCAGATTGTGTGAATCGTATTTCTTGCATTTTTTGGAAAGCATGAGTACCTTTTGAGGAAATGCAAATTTTCTTTCTTCCAAAAGCATACATAGTCAAAGGATTGTGGGGTATTTGATGTGCAACTTTACAACAAAGTCATTGATTTTTATGACAATAGAAAAGAAAGAAACTTTGCATCGGCCTTTCCACATTGTAAGTTGCTGTTAAATACTTATATAGCAGACAACTATTTTGTTGACGATTTTCTTAACCACTCAATTATTTATGTTTGGTCTCTACCCTAAAGGAAATGCAAAAACTTGGTATGTCTTATGAGTACGGGCAATTTTATTGATGATATAGAGGGATGAGCACTTGGCCATTCACTTGTATTCTTATTTGACTCTCCATGGTGGAAGCTTTGTAGGCCATGCTTTAGTACATCATTTGACTTGCTACATTCCTTCAAAGTTTTACATGAACACATCAAGGAGTCTCAAGATCAAAGATAACAAATGAGCCTACTTAAAAGTGAGAAAAAGGCTGTATGTTTCAAATTTGCTTTGTTTTATTATCAGTTAGTCATATTGATCCACATTTTGGCTTGGATAATTGGAAGGATTTAATTGATAGTGCCTAAGATGAAGTTTATTGCTTGTCATATCAATTTCTACTTTTCATTTGATTTGCATTCCATGTTCAATGTTTAGGAACTAACTTGTTGGCTGGGCATTCTCATACAGCCTTTGCCTTGTCCATATTGTGAGAGAATTTTCAAGCAAGATGGACGATTGAAGGAGCACCTGAAAAACAAACATGCTGATGAAAACTTGGACCTTGTAAATAGTGAGAGTAGCGCAAGTGAGAACTCATCCATGACAATGGCAAATCCTTCCTTGGCTATTGGCGATACCGATGTGTGTAAACCTAATCAGTCCAATTATCCAATCAAGACACCGAAGTCACTTCTACACGAATGGTGCCAAAAAAATAATAAGCAAATGCCACGATATATGCATGTGAGTGAAAATGGCGTTTCTTTCTATTTGACACCTCAAAATGAATGCATGCTATGTACTTGGTATATAAGACTACTTATAGTAAAGGAGTACATTGTTTTCAGTTACATCTTGGTGTTCACATTTTTGTAACAAATTTGTTGGTAACAAATTTCTAAAATTGTAGAATCTTACTTTCAATTCTAGAATATGGTTTTAGTTTAATCCGCTTGCACCTTCGTGCACATTATTCAAATAAATGCATAAATTTGCCATTATACCAATCTAAAATATGCCACCTAGGACATTTTGATGTCAGATTTATTGTTGTTATCAACATGAAAAATATAGAGATGTAGTTTTATGTTGATAGCGAGAGAAAGGAATTATATATAGACACATAAGACATACATACATACATACATGTATACATATACATCACGGATGCAACGGAACATGTTCTACTGCATTCCACGTTCCAGAAGTCTTGTTCCGGACAACGGAATGTTGTCCGAAACATACACACACACACACACACACACACACATCATAGTTGCATTGGCGATTCAAATCGTGACCAAAAAACAATGAATTGCGATCCAAATCGCTGTTTTTTTGTTATATAAAATCGAAAAAAAAAACTTGCGTTCTAAGTTTAAGGTTGTTTTTATGCCAACAATTTTTGTTTTAAAGTTTATAAAAAATTTGCGAACACATTTAAAACTAATCAAAATAGTAGAAAACCAAAAAACATGCTGGTGCCATTCCTATACTTTGTCGACTTAGGGTCTGGGGTGCCGGTTTCATTAGCGGCTAAGTTGACAAAAGTTTAGATGCACTAATCAATGAATCAATGCATCATGACTTAGTGAATTAGCTATACCTAGGTATTATTAGGGATAAGTAGGCTCCTACAGTACATAAAATTTTTTGCAAAAATTACTATCAAAGGATCTACTTTTTGGCACCCATATCGAACCAAAAAAAAAACATGTTCTGAGTCAAAAACCCATAATGTGTTGTAGAATGCTCTTTGCATCTTTGATATACATACATACATATATACACACAACAATGGTGAATCTCAAAAAAAAGAACCACAAAACCAGGGCACGAGCCAGTAGACCCGCACTGGCTATGTAGAGAGAGAGAGAGAGAGAGAGAGAGAGAGAGAGAGAGAGAGAGAGAGAGAGAGAGAGAGAGAGAGAGAGAGAGAGAGAGAGAGAGGTGGCGGATATGGGCGTATGAGCAATCGACGGCTATCTACTCGTCGTGTTGGAGGTGGTGCACACAGTGGATGTGGCATTCGAGTTCTGTGGTGAGCGAAATCAGTGAATGAAGATTTTAGCCAAGTGAAGGCGGGTTCTGAAACGACTAGAAGCCCATGTAATCATGATCCTCTCATTTTTCTCTCTCCTGATACCCATATTGTATGCAATTTTTTCCAAAAAAAAAAATAACCAGTGAATTGTGAATCGCAATCCCTCAACGATTCGTGGCTTGCAATTCGGTTTGCTGATCAAATTGCGGACAACAAATTGTTGTTGCATCTATAATATGTATATATCATAGATGCATTGGGAACGTGTTCCGAGGGGGTAGCGTTCTGGAACGCTTTTTAAAATTTGTTTTTTTTGGAAAATTAGTTAATACATTAAAAGGAACCCGTTTTAGCAATGCCGAAAAATTTTACATACTGCCTAAATAAATTTACACTAAAAGATACTCAAAACAACAGTAAAAATTTTGTTTTTTCTAGAAAAAATAAAAAAAAAAAAGAAATTTCAGGTGCACATTCCGGGAAACCCTAATTTGGAACGTGGCATGCAACTACGGTATATATATATCATAGAACCCATGGTTCCAAGAACCGTGGAGTGAACCTTACCACGGTTCATGAACCGTGTTACGGTTCATGTAATTTACAGGCCCCTCCTCTCACTGTCCCACATCCCCAAAACGAAATAAAAACAATCGTCCTCCCCCTACCACCCCTGCCCCCCCCCCCCCCGGGATTAATTATCAGAGGGTGTCTGGCACCCACCTGCCCCCTCCTATTAAAAAAAAACAAAAAGGTACCTAGAAAAATTTGCAACAAACCCAACCATGGCCCATGATTGTCTCGAAGAAGTGAATGTTCACCAGAGGATTTGGGAGAGGTGAACGCTCACCAGAAGAGTGACAATCTCTCAGGACCACAAGTTTCTGGGAGAAATGAATGCTCACCAGAAGGCAGACAAGCTCTCAAGACAGGGACCTACACATTACTATGTCTTATTAGGATCAACCTCTGGCTCTGCCTCATGATCGGCTGCTGCAACCAGGCAATCATCGGGATTGACCTGCACAAGTCAATCATTCGTGAGAATAGCCGAAGCAACCGTGAGGGCATTAAACTGAATGTCTTAAACTAATATGAAAGCAAACGATAGAGCAGAGACATATACTTGCAACAGTAGGGAGCCTACGCCTCCTGCTCTCATGCTGTCCGTGATGCGTCGAACCACCCTGGTGTTGGTGTTGCAGTACACCAAGTCATTGCATCGCTCAGTTGTCAGACGGTTCCGCCTGTTCGTGTGAACAAGGCTGAACGCTGACCAGTTCCGCTCGCACACGCAAGCAGAACAATCCTGCATTAATTGGCAACCACTCGAGTGAGTACCGACCTTGTAGAGACAATGCGGAAACTGGTTGGATGAATGAGATTAGATAACATACCTGTGAAAGGACTCGGAACGCGAGCGTCCTCAGGTCTGGCTGTCCAGCGCCGTAGCCCTCCCACCATGATACAGGCAAGAGCCTGTTCTCTCGGACACGTGCAAGGTCCTCGCCGAACAGCCCTAGACAATGCCTAAAATTGAGCAGCGATGTGCATGAGTACACTTGAGCCCGCGCAGGGAAATTGAGCGAACGAAAGCAAACGACAGAGCAAGACTTTACCTGTAACTGAGCCTCTGCTCCTCGAGCCTGCTGCAGATACCAGTGTCGCTGCTGAGGAGGCGGATGTATGAGAACCAGTCTGCACGCAGCTCTGCATCGTCGTACTGCCTCTCGCTCTGAAACAACGGATGCAATATGTGGGCCACACTGTGAATGGGCCGGTGAAACTTATCCCATCGTCGCCGTCACAACCGCCGAATAGGCTCCAACCTGTGGACCATACCATATGGAGGCAACAATTGACTTGCCTATGCAGTCCAGGAACTCGTATATGATGCCCATCGTGCACCCCTCGTGATCAACGAGCCTCAGAACAGAGTAGATGGGGCGCATGACGTCCATCAGTTGCTGCATATCAACCCAGAAAAGCTCCATGAAGAGGATCTCGTGGAAGGCCAAGCCCTCTGGGGTCGTGGACACCATGGTTGTGAACTCTGCAAAAGTAGCCATGCGCCGCAAATCACCCTTGAGCTTGTGTAGCCGCTCAAGCATGATGAACTGGAAGGCGAAGCGGGTGCGAGCGGGCTTCTTCAAGTCGAGCCTGCATTGACAAACGGAATGAGAGGCACACATGAAACGAGCCAAAAATAAAGAAGCATCTTGAACGAGCCAAAAAATAAGTAGCATCTTACCTACTGAATGTGCGAAAAAGGGCAGTGGTGCGGCGCTTGCGTGTGACGAAGTCTACAACCTCAAGTGCCCTCGTGAGAATCTCACTGACCCAAGGCAGGCGCCCGATGGAATGTAGGAGGAGGTCCAGTGAGTGTGCGGCACATGGAGTCCACACAATGGAGGGGTGCTTTGCCATAAGAAGCTCCCCCATACCGCGGCAGTTGGACGCATTGTTCGTCACAACCTTTCGCGATTAGTTCATACGAATAGTTCATAGCTTGGAAACACATTGCAATCAATCAAAAACTATGCAAAACTTTTGTATCAACATTAAGCAGTAAATGACCAAGCAACTAATGAAAGAAAATATACCTGGACAATGCGTTGTGGCCCGACCTCCTCTATCGCTGCGCGGATGATGCCGTAAATGTCCTCGGCCGTATGCACTCTCCTTGCCTCGGAGGCGTCGATGCTGCGCAGGAACATGGAATCGAAACAACTAGAAACAATCACGTTGATGAGTGGACGTTTACGACGATCATTCCACCAATCAACCATGATGGAGCAACTGCATCTATCCCAAGCCTCCTGCAGTGCGACTTGTCTCTCTCTGACGGATGCAACCCGCTCCTGGAGCAAAGGGCCGCGAAGTGCGTCGGCTGTGGGTGGTGTGTAGAGGGGCCCGCAGATTGCAACTTTTGAGAGCCTTTCGAAAGATGCGGGATGATGCCATGATAAAAGGGAGGTTCAGGTCATAGAACATCTGTGCTATGGTCTTGGTGGCCTCTTTGTGCTGCCCCTCTCTGAAAGATCCTGGCATGGACATTTGTCTGGTGCCTCGGGATGTGGATGGCTGGGAGGATGCGGATGGACAATGTAGATCTGGAGGTGGTGGCATAGGTGTAGGTGCGGAAGTGGAGGATGCGGACGGACCGTGCAAAGCTGAAGGTGGTGGCACAGGCGTAGGTGCAGCAGTGGAGGCTGTGGATCCATGGGGAGTATTGGCAGAGGGGGTGGGGGTGGCTGTGCCGGAGGCGGAGGCGGAGGCGGTGGCGGGTGCTGATGCGGCGGCGGGGGTGGGGGCGGTGGCGGTGGGTGTACCAGTGGCAGGGGCGGTGGCAGTGGGTGCACCAGTGGAAACAGAGTCCGTGGCATTTGTGGATGGCTCGTCGGCCTCAGCAATTGGCTCAGCATATGCCTCGAGAATGCGAGCCCTCTCCGCAGAGGGGATGACCATACAAACGCCGATCCCGTAGCGTCCCCTTGTGGGTCGGACTCGCAACCCCCCCAAATGTGCTCGAACCCGAGAGGCGTTCCCTGTGAACTGCTTTCGATAAAAAGGGCAATGCCATTTTTTGTCGGGCATCAACTCCACCTCATCCCAAATGGGACGAGTGGCCATCTCTCTCTCTCTCTCTCTCACTCTCTCTCAAACACACACACAAGCACGCAAATCTAATATCTCTCTCTCTCTCTCTCTCTCTCTCTCTCTCTCTCTCTCCTCCTAAACCCCAAACCCAAGCATGCATACCTTAAACCCTAAACTCACACACACACACCATGTCTCGTACACGCGCGCGCGCGCACACACACACACAAAAATCCTCTCTCTCTCTCTTCACACTCTCTGTCTCTTCCTCTCTCTCTCTCTCTCTCTCACACACACAAATCACCACACACACACAGATGCATACACAAATCAACTAACCCACACACACACACACACACACACCATAACCCACCCAAATGCACACACACTCTCTCTCCCTCACTCACCATAGCTCTCTCTCCCGCCCTCTTTCTCTCCTCTCTCGCTATCTCTTGGGCTTCTGCGGACTGTTCCGCTGCCCGCGCGCGCCCTTCTGGTTTTTTTTAAAAAAAATAAAATTAAATAACGCGTCCGGGGGTCCAAAAAAAAATAGAAAAAAAAAATAGGACGCATCCAACCCCGCGTCCGGGGGTCAGATGCGTCCGGGTCCGGGCGTTGGACGCAGACGCCAGACGGCTGACCCTCATGTATGATATAACATATATATATATATATATATCATAGTACCTCGTGGTACCGTTGGTATGGTACCGCCGGTACCATATCAGTGGTACCGCCGGTACGGTACCACCCTGGGATCCGCGGTACTAGGGCGGTACCATTTTTTATATTTTTTTATTTTTTAATATATTTTTAATAATTTTTTTTTGCATATTAACTACCAAAAAAGGACAAAAAAAAGTAAAAAAAGGGGGTTCTAGGTGTAAAAAAAGAGGTTACAGTACATGATGCAGGGGACTGTTGCAGTGGCACATGGGCACTGCGAGTGAGCAGACCGAGGGGCCAATGGGAGACCAACACAGGGGGGTAGCATCACATGGGGGCAAGTACAGAGGCACATGGGCATTGTGGGTGAGCAAACCATGGGCCCAATGGGAGACCAACACAGGGGGGAGCATCACATGGGGGCAGGTACAGAGGCACATGGAGGGATGATGGGGATCCACATGGCCGATCAGGCTGTGGGGATAAATAGGCACTCACAATGCCATTGTGGTCGGCATTTTCAGAGGCTGTGAGAGAGCTAGTGATAGACAGTGAGAGAGCAAGCGAGAGCAGGTGACAGGCTGTGAGAGGCTGTTTGAGAGCCAGGGTGCTGTGAGAGGGTGTTCAAGGACCAGGGTGCTGTGAGGAGAAGGTCGATCGAGATGGCAGAGCGCATACCACCGAAGCCCGAGGGCGAAGCTAGGAGGAAGCTTGAGGAAGATATCTACAGGCATGGGATGGGTGCTGTCTGTAGGCAAGTCAACCTGGCACTCCAAATTAGATATCTTCGTCTGCAAGGTTTAAAATTTGCATGTCAGGGAGACAACTCTATCAAGGAATGAAACCAACATACTAGGAGTCAACCAACATGCTATGAAAGATTAGCTTATCACCTGCAATGCTCTCGTAATGGTCGGAAGTCTCTTGGCGAGACGTGCGTTGGTGCTACAGAACACCAACCGCTCCAACTGACTCACTGACAACCGGTTTCTTCTCCTCGTGTAAATGAGTGCCCATGTGCTCCAATTACGCTCACACACGAAGGCAGCACAGTCCTGTGGTGCGTGCATTGAAATACTTCAGCACATTGTGGCAGAGGTGGAACTTCAACGAAACACAAAAATGGAGGATAAAATGAGATGCATACTTGAGAAAGGACACGCAGTGCAAGACGCTGTATAGATGGGTATGTGCTACCGAACATGGTCCACCAGGTAATGGGTAGCTGCCTCCTCTCTGGATCCTGGGCAGCCGGGTGGCTGAATGTGCCCATGCCGAAACGAAATGCAGCGAGCTCCTCCATGAGCCTGATAAGATTCAAACCCATGTGTGGACCCACTCTGTGAATGTACTGAAGCCAATCAACCTCGAGCTCCCTGTCTGCGATCTGTGTCGGAGAGAGGAAGAGGGGATGCAATATGTGTGCAACGCTGTGGATACTCCTGTGGAAGTAGTTCCACCGCGTCTCCCAGATGAACTTCAGCTCTGTCATCCTGCAGGTGAGGGGCATGTGGTTTAGGGCATTACGAAAAAACTTAGCATTGACAGAAAAACAAACTAGCAAGTAGTGAAAAGATAAAGGTCAATTACAACACTGTACCGCTTACCTCTCTGGCTGCAAGATGGGCAGCTGCAGGAACTCTCCAATCCGGTGCATGAGCTCATACACCAGTCCAAGTGTCGACCCCTCGCTGTCAGCCATGCGGAGCACAATGTAGAGTGGTCGAAGCAGTCCTGACAATGTCTGTGCATCCCTCCAGAACTGGTCTCCCCTCACCGTGGAAGAAAAGTGCTCCCCATCCTCAGTGTGCGGAAACGTACTGGCACCCCAAAGATCACTGGCAACCATCTGTAGAAGCTGGGCCCTGCACCTGATCAAACGGTCGATGACCACCAAGTCGAATGCAAAGCGTGTGGGGGCTGGCTTACGGAGGTCCAGATGGCTGAACACCCGGAACATGGCAAGAACACGCCTCTTTCTGGTGACAAAAGTCACCAGGAGGAGGGCCTCCTGGACGATGGCTCTAACCCAGGGAAGTGCTTTAATGTCCCCAATCAGAAGGTCTATGCCGTGGGCTGCACAGGGGGTGTGAACAATATGAGGGAACTCGGCCTCTAGCAGTACACCCATCTGAATGCAATTCGTGGCATTGTCCGTCACCACCGTGACGACATGCTGTGGGCCTATGGCTAGGATGGAAGACCTGATGACATCAAACATGAACTCTGCAGATATGACTCTCTTCCCCCTGCTGCAATCCACTGCCCTCAAAAACTGTGTGCCCATGCAGCTGGAGACCAGTATGTTGAGGATCGGCCTCCTCCTGACATCAGTCCAGCCATCGGACATGATGCTGCAACCGTAAGTGGCCCAGTGCCGACGCAGAGGCTCCATCTCTCTAGACAAGGACTCAACCCTATCCCTCAGCATGTGTGTGCGGACAACCTCTGAACTAGGGACTCTCCAGCTAGGGCTGACAGATTGTGCAAGGCGGAAGGCCCTTCTGAAGGGCTCAGAGTCGGTGATGGCAAAGGGCAGGTTCAGCTCGTAAATCAGACTGGCCACGGCCTGTGTGGCCTCTCTGTCCATGTGCGGCTGATGCGCGATGCGAATGGTCTGCTGCACAAGGGCTCTCCCTGGTGGGCGATGGGTGGTGGACCTCCAGCATGGTGCACCAACCGTGATGGGAATGGACGATGACGCGACAGGCTGGGCACTAGTGGATGCATCGGCTGTAGACGTGGAATGGGGAGAGTGGGATGCATTGGCAGGGATGGGTGCAGCAGCATATGTTGGGTGCACTGGTGGAGGGGCAACATCTGGCATGGGGTACGAAAACTGCTGGCTGAGGAGGTCATCCGGATGGGAAGGGAAGGAAGAAGGGATCTCTTTCACATCCTCGAAGGCCCCAGTAGTAGCATCCTGGGCCTGCTCGGGTGGCGGAGAGTCCATGAGAAAGTCGTAGACTGGGGGAGTGCGAGCAACAGTGGGTGGTGGTGGAACCGCAGTGGCAACTGGCGGACACGATGGGGCGGGATCCACCGGAATCTGAGCAGATGGGGGTGCGTGAGGCAGAACTGTCTGAGGGGGATGAGGGGCAAAGGGACCGGAGGAGGATGCACTCCCTCTCCTCGTGGGTGCCAGCCAAGCAGGCAGCAACTCTGGGTCAGCCACATAAGGAGCGGTGCAAAATCGGAGAATGCCCTCTGAAATGGTGTTCTCCCATGGCACGAGCCGCGGCCCGTAGGTGTCCAGTAGTCGCTGCCTGTCGGGGACGGTCATGTTGCCACAAGGGGTAGCATTCAAGGTGGCACCATTTTTGGCGCGTGCACCGAGCAGATGGCCTTTAAGGCGAGTGAGGGATGCAGCAAACTCGACAAGACAGTATCGGCAGCGCACGATCTTCTGACCAGTCTTGTTGGCCTTGTCGACAACCCGCCTGACAATGTCTACCTCGTCCCACAGACCGGAAAGGTCGGATTGCACCATTGCAGATGAAATGAGGGATGGATTGCTGGAAAAAAAACAGCAGGGTTCACTGTTGGAGAGACGCTGAAAATGGGCGAAGGCAGGGCGAAGCAAGTCAGATACAAGGTAGGGCGTTGCGTGGGCGAAAGGCGATGCAAGGAATCAGAAGGCAGGTAGGCAAAAACAACAGCGATGGCAGGGCGGAGGAGGGCGCAAAAAAATTTGAGATGAAATGCGAGGGGGGCGGGTAGTTTTAGGTTAAAAAAAATTTAAAAAAATATTACATATTAAATAATATATTATATTGTGGTACCGCGGTACCAACATGGTATCGTGGTACCAATATTGTCCTGCGGTACCGGCATCCGCGGTACCCAGTACCGCGGGACCTATGATATATATATATATATATATATATATATATATATATATATATATATATATCATGGTACCCCGTGGTACTGCTGGTATGGTACCGCCGGTACGGTACCGCCCTGGGATCCGCGGTACCAGGGTGGTACCATAATATAAAAAAAAAAAAAAAAAAATTTCTCGTGTTATTTTCGCAGAATTTTTTTTTAAATTTTTTTTTTTTGGTACCGCCGACCGATATGGTACCGTGGTGTAATAGATCCTAACACCACAATAGGGCAAACACTAACTGATCCACCCAACCTTGCCTACTCCCTGATATAGAGTAAGCCCCTCCTAGCCCAGTGTGAGGACTGGTAGCATGCTACTGCCAAGTGTCGGCCACGTGGCACTGACGTGGCCGACTGCACGTCGGGACTCAACTGGGGCCCTATCCTGCTGACAGGGTCCCTAGGCTGTGTTAGGCCCGCCATGGCTATGGACCGTGCTGGGGCACACTACTCACACTGTCTTGCCTGTTGGTCATGTACGTTGGACACGACCCTGACTGTGGTATCTGACCTATCTGTGTTCTCTAGGGTTCGGCACTGGTTACGAGCTCGTAACACTCCCTCCCCCTTAAGAACCGTCTTGGTCCTCTACGACAAAGTCTGGAAAAATCTTGCGAAGGACGCTGCCTCTTTCCCAAGTGGCATTCTCAACAGGCTGATCATTCCAGTTAACCAAATATTCTCGGTACAGAGTATGACGAGTCTGCGTCTCTCTACTATCAAGAATCTCCTCTGGTTCATGTGGAGGTTGTTGAGGATCCAATGGGAGAACTAGAACACTGTCCCCTACCAGATTGTTTGATCTGGTTAAGGCTTTTCGTAATTGACTTACATGAAAGACTGGAAAAACCTTACTGCTGTGTGGGAGTTCTAGTTCATAGGTGACCTCGCCTAGTCTCCTACTGATGGTAAAGGGACCACAATACCTTGGAGACAACTTAGCACACACTCCTGATTTGAGGGTTTTAGAGTCAACTGGGACTCTCAAGTAGACTTTCTCACCAGTGGAGAACTGCACATCCCGTCTGTGTGGATCTGCATAATGCCTGGCTCGATCTTGGGACTGTCTAATGCTACGCTTAGCATGTTCTATCATCTGGTTTAGGTCCTCTAAAAAGTTTCTGGCTGCTTCAACTTTTTCTTGTTTAAACCCTACAGCTGTGGATGAGCGTGGCTGAAAACCGTACATCAGCATAAATGGGCTGTATCCCGTAGCTGAATGTTTGGTACTGTTGTAAGCAAACTCTAATATCGAGAGATACTCCTCCCAATTAGTTTGCTTCTTGCTGACGTATGCACGAAGCATATCCTCCAGCACTTGATTTACCCTTTCTGTTTGACCGTCCGTCTGTGGATGGTCGGTGGTACTCATATTAAGTTTAGTATGGAGATGATGGAATACTGCCCTCCAAAAATTTCCAGTAAACTTACTGTCCCGGTCGCTGACTATGCCGGAAGGTAGACCGTACAATTTAAATAGCCCGTCTACAAACAACCTCGCTAACTCTAGAGCTCTAACGGTTGTTTTGCTCGGAATGAAATGAGCCATTTTGGTCAGACGGTCAACTGTGACCCATATAGCGTCATTACCCTTTTGGGTTTTAGGCAGGCCTACTATAAAATCCATGGAGATACACTCCCATTTACCAGCTGGTATTTCTAAGGGATGCAACAACCCTCCTGCCTTTAAACGCTTTGCTTTATTTACTTGACATTTCTGGCAATTGGTTACATACTGGTGGACGTCCTTTTTCATACTGGGCCAGAAAAATTGCCTACGAAGAAGCTCATAGGTCTTCTGTATGCCTGGATGTCCCCCGCTAGGATTGTCATGACATTCATATAGGACCTGCTGCCTATAATCCTCTGAATTGGGGACACATACTCTATCTCTATAGAGCAAGTACTCATCCTGAATGGAATACTGTTTCCATTTGAATCCTTGAGTCAACTGACCCTCAACCACTGGGGTTTGCTTGAGTAATACAGGCTCAGAATCCTCAACGTCATCTGACGACGTATACTCGGACTCATCATCATCCTCAACGGAAGCTGCCGTATTCTTGGATGAACTGGCACCAGCCCCGGGAACTGGTTCTGGAGTCTGTAACTGTCTGCTCTGGACTGAGTTCCAAATAATAGAGAAGAATGCATCATGCTGGCATTTCCCTCTCAAGGACTCGAGTAACTCATTACGAATCTGAGTAAAACTCAGCTCGTTTATCATAGGCATTCTGCTAAGGGCATCTGCTACTGTATTGAATTTTCCACGTCTATATCTGATAGACATGTCAAACTCTTGCATCAACTCTGCCCAACGAGCTTTCCGACCTCTAAGCTCAGGTTGATTGCAAAGGTATCTGAGGCTCTCATGGTCTGTCAGGACCTCAAAGTTGGCACCATACACATAATGCCTCCAAGTCTTAAGGGCATGGACTATAGAAAAGAGTTCCTTTTCATAGGCACTGTACCTAGTCTGAGCTGGCTCGAGGTTTTTACTCTCGAACGCAACTGGTCGTCCACCCTGAGTTAGCACAGCACCTACTGCAAAGTCACTAGCATCTGTTTCGACCACAAATGGCTGATTGGGGTCGACGACTTTTAAAACTGGTGCTGTAGCTAAGGCTGTTTTGAGAGCATCAAAGCTCTCCTGCTGTGCGGACTCCCAAATGAACTCCTTTCCCTTCCCCATAAGGAGATTTGTCATAGGAACTGCTATCTGAGCATATTCTTTGACAAATCGTCTGTAATATCCCGCCAGACCAAGAAAGATCTGAAGTTCCAAAATATTCTGAGGTCTCAGCCAACTGAGTATGGCTTTAACCTTATTTGGGTCCATCTTAATCCCATCTTAAGAGATAATGTGACCCAAATATGCTACTTCTTCAACGAAGAATTCACACTTGGATTGTTTAGCATAGAGCTTATGCTTTCTGAGCAGTCGAAACACCTTTCTGAGGTGTTTTAGATGCTCCTTCCTCGTTTTGCTGTAAACGAGGATGTCATCTAAAAATACGACTACAAACTTACCCAAGTATGGTCTGAGGACACTGTTCATCAAGGTCATAAAGGTAGCTGGAGCATTTGTGAGCCCAAATGGCATCACCTTAAACTCATAATGACCGTGACGAGTCCTTAAAGCTATTTTTGAGACATCTTCCGATTTTATACGAACTTGATGATATCTCGATTTGAGGTCTATTTTGCTGAAAAACTTAGCCCCGTCGAGTTGGTCAAACAACTCGTCTGCCCGAGGCATAGGGTATTTATTCTTAATTGTGACTTTATTGAGGGCTCTGTAATCTACGCAAAGACGCATAGACCCCTCGTTCTTTTTCACCAATAGGACTGGTGAGGCCCATGGCGAATTACTGGTCTGAATTTGGCCTTTCCCAAGATAGTCTGTTAACTGCCTATTTCTTCATCCTCTGTTCGGCTGACCCGATACGGAGGTTTAGAAACAGGTGCTGTACCTGGTACTAGGTTTATTACATGATCTACCTCTCTGCTAGGTGGTAAACCATGTGGTAAATCTTCAGGAAAAACGTCTTTAAATTTAGACAATAAAGTTTCTAATTTACTGATTTTCTGCTGAATAGAACTGGAAATAGAAACTTCAGGAATAAACTGAAAGTCACATAAGAATACCTGATGGTCTTCGTCTCCAATTAGCTGACAGAGCTCTGAACTGCATACCATAGGGCTGTTGGGAACATTATGCTCCCCATGCAACTGGATCTCTCGGCCTTTATGCTGAAAGCTGAGGGTGTTCTCCTGATAGTTTATGTGGAGGGAAGGTCCTAAACTGTAGAGCCAATCTCTCCCGAGAACAATGTCTGTTCGATCCAGGTGCATTATCTGAAAGTTTATTTCATCTTGGTACCCCCGAATACCAAGATTTAACTTACTTACCATAGTTTCCCATATTTTTTTTATCTTCACCCTTAGCTAATGAAACTATGTACCTATGCTGACTAGGTACTTCTGGTAGTTTAAGCTTTTTAACCAGGGTGTGGTTGATGAAATTATGGGTTGCCCCATCATCAACCATGACTCTTACTGACTGGTTACCAACTTTCCCATGCATACGTACTAGGTCATGCGGCCCAAAGCTGAAGGGTCTCGCTAGCATTGTAGAGGTCAGCTGGCAACAGTGTTCATGATCTTCATGATACACTTTGATCTCGGAAGCTGCCGAGTCACTAGGGAAACATACAGTCTGAACAAGATGAACTTGTTTTTTATCTTTCTTATCTTTTTTAGTGAAAGGCCCCTTGGGACACTGTCTGACTGTGTGTCCCTTGCCCATACACACAAAGCACAAACGTTCTTGTTTGGCTTTCTCAAAATCATCTGGTTTTAAGGGCTGTATGAGTGAAGGGCGTTTCTGAGGAGCTTCACCTTTAAATTTATCTTCTTTCTTTCTTTTTAAAAATTTCTTTTTAAATTGAAAGTCTTTCTGAGGAAGCTGCTCAGAAAGTGGTTGCTGTCTCGCTCTCTTCCTACCCACTGAATCATCATAGATTTGAGCATATCTGAGAGCTTGCTCAAGGGTAGTAGGCGAGTTTCTCTGGACCTCTACTTTATATTCATCTTTGAGGCCACAGACAAATCTCCTGATTTTCTGATAGTCATCCATATTTCTAATCTTTAAAATTGCTTCTCGATACTGCGAGATATATTGGATGAGGGACTTGTCCATTACTGGTCTTTCCCAGGCTTCCCAGGCTCTATCAAGTTCATTCTCTGGTAGAAATTCTCTTAGGAAAGCTTCTTCAAAAGCTTTCCATGACCGGGGAGTCTGCCCAGTCTCCTGGAGATTTAACCACCACTTATAGGCCATAGGCCCTAAGGAAAGACTGGCCTCAATAGCTTGCAAATGGTCAGGGGTCTGTTTATGAGCATGAATGTTCTTCCATTTGCTGAGGAAGGTTTGTAGAATATCTGCATTTCTATCCTTCTCTTCTCCATTAAAAGTAGGAGGTTTTAAGTCTTTAAAAACACTGGGGTGAGATCGTAAAGTCTCACCCGAAACTGATGGAAGTCGAGAAGGGGATAACTTAGAAGTGGAGGGAAGGCTTCCTTTCGCGGAACTCAAAATCAAGCTTTTGAGTTCAGCGAACGAGTCGTCCACACTGGACTTGAAATTGGCTAATGCCAACTTCAGTTCATCCACTTCTGTTACCAATTGGAGAAACTGCTCCTTGGTAACCAGTTCGTTGAATTCTTCGGCGAACTGTTCCTGTTCTTCCACTGCCATGGGTTCCTTCCCTTTTCTGTAAGCCAAGGCTTCTGTTTCAAGTTCGTCGAAGCCTCTCTCCTGGGGTTGATCAGGTCCCTGAGGAGTGGTCATTTTCGGAACTGAACGAGAGCTACCTTAACTTCTGAAGGAAAAAAGTCTAAAAGACTAATTTACAACTGTACAAGGGAAAGGAAAGATGACTTAGCTGTTTATGAGGACTGTACTTCCAAAGAAAGAATGAAGAGGAACCCTTTTAGCTCTTTTCCCCAAGATTTCAGACCTGCTGTCCCGAAAAATGCCAGTTTGAAGCTTCAAAACGGTGCCAAATTTCCCGGTTCTTTGAGGATAGTAGCTCGCTGGTCTGATTGCAACCCAACTGGCTCATTTACTTCTGATTTGAGACCCAAAAAGTATTTCAATTTCTGATTTTGGTGTCTCCCTACCCTCGCTGGCTGGACAGCCACCTGTCTGGCCCAATTTTCTAAAATTCAAGGCCCAAAACTTGCTTGAAACTCTGATCTGACTTCAAGTAGTAGGTCACTGGTCTGTGGCAATCTAGTTTGATGTTCAAACTACTGAAAAATCCTCAAAAACAGTGATGAAAAACTAATTTTTCATCTCCCTGTCCAGCGCTGGCCCTGTTAAGAAAAAGTGTTTGAAAACCCTTCAAATTTCCTTAGATTTCTCTGAAATTTCAGAGGTAGATTTCTGATCCCTCAGCGATGGATCAGCACCACCCTTTCTCCTCAAAAATCCGCTCTGATTCCCTGAATCTGATGGCAAAAATCAGTAAATTTACAGCACTGGACCTGCTCTAGAAATTTTAACTAATTTCTCTCTGACCAGCAAGTAAATTCACCAAGATTTCCTCAGTAGGAGACTGTTCCTACAGCGAGTCTCCTCCTCTATTTCTTTCTGAGAACTTGAAGAAGTTCTGAGCAATCTAGCTACTTTCTCCACTGCTGAAAACTGAGTTCCCTAGGATGGAGATGGCTCTGATACCAGTGTAATAGATCCTAACACCACAGTAGGGCAAACACTAACTGATCCACCCAACCTTGCCTACTCCCTGATATAGAGTAAGCCCCTCCTAGCCCAGTGTGAGGACTGGTAGCATGCTACTGCCAAGTGTCGGCCACGTGGCACTGACGTGGCCGACTGCACGTCGGGACCCAACTGGGGGCCCTATCCTGCTGACAGTGTCCCTAGGTTGTGTTAGGCCCGCCATGGCTATGGACCGTGCTGGGGCACACTACTCACACTGTCTTGCCCTGTTGGTCATGTACGCTGGACACGACCCTGACTGTGGTATCTGACCTATTTGTGTTCTCTAGGGTTCGGCACTGGTTACGAGCTCGTAACACGTGGTACCATATATGGTCCCGCGGGACCTATGATATATATATATATATATATATATATATATATATATATATGTATATATCATAGTGGCCTCTGGTACCGCTGGTATGGTACCGCCGGTAGAGGACCGCCCTGGGATCCACGGTACTAGGGCGATACCATTTTTAATATATATATTTTTAATAATTTTAATATTTAATTTTTGCCTTTTACCTACCTAAATAGGTCAAAAAAATGGAAAAAAAAGGGGTTCTGGGTGTAAAAAAAGAGGGTACAGTACATGGTGCAGGGGACTGGTGCAACAACACATGGGCATTGTGGGTGAGCAGACCATGGGGCCAATGGGAGAGCAACACGGGGGGAGCATCACATGGGGGCAGGTACAGAGGCACATGGAGGGATGATGGGGATCCACATGGCCGATCAGGCTGTGGGGATAAATAAGCACTCAGAATGCCATTGTGTACGATGGCTCTAACCCAGGGAAGTGCACCTATGTTCCCCATCAAAAGGTCTATGCCGTGCGCCGCACAGGGGGTATGGACGATGTGAGGGAACTCGGCCTCTAGCAGGACACCCATCTGAACACAGTTGGTGGCATTGTCCGTCACCACCGTAACGACATGCTGGGGGCCTATGGACAGGATGGAAGACCTAATGACGTCTTACATGAAATCTGCAGATATGACTCTCCCCCCTCAGTACGGTCCCGCGGTACCGGGATCCGCGGTACCCAGTACCGCGGGACCTATGATACATATACATATATATATATCTATATATATCCAAGGTAGCAGACCCTGGACGCGTCCGCGCGTCCGGACGCGGACGTGCCAGGGGTGCGTTCAGGGGTCCGGACGCGTCCGCTTTTTTTTTTTTTTTAAGTAAAAAAAATTCTTTTAGTGTTAAAAAAATAAAAAAAAATGTGGACTCGTTCGACCCCTTGTCCGGGGGTTGGACGCGTCCGGGTCGGATGCCGGACGCGGACGCTGATTGCCCGCGTCCGGCCCGGACGCGCATCCTTTTTATATATATATCATAGAACCCACGGTTCCCAGAACCGTGGGTGTTGGGAACCATGGAAGGAACTGTACCACGGTTCCTTGAACCGTGCCACGTGGTACGGTTCATTTAATTAATTGATTAATTAATCAATTTTCCTAAATTTCCCCCCAAAACCCCTCAAAGCTCGTTTTTGTCCCTCATTTCACATTTTTTGTGGTAGAGGTTGAGAGAGAGGGCGCTTTGGTTTGAGAGAGAGGGCTGCTCAGATTGATGAGAGAGAAGAGGGCAGGGTAGCGAGAGACTGTAGCGGCCTCTATAGAGAGAGAAAATTAGAGTTTAGTTGTAGGTTTGCTTTTTTGGCTCAAAAATCAGGTTCTTTGACATTCCCTCATGCAAATAGGTCTATTTTTAGGGTCTAGGCATTTCAGATCATAGAGAGAGATTGGGACAGTCTAGAGAGAGAATGTACCAGCCCATCTAGAGAGAGAAGGATATGGTTTAGAGTTTAGGTTAATTTTTGGAGACAAAAAAAAGGTTTTTTGCATTATGGAGGGCCTCTTCTGGAGGTTTAGGCGTTTAGCTTGATAGGGTTCAGGGTTGGCATTCCTAGGTTCATTGCATTGCGTGGGAGCGCATATCCACTTATCCAGGACCGGTTTCCTCTGACCGAACGGTGACTCATTTGTCTTTTCTTGCACTTCTTCCGTACTTCACTTCCGTACTTCCTGTTTCCTATACCGTCTCACACCATGCCTGTTGGAGATATGCCTGAGCTATGGGGTGAGGTAGACCAAGACCCCCGAGTTCGTTAGGTCTGACGTTCGGTCTGGGACGCGTGGATGGACCTGCAGGTTTTGTCATGCTCGTTTTGTCAGCACTCTCACTAGGCTGAAAGGCCATCTCCTTGGTGCTGTCAAGGGTGATGGCAAACGCTTAGGCTCCCTCCCTTGCCCACACATGCCTGCTCAGGAGCGTTGTAGGCTCATTGACATATACGGAGCTCGATTGACGCATGCCGGTATGTCACTAGATCCTGATGTATATGTAGTAGTATCATCCACCACACGAGATCCACTAGCTCCTCGTCCACCACCACCACGTCCTCCCCTACCTCCTGTTCCTGCTCCTCCCCCTCAGCCTGATGCACATCCACCACTTGTTCCTCAGCCCACTGCACCACATCCTACTGCACCGCCACAGCCCATTGCACCACGTTCCGCCCCTCCTCCTACTGCATCTATTCCAATCGGTGCATTTCCACAACATCCTCCTGCAGTCACTCAGATGACTCGCCCAGTGCAAACATTCCGATTTCTTCGCTCTGAGTCGGCACCAGACGGTCTCTCACAGGACACCCAGGACATACCATCCACTTTCCCCACACATCAGGATTATTTGGACTCTGATTGTTAGGGACCCAACCCCCTTGGGTCCCAAACCCAGACTTGAGACCAGACGATGACTGGGCTTGTAGACTTGACCGGTGACTCGTGAACCTGCATGGTTGCCACGTGTCATGATCCAGGAGTGCACATGGCTTGGAGTCTCTCTCCTTGGAGGTATACAAGGGGAAGAGGACTCATTTGCCATCCATTCTGTCTACCTAGGAGGAGGTGGATGGAGAGTGTATGCACGGCCAGGATGTATTGCTAGCATGAGGCAAGAGATGGCTGAGAGCCTGGGCGGTGGTATGGGATGCCGTCTGGGATGGAGGTCGGATCCAGCTTGATACGGTCACAGGCCAGGGCACGGAGGGTGGACCCGGATTAGGTCCTATGGCGGGGTGGAACGTGAATCGTTCGGTCTCTTGTGGTTAACCGGCACCTGGAGGTTTGCAGTAAGTGAGTTTGTAGCATATGGTATCAGAGCCGCTGCATACTGAAAGCAGGTGCGTTGATCCGTAGTAGATTTCTTGTAACTTTCGTCGCTTCTGATGGATTTCAATTCGGGTTTAAAACGCATATTTTATGTGTGTTTTCCTATTCTTCTTCCTGCTGTTTTTTTGTAAATTTCAAGTTAAAAAGTTTCAAAAAAGTGGAAGGGGCCCTAAGAAGGACCTGCCACGTGGCACTGTCCAAAGTGGGACAGGTGGCGGTCCCTCTTCCGCTCCAGAACTGTGGTTTTTTGGGTCGCGATGGGCCCTCCTCAGCGAATAACAATCAGGAAGTTCTTACATCGTTGTTTGACCAGCGAGAACAATCAAAAAAGTGGAAATAACATTCCACGTGGCATCATATGGGCCGGGATGAAGTGGCAGCAGGTACCGCCCTCCTGTTCCGATGATTGTCAGATCTCCAAGTGTAGAAGTCGGGGCCCTCCCTGAAAGCTTACATCGTTTCTCTTCTTCCTATTGCTGTCTGCCAGCGATGGACAGGTAGAAGGAAAAAACTAAGGTAAGAAGGGAGAAAGGGTACTGTAGGCCACCTGGTAGGTGCTAGAAGTGCCTAGTATGCTGAGGTGGAAGCTAGGTGGCTAGGCAAAGCTTGGCAGTTGGTAGGATGGCATGAAGAGGGAAGTATGCCTCTTCTATGTCACTGTTTTATGTGAAAAGAGGTGGAGGTGGTGGTGCATCCTTCTCTTTGCCTTCTCTTATTCCTCTTGGCAACCATGGACAATACCATTTGGTTTGTAAAGAGACAGCAAGAGTAGCTTTGTATCTACCTTCCTTGGGTAGCTTTTGATTCTTTTCTATCTTCTCTTCTTAATTCACCTCTCTTCTCTCTGTAAAAATGGAGCCTATTCCTACTACACAGCCTATGTCCCCTGCTCATGAGGCTACAATATCTGCCTCTGTTTTAGACCCTGATGCTTTGATGCTGGCTATTAACAGTCTACAGCAACAGATTGTGGATATGCAAGCTAAGCACAGTCAGGATCAGCAGGACCTCAAGGATTTGACGCAGCTAAGGCAATTGGTGCATCAACCCTTGTTTACTCCTGAAGTTTTTGCTGGGGAAAAGAAGGATAGAACCCCGGAGGCGGTCTTGCAATGGCTGGATCAATGGAATTCGCACCGGCTAGAGGTCAGGAGGAACTAGCCTCTTACCCTCGAAAAAGCTGTTCGCTTCGCCAGAATCTACGATGATACTCGTACGATGACTAAGCCTGAGACTGGTGTCTTGCCCGACGTAAAGGGTAAGAGGCCTTTCTTTCCAAAGAAATCGAAAGATAAGGCAAAGGAAGGGGCTTCTGGTTCAAGGAAATCGAAGAAAAGATCTACCTTGGACCAGGAAACCTTCATGAAAGCTAGAAGCGACAATATGTGCTTTAATTGCATGGAACCAGGTCATGTCGTGAAGGAATGTCCAAAGAAACGGGAATCTAAAGGGGCATCTTTTAAGACGCCAGGTAACTCTAGCATATCTAGTGTTGATCTTTCCTTTGCTGGTAATTCTGTGTGTGAGCATTGTTGTTTTAATACGGCTATTTTTGGCCCTCATGACCTCATTCGGATGAAGGGGGTTGTGGGTGGCCAAGCTGTAACTGTTTTATTTGACGATGGTTCCACACATAAGTTTATTAACGCAAATTTGTTGCAAAAGCTAAAGGTGGAAACAAGGCAAAGTGACCACCGATACACAGTGAAGCTAGCAACTGGAGCAGAAAGCCAAGTTTGGGACCGGATAGTCCCACGTCTACCAATAGAGATTCAAGCCTATAAGGATAAATTAGACTTTCATATTATGGATCTAGATAGGGTAGATGTTATACTTGGTAAAGAGTGGTTCTATGAGAGGAACGAGTCTATGAAGAGAAACTATGTAACTCACAATTTGTCGTTCTTACATAACGGCTCACTCATAGAATTGAATGGAAATGTTGATATTTCTACTCCGTATATGCTTTTTGCTTTGGAAACTGTTAAATGTATGGATATTATGGATTCCAGTTCTTATTTATGGCGGTTAAAAGATTTTACTTACCATGAAGAACGTAGTTTGCAATTTTACAATCTCCAAATGGAGTTAATGTCTAATAACCTAAAACAAGAAAATTCGCCGGAAGGTGAAATTTTTAGGAAACTTAGACAAGAATTTAACGATGTTTTTCCTGAGCAGCTTCCTGAGGGTCTTCCCCCCTCTAGGGGTGTTGGCCATGGTATAAAACTGATTCCTGGTAGTTCTCCTATATCATTGTATCCGTATAGGATGAGTACTACTGAAGAGGATGAGGTTTATAGGCAACTGCAAAATTATCTAAAGATGGGCCATGTTAGGCCTAGTAAATCTCCCTAGTGGGCACCTGTGCTCCTTGTTGATAAAAAAGACGGAGGTACTCGTCTTTGTGTGGACTTTAAAAAGTTGAATAAGTTAACGATTAAAAACCGTTATCCTTTGCCGCGAATGGATGAACTGGTTGATCGATTGCATGGTGCAAAGTACTTCACCAAAATCGATTTGAGATCAGGGTAGCATCAGATTCGCATAAAGACTGAGGATATTGAAAAAACCGGGCTTAGAACTAGGTACGGCCATTATGAGTTTCTGCTTTTACCTTTTGGCTTGACAAATGCTCCAGCGACTTTCTAGCAGATGATGAACGATCTTCTTTGTCCATATCTGGGGAAGTTCGTAATAGTCTACTTAGATGATATTCTCATCTATAGTAAGACCTTGGAGGGGCATGAGGAGCATCTCAGGACTTTTTGTCGAGGAGTCCAAATGTGTATTTTTCCAGAAAAGGTTGTTATACCTTGGTCACATTATTTCGGACCATGGGTTGGAAATTGACCCAAATAAAGTCCGACAAGTACGTGAATGGCCTATTCCTAAAACCATCCGGGAGGTTAAGTCCTTTTTGGGCTTTACGGGGTTTTTTCATAGATTCATCTTGAACTATGCATTAATTGCATTGGCCTTGACGAATATCCTCAGAGGGGCTAAAAGAGTTAGCCGGCACAGTAGGTTCAGTCCTCCAGTTACTTGGACTGAAGAGTTGAATCAGAGTTTTGAGAACCTCAAATACTGTGTAACTACAACGCCTATTCTACACATAGTGGATCCTAACAAGCCGTATGTACTTGAAACGGATGCCAGTGACTATGCTATAGGCGCAGTCCGATATCAGGATGGTAGACCGCTAGCTTTTGAAAGCAAGAAGTTGGACCCTTTCAAAGGCGGTATTCCACCTATGACAAGGAACTTTTTGCTGTCATTAATGCCTTGAAAGTTTGGAGACATTACTTGTATGGCTCCTAGTTTACTATAGTTACTGATCATCAAGCGTTAAAGTATATTAACGATGCGGTCGACCTTAGGGGTCATAAGGCCAGATGGTCAGAGATGCTCCAAGAATTTCATTATGACATTGAGTACCGGAAGGGTACCTCTAATAGTGTCGCGGATGCCTTAAGCCGGATTGGAGAGGTTAATCAGTTAAGCTTTTCTGAGATCCAATCTGAGTTTATCTGTCCTTAAGAGATTTGTGTAAGACCGATAGGTACTTCGGTCGTATTTGGCTAGACGTCCTGGCAGGTTCTACTAGATCTAGTAATGAGCTTGGAATGCAGGATTCCAAGATTTCTCCTCAGGACAAGATACAAAGAGACTATTCCGTTAGGAATGGGTTACTTTTCCGGAATGGAAAAGTTTGTGTGCCAGAAAATAATGGTATAAGGGCCCAAATCCTGCATGAATGTCATGACAGCTCGTGTGCAAGGCACCCTGGCGCTCAAAGGACGCTTGACTTAGTAAAAAGGAACTTTTATTGGCCAAATTTAAAAAGTCAAGTGGAGGCATATGTTCGCAAGTGTGCGCAATGCCAAGTTAATAAAGCTGAAAGACTTAAGGCGGCTGGTTTGTTAATGCCCTTGGAAATTCCCGAAAGAAAGTGGGAAAGCATTTCCATGGACTTTGTGGTTGGGCTACCTCGGACGGGGAAGCAAAATGATGCCATTTGGGTAATAGTTGACAGGTTAACTAAAATGGCGCAGTTCATACCAACCAAGCAAACTGTCAAAGCGGTTGTTTGGTTTGTCGAATGACATTGTTAGTGATCGAGATCCAAAGTTCACTGGCAAATTCTGGCAAGCGGTCTTTGAGAAATTAGAGACCACTCTAAGTTTGGGGTCATCAGATCATCCTGAATCGAATGGTCAGACAGAGAGGACAAACCAGTCTATGGAAGATATGCTTCGAGCATATGTTTCCAGAAGACAGTCAGATTGGGAAAGGTACCTTCCAATGATTGAGTTTGCGTATAATAGCGCAAAGCACTCAGCGACGGGTTTTAGTCCATTTTCTCTGATGTAAGGTTTCCAGCCTAGGGCTCCCATTTCAATGGGCCTCAAAGGCCTTAAGGTTAAAGCAGCAGTAGATTTCCTGCATGATATGCAAGAAATGTTGCTTGTTGCTCGCGAAAACGTAAAAACGGCTCAGGATAGAGCCCAGTTTTACGCCAATCAAAAGCGACAACCTAGGGTCTATGAGGAGGGAGCTTGGGTATATCTTAGAATTCCAAAAGATTCTAAGGTACTAAGGACTGGAAATGTCCTAAGTTATCACCTCGTTATGCAGGGCCATTCCGTATAGTAAAGAAACTCCATCGGAATGCGTACCAGCTGGAACTTCCTCAAGGTGTGAAGGTACATCCAGTTTTTCACATTAGTCGTTTAAAGGAACGACTTGGTGGAAAGGATGACTTAATGCCTCAAGAGGACTTAGTTCGGCTGGAGGACCTATCATCCTTTGTACCTACTGAACCACAAGCCATTGTTGATGTACGTCAACGTGGACTTAAACCGGCATGTAACTGAGTACTTGGTTCGTTGGAAAGGAAGTTCCGAGGATGATGACACTTGGGAGAAGGAACTTGACCTTAAATTGAGATTCCTTATCCACCCTAAAAACCCTAATCGCCTTTCTATTGCACAGATGACACGACTGGTTTTTTGCAACACCAATGCAAGGTTGAGTGACAAACTTGCATCTATTGTGGACCCCCTAGAGGTGTTGCCCTCAGATTGTTTACTAGGCGTTGATGATCCCACTGATTCCACCATACCCATGTCGAGGGCTGATGTTGCGGCTGACATTGCGGCAGAGGCAGAGAGAGATGTGTTGCGGGTTAGACGGTTATTGATGGACAGAGTGAGTCATGATCAGGATACAGGTGCTGGCCAGGGGACAGGTATGGGCATGGGTGCTGATGAGGAGGATGAAGATGATGATGATGATGATTTGGGTATTCCTGCTCTAGGATTGGAGACCATGGTTGAGGCAGAGCTTGAGGCAGAGTTTGAGGCAGACCTAGGCTATGGCTTGGAGGAGGATGATCGATTATAGAGGATGATGGCAGGGATGTATGAGCCACCTCTACCAGAGCAGGATGTGTATCGACCTGATCCACTACCAGAGGATATACAGCATGAGAGAGAGACAATGGATGCAGCACATGTTGGGGATGCTGACCATATGGCACATGACGCTTTTGCAGGGGATACAACAGAGGGTGGAGATGCTTGTGCCACAGTGGGAGGGATTGATGGTGTGCAGGATTCACAGGCCCCTGCAGATGCTCATGTTGATGATGATGCAGATCGGACCCGTCGTGTTCGCCAGAGGACCATGTCAGACCTCCTTCGGTATGGACATGGTGAGGTTGACATTGATGATATACGGTGGTGATTGCTCCAACATTTGATAGGTGTATGGCCATCTTTCCCACAGTATTTACATGTGGGTTTCGGCCCCTTCTCTTTGCTCTCCTTAGACTTGTGCTTCTTCTTCTTCTTGTCTCCCGGAATCTTCTTGGTGAAGTAAACTTCCTGTGGCTTACTATCATGCTGGTGCCGGGCTGCAATCACTGCATTACTGGCTTTTTCAAAACTCATGTTAGGTGTTCCTGCAAGAATTGTTCTAAGTGAGTCAAAAGAAGTAGGAAGAGCACCAAGAAAAATTGATAACTTCTGGCCATTGTTAATAGCATATTCTTGTCCTGCAAGAGCTAGAGAAGTAAAGAAATTTTTCATTTCTGATATGAATTTCTTTATCTCACTTTTACCACTCCATGTCATTGTATTTATTTGACATATAGAAGTGGATTTAGTGTCAAATTTATTTTTTGGATATTCCAAATATCTTTGGCACTATTCATTTTAGATATTTCAAGTAGGGTGTCTTCTGAAGTGGAGAGACTGATCCAGGCACATGCTTGATCATTCTTCTCATTCCACCTATCTCGATCTCTTTGTGTAGCTCCATCTGCTGGTGGGGGTCCATTAACAATCTCTCGTACTGCATTCCTCTTGAGAACCAACATAACCTTTGTCTTCCAAATGGAATACTGTCTTCCATTCTCCAATATAAGGCCAACTGGATTTAAGGTGAGTATATTTGTGTTTGCCATCTCTGATTGCATGTTTCCTGTAAACAAGGCCCTGATACCATTGTTGTAAAATGATGATGCTAAGAATAGCTTAAGACAATGAATCTAGGACCCAAGTAATGTTGATTTCAAGGACTACTTGAGCCTAACATGACTAGGAATAAAACATGCAATCTGAAAACTTGACATGGAATAGACATGCAAGTAGAAATGAAAAAACCAGCAAGCTCTAGATCTCAAATTTGATCCTAGTTCAAATCTATATGAACTCTATCTACTCTATGCCAATTCGATGAATCAAGAAAAGAAATGATTTCTACTTGCTGGCCATTTCAATTAGCAGAATCAGATCTGGAAAAAACAGATTCTAATTGACCTCTAATCACAAGTAGTGATAGTGCCTTTCAATAGAAAACATATGCTTCTGATTTTATCAAATTCTGACAAGTATTCAAAGAGAGGTTTACAAAACTGAGGCAGCACCCAATCACAAATGATTGATGGCTGTTCTGGCTCCAGAAATGCATTACATGGAAGTGGAAATGATATGAATGGTAACGCCCTCCTCCTACAATCAATTTGCACTTGATCTCATTAGATTTGGATAAGTGATGAGGGAGAAACACCTGAAAAACTAGATCTGTCCCAGCAACGAGTTCCTATATAAAAAGTAGATCAAGAAGACACAAAAACAATGAAGATGGAAGATGCCTCCAATCTCTCTCTAAAAGTAGATCAAGAAGACACAAAAACAATGAAGATGGAAGATGCCTCCAATCTCTCTCTCTCTCTCTCTCTCTCTCTCTCTCTCTCCAACTCGTGGAGCCTCTATTAAATGGAATTTGTGTATGTACAATGGTTGGCATGCAATTGCCAAGTGTCCAATTTCCTATGCATGCATTTGCATGCCTACTTGCATGTTGCATGCTTGTCATGATAGGTGGCAATTTAACTTATTCTCCCCCATGCACATGTGCATGGGGGTCTACCAAACTCAAATGGGTCAAAGGCATCATCATGCAAGAAGGCCTTCCACGAGTTTGGTAAAGAAAAAAATCTACCTAAGTTATTCGGGCCTTAAAAATTTGGACCCAATTATGACCATGTGCCATGCACTATTTATTTACCTAGGCTGATAAGTTCAACAACCCCAACTACCTAACATGACTTGTCGTCAACGTATTTGACCCGTCGATCTCTATAAATAGCAATTCGGCCTTGTTCACAAGCCTCTTGGAAAGCTCTTCGACGTTCTTCTACCTGAATAAAGGTGAGGTTATCATCCAAATAAATTTTGGTACCCTTGAGTTTGGATTTACGACGAAGTACTAATGTGCGTTCTTCCAACGATGTGAAACGAATGACAAGTGTGGCATTATCTTTCTTTGGGCGCCAAACTCTATCTATGCCATTGCTATGATGAGATAGAGTAGTATTCAAGAATTCCTTGCTTCCTATAACGCATTTTGGGTGTCGGGAATGCCATGGACCCTAACATTATGCGATTTTTGTTCTCTCAATTTTCTTCCAATTTATTGGCAGCAATGAAACTGGACATATGAGTACCTTCATTGCTGTTTTTGAGGAGTGATGCCCATGTTTTGGTGGATTCCTTATGTTGGGTCAGATCTTGTTGTAATTCCTAGATCTTTGATGCAGCACCACCATCAAGAGGAGGAATGGCACATAATTCTGTAAATGCTGTCCGCAACCGACTGTTTTCTTCCCGTAAGTGAGTAACCTCTGATCTCAATGAGTGGACCTCAGCTTTGAGTGACTTTAGCTCATAGGCAAGAAAGTTTTCGAAGGCTTTGGTGGTAGAATAGTCCATTGTAGAAAGGAAGGGAGTAAGAGGGGCAGATGTGGTATGAGGATCGGAGGTGTCTTGGGAAGGGCCGACGGAGAGAGGGGAATGGAGAGAGAGAGAGAAGAAGAAGCAGAAGATTTATTAATGTCTTTTCCATGCCAAAAGGCATATAAGACCTATAAGAGTACATGTCAAGTATGTGGTAACCATGGGAGCGTATATAAACATCTCCAAAAAAACTATGCATAAAAGATGAACAATATAACTGTAAACTACAAACTGTCCATAAGTGGGAGCAAAATAACTACTAAGAATAGAGTCATATCATCTAGCACTGTTGCTGAAAAAGGATGTGATACGAGTTGTAGCAGGAGGTAATATGGACCGTCGCTGATGTCGTCTAGGAGGATGAAAACTGTGTGCTCTCATTCCATGAGGAAGTGTGATGCCTGAGAGAACCATGACAGCCAGTATCCCTGAGCCTGAAGATGGTGGGAGGACATGAGTGCAAGCCGTGTATATCTCTGCTCTGTATCAAGGAGTGCCTGAGCTCTCTGAATGTACGTGATAAGCTGGAAGGCTGGCCCCTATCTGGATGGGGGGGTGGCAAACTCTACAAGAATGATCTCATGTGGAACAGAGGGTTTCGCCCGAATCATGCAAGCTAACATGGTGGTCTATAAGCGTGAAATGCTGGCCCAATGTGAAGAGCAGAGGCCTGTACACTATATCTCTGTTGCATACATGGCTGAAGGGGTGACAATGGTGTCAAAAAGTCTGCACTTACTCGGGGCATCCCGAATAGACTTATGGAAGTAGAATCTCTCCAACTGAACTAGGGAAGAATGACCCTTCCTGAGTCTAGAAGTAGCCGCCTGTCTCATATTGAAAGTAGGACCAGTGAAGAGCACGCCAAGGTAAGTATATGAAGAAACTACCTCTAGAGGCTGTCTCGAAGGCTTTACGCCTCCTCAACCTGAATATAAGTGGGATCATCATGCATATATATGGTAGTTCCGCGTAGTTTGGCTCTACATCGTAAAGCCTCTCTATGATTGGCTAAGGATGTGAAGCGAATGATCAATGTAGCTGCATCTCTGGTGGTCCTCCAAGCTGTGGCTAACCCATCTGTCACATGTCCTAGGGTGGTCTCGAGAAACCTTGTAGCTTCGACAATGGCATCCTGTGTATCTGGTATCCCACGAACCCTGATGTTATGGGCCTTTTGTTTCCTCGATCGCTCTTTCGAAATGGTGGCTGAGATGACTAAGGAAATGGGAGCGCTAGGCTTGGTGCCTTTCTTCAATTCTACTGCCCATGAAAGGGTTTCTTCTTTATGCTGCTCAATCTTATTTTCTAGCTCCCGTATCATGGTGGTAGTCAATTCCGAGGCTACAACCTGCTTAGTACTGATCACTTGTTCCAATGAGGCAACTTTGGATTGCAACAAGTTCTTTTCTTTGAGTAGAGAGACCATGATTCCCTTCAATTGGGAAAGTTCTTGTTCGAAAGCTGGAAATCTGCTTTCATT
Organism: Diphasiastrum complanatum; assembly: GCA_029204225.1. Lineage (NCBI taxonomy): Eukaryota > Viridiplantae > Streptophyta > Lycopodiopsida > Lycopodiales > Lycopodiaceae > Diphasiastrum > Diphasiastrum complanatum. The sequence continues at coordinate 66,026,935 of CM055095.1, read as the reverse complement.
TGGTCAACTTCCCGGCGGGGGGGGGGGGGGGGTGTGAGTTGGCTGTAGGAGGAGAACAACGAGGGGGTGGGTGGGCGGCTTCCGACGGGGAGGCATGGCGAGAGAGAGAGAGAGAGAGAGAGAGAGAGAGAGAGAGAGAGAGCATGTGTTGTATCTCTTCAGTATGGTTCATTACGGTTTCAGCAATGATTTAGTATGGTTCAATACGATTTAATATGGTTCCTTGTGATTTCAATTAAGTTTGTTATGATTGCATATATATATATATATATATATAGAGAGAGAGAGAGAGAGAGAGAGAGAGAGAGAGAGAGAGAGAGAGAGAGAGAGAGAGAGAGAGAGAGAGAGAAAGAGAGAGAGAGAGAGAGAGAGAGAGAGAGAGAGAGAGAGAGAGAGAGAGAGAGAGAGAGAAAGAAAGAAAGAAAGATTTTATTAATGTCCTTGAATACCCTAAGGTACATAGGACTAAGAAAAGGTACATGTCAAGTGTGCACATAGGAGCTTAAAGCTCAATCATCTATAAAACAATAACTGCAAATACAATGCGTAAAGACGGCTGGCCCAGTCAGGATCCAATAGCTTGGAATCGTATATCATGATGCCCATCAGCATGGAAGAAATGGTGGATGGTATGCTGTGAAGGTGTCATTAGATGTGCCCTGGACCTCTATCGCCGGATAGGTTGTCGGTGTCGTCTCTGCTGCCATGGCGCTCTGGGCTGTGGTCTAATAGCTGGCTGTCTCTCTGGCCGTCGACATGGTCTCTGATGCCAATGTACGAAGGAATCGGGAATCTCGGCCTCTCCATCTGAATCGCTGCCTATGGGTACCTCGGATCTCTGTCTCCGATGGGATATGCAGTCATCAATGCTCAGCTGTGTCAGGGAATGTGTATCATCTAGTCTCCTCCTCCTCAGGTCTGACATCTCTCGGATCATCAGTGCGACACATCTAGGGTCCTCATAAGATATCAAGGCAAAAAGTGTAACTGGGTGCTCTCTGAACAAGCAGTAGTACCGCCCCCGAATCTCATAGTAGGATGGACATCTGAAGAGGAAATGTGACTCGTCCTCAATCTTATGCATAACACACATGCTACAAAGCCGGTCCTCTCGTGGGGTGCCACTGTATCTGCCGGTCTCAATGGCCAGCTGATGTGAAGAAACCCGAAACTGACCCATCGCTATCCGCAGACTATGTGATATACTCCTCAGCAAGTAACCAAATACTATGGGGCAGCCAGCTGGATCAAGAGATAGAAAATGTGTACGATAAAACTCACTCTTGGTCCCCAATGGACCCTGCCAAGTGATATGAAGATATGATCTGTAAAGGAGGCCTCTGATGTACTGGTGGGTGCCCGTAGGTAGGTCACTGATCTGTCAGACCAGTACTCCATGTCTGGGAAGCATACATAGCTGAGGGCACAACCATAGTGTCAAAGAGCCGACACTTACTAGTCGCATCTCTGATGTGTGAGCTGAAACATAGTCTCTCCAAATCTCCCAGTGAGGCATAGCCCTTCCGTACCCGAGAAATAGCTGCGTGTCTCATGCTGAACGTAGGCCCCGAGAATAGTACTCCTAGATATGTATAGGAATCAACAACCTCTAGTGGATGACCATCCCATAGAAGCTAGGAGATCCATCAGTTTCTTACCTTGACCAATTTCGTATGCGATTTTCTTTTTTCTTGTGGTTCTACGGTAGACACGAGATATGGTTTTGGTCATATGAGGAAGATGGGAGCGAGCATATATGAGGTTCTGATGTAGCTGGATGCATTCCTGATCATACCAGGGGTTATAGGGTCTATGATGTTGCTGGTCTTTGGGCCGTGAGGATGGAAAGGCAATGGAAGTTGCAGTATGGATGGTCTGGACAAGAAAGAGGGACTGCTCCTCTAAAGTATGCTCATGCGGGAAATAGGTAAGGAGATCGGAGAGGGCTTCTCTGTAAAGTGGTGTGTGATGTGAAGTGTAGCGGTAGGTGGGTTTAACTGTAGGGGTTGAAGAGAAAATAGGTGTGATGGGGAGATGACCGACAGAGAGTGAGAGATATGAATGATCAGAAAGAGTGGTGCGGTGTACAGAGAAGGATGAAATGAAGTGAAGGAGAAACGGTGAACCCATGAAATAGTCGACGACGCTATGTCCTCCACTATGTGGGAAGCAAGTATAGTCACCAGAGCCTGGCAGCTGAAGAAGGCCATTATAAATGGCCAGTCCATGAGCCTCACCCAACTGAAGCATCTGCTCCCCATATGATGTGACTGGACCCGCTGCATCCGCCGATCGCCATATAAGACCAAGATCATCCCAATCAAGTGCATGTATACACTGTGGATCATCTGCTGCTCTGTGAAATTCTGTTTGCCTAGACCCAGTCCTGGCATTGAAGTCCCCTGCTAAAAGAATATATCCTCGATCTTCATATCTGATAATGTCCGATGAAATATCCATGAAAGGTGACTCCTCCTCTGAGGTGAAAGCTGATGTCTTTGGAGGGGAATAACAAATAGCCAAGAATATGTCACGATCTAACTCCATCAACCTGTGGTCCAACCTGATCTAGATATAGCGAGCCTGCTCGCCAGTGTATAGTAGCTCGACCCATCGCCGGAGAGAGTCTCGAAATAAGCAAGCAACACCACTTGAACCGCGACTAGTCAGTGCCCTCGTCTTCCCTCTGCAAGTAGAAAGCCAGCAAAATCCCTCAATGCAAGGAAGTCCTCTCTCAGGACTCTCATGTGTCTCAGTAAGTATAAGGATATCCCCTGTAGTACAAAAATCTCTAAAGTCTCCTGCTATATCTGAAGAATGGATACCATTGCAGTTCCATAAACTCAACCGCAATGCTTTTGTGAGGGCCCCCAAACCGCTCCTAAGTCCGGGGGGCCCAAATCCCTATGCCTCAGATTTTTGGGGGTCAATGTATCGGGCCTTACCATCCCGATAGATCACCCTTTTTCCCAATGCTTTGGCTGAAAACCTTCCTCCTTTCGGCAACTTGCATAGGTGTGAGATCATCGTCCATGAAGACAAGGGTACCTCTCAGCCTAGCTTGTAGCCTAAGGACAACTTGCCGCTCCTCTATTCCTGTGAACCGTATGATGAGTGTAGTTGGATCTCTTTTAGTTCTCCACGCTCTTTCCATTCCGTTGTGATGGTGGGAAAGTGTATCCGTGAGGAAACTGGTTGCTTCAGTAATTGGAGCCTTAGTATCTTCAATTCCTCGCACCCGCACATTCACAGATTTATATTCAAAGAGAGTTTTCTTGTTCATATACTCCTCAACAAAATGGAGTTGCTGAGAGAGAAAATAGATTTTTGGAAAGGTCATGCATATATAAGCCAAAGTAGATATGCACTTTCCATGCTCAGGAAATTCCATATGGAGAACTGTAAAGGCATAGATACACCTATGGAGCACACTGTAAAAGTTCCTATTAAAGATGATGAAAAATCCTTTGAGGACATCACTCTATATAGGAGTCTTATTGGCTCACTTATTTGGTTAACAGTGACTAGGCCTAATCTAAGCTTTTGTGTTCACAAGCTAAGTCAACACATGCAGGATCCAAAGTTATATCATTGGAAGTTGGCTAAAAGAGTCTTGAGGTATATATCTTCTACCTTGAATTATGGACTATTCTATGAAGGAGAAGATCTGACTTTGATTGCTTTTTCAGATTTAGATTTTGTAGGAGACAGGTTGGATAGGAAATCCACAAGTGCTTACACTATTTTGCGACAAAAGTTTGCGATGTTATTTAGTAAAAATTAAACATTGCTTCTCGATTTTAATAGCGACAAATATATAATTTTTTAACTGTTGCAAAAGAACGTCACTTTTGCGATATCTTAATCATTGTCATGCGACATACAATATTCGATTCTTTGCAATACCTTTTTTAGAAACATTAAAGTGACTTTTCTAGACGACCGAACGTCGTCGCACGACGTTCAGTCCCGAAACAAATTTTTGAAAAAATGACATGTAGCGATAGTTACTACACGTCGCTTGGCGACGTCCAAAGCGAGCGACAGTTGAGCGACGCCTAAACATCTCCTTATCATAAACATCGTCAGGCGATGCTGTAATAATATTGCAAACTGTAAAACCCGGGGGATGGTTTTTGAGTAGTGACGGTTTTTTGGCGATGGATATCAAATGGTTTTTCATGATGGATATTGAATGTTGCCAGGCAACGGGCAAGGTGAGCGACGTTAGAGCGACGTTAGAGCGACAATTAAACGTCTTGGTAAGTTAATCGTCCCCGGGCGACATTGTAATAATATTGCAGACTGTAAATCCAGAGGGATGGTTTTTGGACAGCAAAGGTTTGGTGACAGATAGTAAATGTCGCGTGGTGACGTATGATTTTAGTGCCATTGAACATCGTGTGAGCGATGCATAATGCAAATATTGAGCATGTTGAATAAACATGAAGTTTCTACCCACAAAGCATTGCTAGCTTATGAACCAAAACTTTCAAAAATACATGTAAAGAGCCAACCTTACTTGCAAAACTACACAAGAACTGCCCGAAGTAGAAACCATAAACAACCGCAACTGCAATGCAAATGGATTAACGAAATAGAAGTAAACCAAACACAATCACAACGCACCGTGAGGGTCAATCTTACGGTTACAAGTGAAGGCCAGCGAAGCCAAGAGAAACCACTAGAGAACTGCAAGACACCAGCATACGGTCCATTACGATGTCGAAGCAAATCACAAGTCAACACTTGCGGTCCACAAGCGAAGACCAAAGGAACCAAATAGCACCTCAAGGCACCATTAGGAACCGAAGGCCAAATATTGCAGTATACTAGCGAAGACCAAAAGAAACTAGTTCACGAAGCGGCTGACCGAAGGCCATTGCAAAGGGAACGATTGCAGTCAGTATGCGATACGGCTCATAGACAGTGGCAAAACGACTCTACGGATTCTACGGATGACGACGATGCACAACTGAAAGCATAAACCCTCTTTTTCTCTGTTCTTATATAAACAAGATGAACAAAAGAGAACAGTTGGTTTGTTATGCATCAATGTTAGTCATGCAGTAGTAGACACATATTGTCACACAAACTGACATAGAATTAGCAGTAGCTAGTTCCTCGTAAGAGAGAATACCACTCTTGCATCAACGCACTGATCTGGGAAACAAACAACACTTGAAAAAGTCGTTGTAAACTTATTTCTGAAAATAGAGTTGTGACATTCTATCTATGTTGTGTAATCTATGAATGATTTTGATGCTTGCTTAGAGTAGATATATTTTCACTGTTACTAAACATTATCTACTATTCATAAACTTAAATCAGATCTACAGTGTCAGTTAGTAGCTTGGAAGTGGATAGATCTTAGTGCGCAACAATGGTTGTGGCTAAGAGTTTGACTCTATCTAGGCATAATAGGAATCAGAATCACAATACAGAGGTTCCAACACATGTTGAGTCCTTATATGATACATGAAAGAAAGTTTTGTGTGCAAGACTTTGTGGTAATCGTAAATCGGACTACAAGATCTTGGCCATCCGTCATTGCTCTTCTCGATTGCTCTTTTATCTATGACACTTAACTTGTTAGAAATTATGACAAAATGACTATTGTGTGATTGAATTTTGATTGGTCAGCATTAAGAAGCCTAATTAATTGATGGCGATTTTATTGCCTGTGGCTCTGGTTGTTTGATTAATTGACCAACGTTAATGTTCAAGGGGTGATTTATTAAGATTAATCTAGTGTTTGGTTGGTGGCTATGGAGTGTGAAGGATTTCAGATCATTCAAGATCCAATCCATGTCCCTGATCTTTGGTTACAATAAGGAGCAAACCAACAATCCTCTCAATGTAGAAAAATCAGCATCTACACACAAAATGAGATGCAAACTCTACGAGATATTCATCAAACATGAACCAAAACATAAAATATGTTTTCTATCCGTACAATTATAGTACCCTACTGTATTTCACACGTGTGGAACCAAAAATAGCAATAAATGAGCATTCTACACACAAGATTGCAAGATAACACCAAGATAGTGCACCAATGAGTAGTAGAACCCAAAGAGGACCATGTATAATGATGAAATGAGAGAGAGAAGAGAGAAGATGTGTCTCTCCATGAGTTACATCCTTTTATAGAGTGTCCAAACCCTATTTGGCCACTTGACTTTCTCTCCAAAATGTAAACCCTACCATTTTTGGGTCTAGATTCAATGTACCCAAAGTTCAAATTTGAATCTCTTTCAAACTCGACTACCAACTTTTCCACACTTTCAAAAAGTGTTCATTGATTGTATTTTAAATTAATATAACTTCAAAAAGTTTATCTCTAAGTCTAAAATGAGTTTTGGCCTCTTATTGACAATTTACCAAAATATGACTAAACTAGACTAAACTAGTTGAAATCTCTCACACTCCCTCTTCAACTAATTTTGGCATAGTTTTGACAATAGAACTTTGATCCAACTTTAGAATGATCTCCATCCTAAGTATAGATCTCCTTTCTAAGGTTCCAAAGTATCTTTCATAATTGATATAGAGAATAGTGTCCAAAATGGATGCTTCACTATTTCTTACATCAATTTTACACATCAAGATATAACTAGAACATGAAGAACCAAATAGAATGTGAATGAAATGATTCCTCCATGTTTTAGAATTTGAACTCTCTGGAAAATTACAACAACCAAACAATAAATGTGAGTGATGACCGTTTGCTTGCTTGTCTCCTCCAACTTTGTCCTTTCTTGATATGTCTCCACCATAAAACTCCATGAATGAGCCTCCATCTCCATCTTGCCACAAGATATCATCAACACTTGATGACTTGGCCATGAATGAGTGACATAATGAACCTCTTTCCATCAGCAAAACCAGCCAAGAATGCTAGTACAACTCCAACAATAAGATATTGCAAGAGAATGTAGCTAGTTTGTCCATATCTTGACAATTTGCACACATCCACATGAAATAGCTCAAACATGAGATAGAACAAGTAAAGTAAACTTGAACAACACTTCCGTGCTGCTCCTTTGACCTTACTTGAGTCTTTAATAAGTTACAAAAACAGATCCATAACATCTTTGTCAATTACCTCTCCTTTGATGCTCTTGACTAGCTCCAAATTGCCACCTTTGAGACCAACCTCTTTATCATCAACTTGACCATCAAATTCATTGAACAAACTTTGTTTTCCAGATCCATTACTTGCTTTTCCAGTATGAAAACCATGAGAACCAATATCCACTTGCATAGCATCATCTACACAAGAAGATTCTCCAAAACATGTGAGTAAACCAAAGTGAGTCATTTCCACTATGAATATCTTCAGACCTGAACCTCTATGAATACTCCCAAACATATGATCTATACTCAACAAGATCTCATCAATGCTTGATCTCGATCTTCCATAAAGGTTAGTGAAAACAATGTCACCAATGTCACCATCATAAATCAAAAGATAGATTCCAAACTTTCCATCTAACATGAAGTAGAGCAGGTCAAGATGAGTATCAAACCTAATAAATCCAGACTTCTTGAGTCCATAAAAAACCTCAATAAGCTCACCAATGAGATCTCCCTTGCCTTGAAGAAATTGCCTCTTGATTTGCTCCATGTAGTCTTCTCCAACCAACCTTTTGCCATCTTGATCATGAGTGATCAATTCATAATCATAGAATCCTTTGAGTTGATGAAGAGATGTGAGATCCATGTCTTGGATATTCCCAAGAACCAATCTTCCATTTCTCTTTCCTTCAATAGACTCCCTCTTAATGATTGCATCATAAGAAGTAGAAACCTCAAAAACATTAGAAGCCATGAAAAAAAAATGATTAGTACCTCCAACATAAGGATGATTGAAGTACTCTCTTTTTTCAAACAAGAACTTCTACTCAATGTTTTAGATAATGAATCATATGATAATGATTCTTCCTCACTATCATTCACAATGACATCATTCAAAGTACATCCTACTTTGAACTCTTTACATACTTCTCTTCTTCTTGACTTGTGACTATCTTCCTCACCAAGTCTCTTGATATAACCATTTGATCTACTCTCTTTATGAAGACTTGTGACTCCACTTGCTGGAAAAATGACTTTCTTGGAATCATAACAAAAGAATGTAGAAGAACCACCTCCTTCATGCATGCACCTAGCAACATCCTTTTCCATATGATCAAAGAAATCATTAACAACAATCTTTTCCAAGGAAGAACCTTCACCTCCATTGATGAAGTTATCTCTTTCCTTACCTTTTGCGTGCTTGCACTTTCCACGAAGAACCATTGAAACACTATCATTATCCTCAAGACTAGCCAAGTTAGCACAAAGATGAACATCTACAAGAAGCATATTAGATCTTGACCTAGATCTAGCATAAGCTTTTTAGACTTTGCATAAGATCCACCAATCTTATTGATGCTAAAAGGGAACTTTGGAAAGTTGAGACCAATCCCATTTTCCATTCCATCCTTTTTGTTAGCCATAACAAAATCATCAAGCTTGAAAAGTCTACCTTGTCTGTTGTCCCTAGCAACCAAGATTTCTTCCTTTGTAATAAAACAAGCATCACCACCAAACTTTACCATGTATCCTTTCTCTATCATTTGACCAACACTTAACAAATTCTTTTAAAGTGAAGGAATGTAAAGAACACCATCAAGTCTTGCTTTCCTATTAGTAGAGAGACAAATAAGAATTGAACCAATACCTTCGATCACACACTCACCACCATTGGCCATGTGAATTGCTTTCTTGGCTCCATCATAAGTGACCAAAGAAGTAAAGAAGTCCTTGTGACTAGTCATGTGTGAACTAGATCCACTATCAATCCACCATGAATCTTTGTCACTTCACTTGATATTGGACTTGAAGAACACATCAAAAGAGAATCACAACCACCTAGATCTTCATTATTAGTAGTAAAGTTGATTTGCTTGCTACCTTCATCTCTTTGCTTCTTCAAAAATTCATTTGCAAAATGCCTTTCAATTCCACAATAGAAGCATTTTAACTTAGACTTATCTTTCTTTTTGCCAAAAGAAGAAGTCTCACCTTGATCTTGCCCTTTAGACCACTTGCCTTTGCCTTTGCCCTTGAACTTGCCTTTGATGAACATAGCATCCTCTTCATAATGAGATGTCGATGTAGATCCACCTCCTCTTGATTGAAGCCTATACTCCTCATTCACCAAGATCTCTTGCAAATCCACAATACTTGGCAAAGTCTTTTGAATAGCAAAACTTTGGACAAGATTAGCATGATCATCCAACAAGCCATTAAGTATAACTTGAACAAGTTCTACCTCTTTAATGCCCTCATCAATACATGCTAACTCATCATTGAATGCTTTAACCCTCAAAACAAAAGCATGAGTACTCTCTCCCTTCTTTTGCAAACTTTGAAAGATTTTCCTCCTAAGAGTAAGCAATCTTGATGTAGACTTGGATTCATAAATCTTCTTCAAAGCTTCCCAAGCCTCCAAAGATGATGTGCACTTACCAACTTCCTTGAGAAGCTCATTGGTAACATTCATCTTAATCATGTGTAGAGCTCTTTTAGCTCTCTTGTCATACCTCATTTGATCTTGAGGTGCTTGAGTCCTCTCCTCCACACCTGCAACAATCTCCATCAACTCATTCATCTCCAATAAGGACTCCATCCTCACCTTCCAAGTAGAATAGTTGATTGAGGTAAGCCTATCATTGCTCTCCAACGTAAAGCCTCCACTTGTAGCCATGTTGAAGTGACCTGATCTTCTCTTTCACCTGTTCCAACAAAGCACTCTCTTGAATGTCAACAAATGAACTCAAGAAGATATCACAAAGATATGGAACCTCTCAAATCTCTTCTAGCACTTCTAACTAGAAAATCAACACATAGAATAGTGAAATCTTGACCAACCTATGATCTATCCTCAATCTAATGATTCTTGCCACTTCCTAAGATTGAAACACACTCAAATGAAGTTCAGTAACCTCACAAACTAGAGATCCAATCAAAATTAGGGTTTTGACAAAATCACAAAAAATTGAATATCTCAAATTCTACATGCAATTTCTAAAAACTTGATATATCTTCTTGTAGACTCCAATGAGACCTTACTAATGCACCAAATATCATCTAAATATAGTAAACCAAGTGTGAAATCGTAATTGATCAAGTATATAACCCTATATTGAGTTTTGACCTACAAAAGATCAATTTTACACATGCAAAAATGCTGATTTTTGAGTAGAAATCAATCTAGCATGCTTTAGCATTGGTAACTCCTCCAAATCTTTGCTAAAGATGGCTGATCCTTTCATAACCTGAAACACAAGAGCTTTGATACCATGTGAAGGATTTCCGATCATTCAAGATCCAATCCATGTCCCTGATCTTTGGTTACAATAAGAGCAAACCAACAATCCTCTCAATGTAGAAAAATCAGCATCTACACACAAAATGAGATGCAAACTCTAAGAGATACTGATCAAACATGAACCAGAACATAAAATATGTTTGTTGTCCGTAAAAATTACAATACCCTACTGTATTTCACACGTGGGGAACCGAAAATAGCAATAAATGAGCATTCTACACACAAGATTGCAAGATAACACCAAGATAGTGCACCAATGAGTAGTAGAACCCAAAGAGAACCATGTATAATGATGAAATGAGAGAGAGAAGAGAGAAGATGTGTCCTTCCATGAGTTACATCCTTTTATAGAGTGTCCAAACCCTATTTGGCCACTTGGCTTTCCATCCAAAATGTAAACCCTACTATTTCTGGGTCTAGATTCAATGTACCCAAAGTTCAAATTTGAATCTCTTTCAAACTCGACTACCAACTTTCCCACACTTTCAAAAAGTGTTTATTGAATGTATTTTAAACTAATATAACTTCAAAAAGTTTATCTCTAAGTCTAAAATAAGTTTTGGCCTCTTATTGACAATTTACCAAAATATGACTAAACTAGACTAAACTAGTTGAAATCTCTCACATGGAGTTGGTGGTATCACTGCTGATGCATATGTCTTAAGTGAGCTTCTGTGCACATTGGTGTGAAACTTGAGGAACTTGTGGATACGAGAAATATGGAGCATGCTGATACGAGAAAGAAAGTTTTGTGTGCATGACTTTGTGGTAGTCGTAAATCTTGAGAAACTTGTGGACTTGTGGACTTGAGGAACTTGAGGACTTCTTATTGTCTGTGGCTCTTGTTGTTTGTTTGGATCAACGTGCCAAGGGATGATTTTATTGTGATTCTAGTACTGTTTGGTTGCTCTCATTGTTGTGATTTATTTGGTGGAGTTGGTGGTATCATTGATGATGTAGTGAGTGAGCTTCTTGTGCACATTAGTCTGAAACTTGAGGAACTTTAGATCTATCTTTTAGATTGCCTATAAGTACTTGAATGCTCTTAATATATACCATCTATAGTTGTTGCAGTTGCAAAGCATACTGGTATATTTTTTTGTCACTTTAGCTCAAATGTCTTAGCTTGAATTGTAGATGGTTGCAGATCACTCTTGAAATTAATGTCACTCCGAAGATGCATTGGCATGCAAAAAAATAATCTATATGTTTGATGAGTATTTACAATGACATTAATTTAATTAGAAATATTTCAATAGAATAAAGAAGAAGAGAAGTATAAAATATTGTATGAAATGCCCATATTGTCAAATTGAAAAATGCATATATCAAATAATATTTCGAAATAATGTATTACAATACCAAAGCAATTATTATATATATAATATGTGATGAGTTTGAGTCGCGAGATTCCATTCCAAATTTGATATTTGTTTTCCACTCACACAAGCATCATTCAGGGCTTCATATAGCCAAGAAATGTTGCATTGATCTCAGAGCTTCTCCAATTCAGACGGAAAAGCGTAGCCCCTATGTGATCGAGCCACCACATTCTATCAATATTCCATTGATCTTGGATTTTCGTATAAACCAAGCAAGATGACAATTCTTGTGTATTGTATAACATGAACGTGCAAACCTTGTCTCTAATACACTCAATAATCTAGCACGCGTTCCTTTTCCTTGTGGAATGCTCTCTTGTTTGTTGCTCTCCTCATCACTATCATGCCACAGACTTGGAGCCCCTGGATTTAATTATGTCAAGTACTCTATAATGTAAAACAAAGACCCTTGTGCCCATCCAAGCTTCCGCCATACTACCTTCTACATGCGCTTTTCGACGAATAAAATCTTTTAGGACTTTCATAAATCGCTCCAAAAAAAAACATCCATCTTGCACTCACAGGGGCCCCCTAGCTCCACCTCGTCAACAAGGTGAATGAATAGGTGAATTTGGATGTCCATGAATGATGGAGGAAGGCATCTATAGAAAGCACAAACAATCTCAAAAGCTTTGAGACGCATGCATCCTATATCTCCTATATTTATGTCTTTTGAAGATATCTATCTACATATTCGTCGCATACAAAAATACAAATGCATCATTAATATATGTGCACAATGTGCTTATTTGAATGACGTTAAGACTCACGAGCAATACCTTGTAAAGGTCAATAATTCTGAGATAACATTTCGTATATCTTTGGCCAAACACCCTTTCAATGCCATCGAAAATATATGATGTCAAAATAAATAGGCCAAAATATAATTGTCATGACATTTCATGCAAACAATCTTGATAGCCTTTGAAGAAAGTAGATACAACCAAGTATATCTAGTAAAGTCATCAATAAAGGTGACAAAACATGTTGCAACCACCAATACTTTTAGAAGAGAAAAAATGTACATCCGAGTGTATAAGTTCCAAAGGATGAGTAGTCTTTATAAGAAGACTTCTGATATGGCTTTCTGTGTGATTTTGCAATAGCACAAGCCTCACAAGGCTTGAAAATCTTTGGAAAGAGATTTTGGAAGGCCAATAGCCCTTCACATTCTGGACCATAGAAGACATAGATGTAAAGTTAGGATGACCCAACCTTCTATGCCATAGCTCCTCCTTAATAACAAAGCAACTTCACAAAGGTTTGCATTCTCATAAGAATTCAACTTAAAAATTCCACCACATCTAGATCCATCAGGTAGGATCTCATCATTTTTCTTGATAAAACAAGTATTGGAGTTGAACTTTACATCACAACCATTATCAAGCAACTTTCCCACACTAATTAAGTTCTTTGTAAGTTTGGTATGAAAAGAACATTAGTAAGTGCAAGAACTTTTGAAGAAGCAATTTCAATGGAATGTTGCCAATTCCTTCTATAGAGCACTCATGATCATTAGCAGTGTAAAATAGATCTCTTGAGTCCTTTGTAAGGTACAATTGAGTCAAATGACTCCTTTGAATAGCACATATGTGAAGAAGCTCCACTATCTAGTACCAAACTCCATCTTTCGTGACAGGTATGAAGCAAAACTGGACACCATGATGATCCTTCTCCATCACTTGCAACAGAATCTTCTTCAATCTCTTTGGAGAGATTAGCTTGCCTTGAGTTGGTTTTTCTTCTTAAAGCAATTAGAGGCATAGTGCCCTTCTTGCCACAGAAGAAAACACTTCACTTTCTTCTTCTTGGTCTTTGAAGTAGTAGGATGAGTTGTATCATCCTCTTCACTGATCCTTGTCTCGATCTTTGGCTTTGTCTTTGTTGGATGCTTGAGAGAACTGGTTCTTACTCCTTCCTTTATGCTTGTCTTTGACAAAGAGGGCTTTGTCACTTCCACCATGCTCAAGTTTGTTCATCCTGGAGAGTTTATAGCTTTGTCTAGATTCTTCAGAAATAAGAATTCCTTGGAGAGTTTCTAGATTAGGCAACTCCTCCTTAATGGAAAAGACTGAACAAGATTATCATAGTCATCTCTCAAGCCATTCAGTATGACTTGAACTAGCTCATCTTGGTTAATAGGAACACCAACACAAGAAAGCTCTCTATGTAAATCTTTAACCCTTAGAACATAGTTTGATGCACTCTTTTCACTTCTTTGAAAACTTTGGAAAATCTGATTCCTAAGAGTGAGGTATTTCTAGAAGTATTTTTTGCCTTCATAGATGAATTCAGTTCATCCCAAGCTTCTTTGGCTGTAGTGCAAGATCCTATCTCTCTCAGAATTTCATTAGATACATTCATTTTAATGAAATGGTAGAGCCATTCTAGCTCTCTTCCTATACTTTTAGCCTGTGTTTTGAGGCTCCTCCTCAACACCAAGCACAATATATCCATAACATCCTGGAGTATCAAAATATGACTCCATTCTGAACTTCCAAATTGAGTATCTAGAAGTCTTTAGTCTTTTATTAGCTTCTAGAAGATATTCTCCCTGAGATGCCAGTTTTAATGAAGACTTCTTAGTTATTGGACTGCAATATTTTTGAGCTTGTTCCAATCAACTTAAAGTTGCTGATCTCTTTCACTATAGGTATTTTCAAGGATGTACTACCTTCCTATGTGAAACACTTGCAACTGTATTTGAGATGAATCTCAAATATTTCACAAGACAAATTATCTAGATCAGACACACAAAGTGGATTGAGACACTTGGCTAGTTTGAATCCTACTTTTGGCACGTGTGAAATGCTTCAAAAGAGAACACAATTGACTCTCAAAGGCTCAAAAGGTGTTCACTTACTTCAAACTCAATCTTGATCTTCAGTTTCTTGTGTAGGATGCTCAAAACAATGGATTCAGAATAAAGCAAGATTGAATCAAATCAAAATGTTGTCACTCGGATTTTGGACCTATCCTTATCCTCTTTAGGAGTTTATAACTCTTGCTAGACACATTAGATTGATTTTGATTTCAATTTCTATGGAAAGTACAGATCATAAGCTTTCCATCAAGCTATAACGCTACTATCTTTGGATCTACAAGCAAGGAAATAAAAAAAATTGAAAATCACTAATTTTCACATGTGCAGAATTCCATAATTTTGTACTACGACTCTTTAGGTCTGAAAATTCAGTTTCAATCTGATTTGATCCAAATACACTTCAGAGAAATGTGAGAAAAAAGTGCAAAACTGCTTTTTTGCTTGATTTAGCTCTCAATTTCTTGTACAATCAGAGATGTTAGCATGCAAATTTGGCTCCGATACCATGACCAAAATATCCAAATTTCACACGTGTGGAGAATGTCCACAAGTATGATGATGGATCTAATTAAGCTTTGTGATTAGCACAATAACCTGATTGTACTTAAAAGTTTAATAATGATGTCAAAAATAATAATTTAAGAAATAGTTAAGAACAAACACCCATGCTTTTTCTAGATTGATTAGCAAGATCTAGTTCAGAAGAAATGGCTTAACACAATCTAGCATGCTAAGCAACAGAATATGATAGCAATGACTCAATAATGAGCAAAAGTACAAGATATCAGTGTATAAGCATTAGCTTCAACACGAGTTAGAGAGAGAAAGATAGAGAGATAACAAGTAAAATTGTTTAGATCCAAAATGGCATCAGATAGTTACAAAACTTTGGTTCTTCATCATTGATTGTGAGGAGAGCTACACTTATTTATGGAGTTTGAGGTAGCTCGAGGTAGAACTACATCCATTCATTATAAAATGACATCTAATTGTGAAAACTAGAGTCTATATGACATTTGTCACATCAATCTCTACCTACTTTTTCCAAGTGTCCTAGTTCTAACTAGAAATGTACAAATCATCATGCATGTGTCCATTACA
>CM055095.1:65928594-66001247 GCA_029204225.1 Diphasiastrum complanatum | reverse complement strand
AGAGAGAGAGAGAGAGAGAGAGAGAGCTAATGCATGGGTTAGTGACGACAATATGCATGTGTAAAGTATCAAACCCTAAACGCTAAAGCACTTTTCATTACTATTAATACTTTACACATGCATATTGTCGTCCTAACCCATGCATTAGCTCTCTCTCTCTCTCTCTCTCTCTCTCTCTCTCTCTCTCTCTCTCTCTCTCTCTCTCTCTCTCTCTCTCTCTCTCTCTCTCTCTCGCTAAATCTTTTCAGAAATTACTATGAAATGATCGCCTATTTTTTCCTAACTGGAATATTTGTATCACTCCTAAAAAGATGGGGGGACTGAGTCTCCTTGATCCCTCAATTACTTCTCTTGCTCTCCTTTATAGAAGCATTCATTCTAACTTTTTCTCTCCTCAAACTTGGACCCTTTTAATGTCCGCCATTCTCTCCCCTCTTCCTTCGTTGAGGATAACACTCCTCATCTCATATTTCCTTGAGTGTCACACACTCGTCTTTTTTCTTTTATGTTTTGCTCCCTCCTTTGTTCAAATCTATTTATAGAGTTCTCTTCTCTATGCGTGAGCTTACTTTTTGGACTAGTGGTAAGTCTATCTCTCCCATGGAAATGATGTGGTTCTCTAAGTGATTACCATCAACTCTAGACCTCTTGCTTTGATTGAACGTAGACTTTGTCGTAGTCTTACTTGTAAGGGTTTTGTTACATGGGATCACATCAGGAACTACATCTACTCCCCTTCCCCGCCTCAAAACTGATATTGGGCTTACTTCTTGTAAAAGCAGCTTCAATTCTTACGCTTTCACTCATGGGAACATTAAGGTTTTCCTTTTTATAGATGACATTCTTTGGGATGGGGCCTCTTTCTACTTCCCCTTCCATGGATTACAACAATAATTGGATTTTCAAGTCATTGGACAAATCAGGCAAAATCTCCTACTCTTCTGTCTTCACTGCCATCAAATAACCAAATTTTTCTTTCTCTTGGTTCAATTCCAAATAGAACCTCTCCGAAACCAACCCCCCCCCCCCCCCCACACACACACACACACACACACACACTTCGACTATTTCTGATATAAATGGTATGATGGGTTTAGTTATATGACTTGGCCTGTCGTAGAAAAAAAGAGATGGTGTTTCCAATAAGCATTTTGAAAAGGGTAATGGCAGATAGTTTGGAACTCTACTATAAAACTAGTCTCGATGTAATTGTCTACTTTAGTCATAGTTTTGTAATTGTTGACTTTCAAGCGCTGATTATACATTGTTAACCTTATAATCTTGTAACTTTGAGTGAAGCTGAAACAATGTCCGACTTTTTACTCATGATATGGACAAAATTAGAGTCACCTAACTTGGCAATG
Source organism: Diphasiastrum complanatum (assembly GCA_029204225.1). Classification (NCBI taxonomy): domain Eukaryota; kingdom Viridiplantae; phylum Streptophyta; class Lycopodiopsida; order Lycopodiales; family Lycopodiaceae; genus Diphasiastrum; species Diphasiastrum complanatum. Next base: position 65,999,883 of record CM055095.1, on the reverse strand, counting down.
ACTACTTGTTGTGACATGGATAACAATTGAGAGTATGTGTAGACACCTGTAGTTCCCACAATAATATCCCTGTTCTAACACAGTTGTTGTTGTGGATGGATGCAAGTGAGCATATTCTCCTCAACTTGGAGCTTTTGCTGGTTGTTAGGTCTGGTCAATATGATATGTTTGACTGTGATGACTCTATATGAATTTGATTTACTTTAATATTCATATGTTTGGTATTGTGGTGATAATGTGCAGTTTTGTTTAGATTTGTTAGGTTCAAAAACACACACACCACTCATGTATTGGAGAGGGTTCCCCTCAAAAATTTAACCATACTTGGCTAGATTTTCCTTGTAACATTTCACCAACAATACTGGGTTTTCAGTGTTTCAAAGCTACTTTGACATTACTATCTTACATGGGTTTGTACTTTGTCTTTCATTATCGTGACCCTTACTACACTATTGTGTGTATTGGACAAGGTAATTTCATTGACAAGTTTTAAATATGTGATTTTCTAACCGTACAGCCTCTACATTATGGTTGTATGACTTGAGAAATGCTTCTCAGGCAGTTATGTCACTGCTAGATTGGGGTAAAGTTTGGCTAGTATTATGAACTAGTTCAGAATTTGGTTGGGAAAAACTATTATTATATCTTGAGTGTTAATCTTGGTTCTAGAATGCTATTGAAAAATCTTAAGACGTATTTGATGGCATCATCTTTGAGAAAATATGGTTGTCTTTTGACTATGATAACATGACACTATACGAATTTGATTGACTTTAGGATTCGTATGTGTTGTATTGTGGTGATTATGTTCAGTTTTGTTTAGATTTGTTAGGTACAAACACACACACACCACTCTTGTGTTGGAGAGGACTCCTCTTGAATATCCACCCATACTTGGCTAGATTTGCCTAGTAACATTTCGCCATCAATACTGGTTGTCAATGTGTCAAATTTACACATGACATTACTATCCTACACTGGTATGCACTTTATCTTTTATTGTCTTGTCTATTACTAGATGAGGCATTATAACTGGTATTGGACAAATTAGGCTCATTGACAAGTTTCAATTACTTGGCTTTATAACCATATGACTTGCTTACATTATGATTATAAGACTTTTCCTTCTCATGCAGTTATGTTACTTCCTATATTGGTGTAAAATTTGGCATGTATTGCGGACTAGTTCGAAAGTAGACTTGGATAAACTATTTTCATATCCTGATTGTTTATCTCAATTCTAGGATGTTGTTTAGAAATCTCAAGATATACTTGACATTATGGTCTTGAGAAAATGTAAGTATCTATTGACATTCCTGAATGGGAGTACTTGTCATCGAAAAAATCTTCCATAGGGAGACTTGTATTTGAAACTTATTCCCTGGGATGATTGTCTTCACTTGGTTCTTATTTCAGCATCCTATGTGGTTTCAGGTGTGCAGCAGGTATAACCACACTAGGTATACATGTTGCATCACCTAGTGTGGTTATCTTGTTCTGTGGGATGGTTGACGGGGTAACACACACACACACATCTAATTAAGAAATGCTCTCATGATTTACTTGCTTGTTTCAGTCACTATGATCACAATGAACAACCTATCTTGAGTTCTTTTGATCAGACTTCGTACAACACTCTAAATGTTAACAATGAAAAAATTTGTGTGAATAGTCTTCTGATCCCCTCAATATGGTTGTTGATACTAACGCGTATGAAGAGTTGAAGTGCCATGAAATGATCATGAATTTACTACTCATTGATGCTTAACTTTCATTAATAAGGTCTCCTTTGAAGTGTACAGCTTTTTGTTTAAACCTTTGGTTACACTTCGACTAATTCTGATATAAATGGTATGATGGGTTTGGTTATATGACTTGGATTAGCCTGTCTGTTAAGGTCTATAGATACTTATTTGTGGATGGTCATGCTCTGACAATTTGAAATTGACAGTGCAATAAACATCTTTCTAATAACAAAAAAGGAATGGTAATGGCAGATAGTTTTGAACTCTACTATAAAACTAGTCTAGATGTAATTGTCTACTTTAGTCGTAGTTTTGTAATTGTTGACTTTCAAACACTGATTATACACTGTTAGCCTTATAATCTTGTAACTTTGAGTAAAGCTGAAACAATGCCCGACTTTTTACTCATGATATGGACAAAATTAGAGTCACCTAACTTGGCAATGACTACTTGTTGCGACATGGATAACAACTGAGAGTACGTGTAGACACATGTAGTTCCCACAATAATGTCCCTGTTCTAACACGGTGTTGTTGTGGATGGATGCAGGTGAGCATATTCTCCTCAACTCGGAGCTTTTGCTGGTTGTTAGGTTTGGTCAATATGATATGTTTGACTGTGATGATTCTATAATATTCGTGTGTTTGGTATTGTGGTGATAATGTGTAGTTTTGTTTAGATTTGTTAGGTCTAAACACACACACACACACACACACACATCTGGAGAGCTAGATTTTGTTGAACGCATAAAATCAGGCCTGGCAAACTCAAAGTCTTCTCTCTCAAAATTCTTCAGCTCTCTCTTCATGTCTGTGCCCAGTATATAGGGGATGTTACACATATATGTTCTGAATGCAAAACATTAGATGAAGACGTGACTCACCTTTTCTTTCATTGCCATATTGCTTTTTGGAAGTCAGTGACTGATCTCTTTACTGCTCGCTTTCATGCCAAATTCAGGAGATTCAGTCATATAGACCTGCTACTAAACAATATAATTTTTGATGATGTTAAGATTAATACTTTTTGGCAATGCATTAGGATTGTTACTCTTTGGTACATTTGGCTAGAAAGGAATAGTAGGGAATTTGGGAGTGGTGACTTTGCCATCTCCCCTCTACTACTTTTCAAAGAAGTTGATAAACTTTTGCTTCTCTAAATTGTTTTTTTCCCTCTTTTATGTACTTTTGTAAAAAGTACTTAATCTATGGTTAACCTTTGAGGGAAAAAAAAGTGTATTAAGTCTTTATGGGTGCTTGCTTATTTTTATGTTGTGGAGAAACGTCATATACTTGTAGAGGCATAGGTTGATAATTGCATTGCAATAGATTATGATCATGCAAAATTGGATTTGGCCTTAAAGTGATATTTTGGCTATCACTAAATTGTCATTTTCAACACTTTAAAGAAATGTTTATCTTTGTTGATTCTCTCTCTAATAGTAAAAGTTTACATTGTAGAATCATGATTTGTCTCTCTGCAAATAATGTTGGTTGACACTAATAAGAATGATGACAAGGATGTTGATGAATGAGATTTTATGACTTTCAAAGTTGCTTTGACAAAGTTAGATATTTTTTTATTTGATCATGTGTGTTTTTCTTATTGATTGCATGACCCCAATCACTTACCATCATATGTAGAGGCATTGGCCTCAGAGGATGTTACAAAAAAGTCTTATGCTTCTCTTTATGTGGATGATGAGTGTGAGGAGCAATAGACTATGAATGTCCATTTGAGAATCTCTTTAGTAGTACCTAAGGTAATTGTTGAACTAAAGAAGAAAAGTGCAAAACCATTGTTGACGACAATTGTACCATTTTGTTTTTTGTTCATTTGTGGATTTGAGGATTATTCATTTGCTATATTGATTCCTTTATTTGAATGTTAATAACATGATTTTTTATCTTATTAGCAATTAACAACAATTGAAAACTTGAAGCTATTTCTAAAAAGCAACTTCATTGAGAAGTTCACTTTATGTTATACTTATACCAAACATAACTTAAAACCTGTGTTTTGCCGAGCCATTAATCATGATAAGACACTATCAGACCCTCAATCCTCACTTCTTCACAACTAATCTATGGGCTGAGGTGGGGCCTTGACCACTTACATTATTGACACCATGGTCAAACATAACCAACTATGGTTATATAAGGGGATAATACATTGCCTCCTTGAAGATATGTACTTCAAAACTGCAATGTCACATTCCTTATACATAACATTCTCACCATGTTAGTCATTATTCTCTCCACAAGGCCTCTAATCAAGATATGGCCAATTTCAAAGTGTCACTCTTATTTTGTGTTGAAATTATAGTACTAACTGTTGAATTTCACACATGTGGGAGTGCCCTAATGTGTGATAATGATCTCCTAAGACTTTGTGATTGCACATAGATCAAGCATAGACTGATAATCAAGATTTATCTAAAAAAACTAAGGCAAGATCACATTACTACATGCATAAAATCATCAAGCAAGTACATACACATGTGTGAAAGTAGTACTTGAGAAAAACTAAGTATGAAAAGTTCTTGCTCTCGGGTAACGAGAGAAGCCAAATATGAAGCCTTCGATAGAGAGAGAATCCAATATGACTCAAAAATGTAGAAATCTCAATTACACTCAAAAACTCAAGTACATAATGAACTAAATGAGCCCTCTAATAGGATCTCGAGGTGAGGGTAGCTTCCATATGATTGGACCCCCTTTTTTTCTATATCTAAATATGATTGGCTTGATGATATATGAGCCATCAAATGTGATTGGGCCAATTTGGTACATATCTCTCTTTTGATTGGACCCAAAAATCTATGCCAACACATAGAAAGTGTCACTCACCTCACCCATATCCCGAATTAAGAGATCACCGTAATCCATGCCTCGATATTCCAAACCACCACATATGCAATCATTTTGGAGTTGGCACCATATAACCAGATGGACAATGCTTAAATTTTTTTGCATAAAATTCCTTTCATTCTCTACTTTAATGCGGTATCGGTTCAGCGTGCCTGAAGCAACTGACCTGCTTACCGTCTTCACTCACGCATGCCCATCTGCTATCAAATTTACTTCCTTTCTCATGCTGGTATCGGTTCGACGTGCTCGACCTGAATTCTGATCCTGACTTCTCCTTGCTTGCATGCTGATCCAATATTGGATACTAATGGCGCGCACTAAGCAAACAACACGTATCCACCTTGGAGGTATTACAATCATAGGAGGAGGCCAGGGAAATCCACCACTACTGCCTCGTCCACTACCACCTCCTCCTAGGCCAAGGGGCAGACCAAGAGACTCTCCCTAGCTGAAGGATATTCGGAAGCTACATAAGACCAATAGTCTTCTGATTTTGAAAGCTCACATACTAAGATCCATCAAAGAGGTAACAAGAAGTCTATCTGCAGATGTGAGATGGACTATAATGGCAGTTGAAGCGCTGCACACTACATATGAGGATTTCCAATTAAAAAAAATTTCAGATAGTGTTGTTGCAGTTGTTCATGCCAAGAGGGTGACCATTATGCCAAAGGATTTCAACGTTGTGTTCAGGCTATAGGACACATATGACAAATTTGTTGAGTACTTCAGACCAGCTCCGTCCTCTCCTCCTAAACAAGATGCAAAAAAAAAAAAAACGAAAGCAGTCTCAACCATCCTGACTTGTTTTTCAAGCATAGAGCGGGAGTATTTCAAAGAAGAGGAGGTCTCATGACCCTCCTAAAAAAGCACAAGATTTTTCTAAGACTTCTCCTCTGCATGTTATTCTAACTGCTAGACAATCTCTTCCTAAGTCTCCTTCTTCTTCTTCTAAATCTCAATCTCCATCTTCTCCTCTTAAAAATTTGTCTCCTAATAAAACTCCTCCTCCATCTAAATCTTAGTCTCCTCCTACCCTCACATATTAGTTTCCCCCCTCCAGTTTCAGAAAAAGATTTAGATGATTTTGTAAATTTAAAGGTCGAATCGATTTTAAATGACAATTCTTTATGTGGTTTATCTGTATTACTTCCTACACCCCCTGCACTTGCCTTTGTAAATACTCATGTATATGTACAGTATGACCAATTGTTAAACACATATCTTAGTGCTTTAGGTCCTCTATACAGTTTTAAGATGCCTAAGACAAATATTGGTCTTCCCCTTTCTAAATTAGATACAGGTGAATTAGAAAGTAGGGATAAAATGCTAGGAGACAATGTAGGAGGGGGGGGCAATTCAGTACTGAATGGAGTTTTTCCAGACCCCATTGTTTGTAGATGTAGCATTGTTTTCGCTTCAATTCATGGCTGCTTTTGGATTTCCTAATTTCAAAAGTCTGTACAATGATATGCTCCAATACGTCAGACTGGGGACTCCAATTATCATGCTCCCATACATAACAAAGTAAGTGGTTTTTTTTTTCAGATTTTATTAAGTTGAATTTTTCATATGAATTTCGATTTCACATTCATTCTCATGAATTATTTGTTTTTTTATTGTAGTGAACATTGGAGCTTATATGTGTGTCCTTGTATGTCAATGATGAGGGTGTGTGTAATCCAATCTGTATAAAAATCAACTCTATTTTACACACCCACAAAATTGCGAGGAGCCATATCAAGAAAATACTAGAACTCTTTCTAGTACCAGGTGCAACAACATATACAAAGCTGAAAATGGTTGATGCAGAGGTAAAAAATTTTCAATATCGATTCGATGCGCCCTTGTAGTTATTGTTGAGTTTTTTTTTATATCGTGCGCGCTGATCTGATATTCAAACAATATTTTTTGGATATCGGCTTGACGTGCGCTTCGTTCCTTTGTAGATTTTATTATCACCTTGTGCGCGTTGATCCGATATTACATATGTTAAAATTTTGTTACTAACTTTTGTTTATGTTTAAATATTGCAGTCCTCCTAACAGGTTGATTCTGTCAACTATGGTTGGTATATGGTATGCAATGCCAAATTCTTTTTCAATTGGCTTGCACTACAAAATAAACTTTCTAATTTAGAAGAGGTAATCTATTCCTGATAATACCTAATAAGTAATCTTCAATTAATAACATTTAATTGTGTTTCTGTTTTTTCCATAATCACATTTCTGATAATCACATTCCTAATAACTAATCTTCGATTAATAACATTTAACTGTGTTTTTGTTTTTTTCAGTCTAAATGCCCGAAGGTCTCCCCAATGGAGGTAATGCACTTTAGGGAGACGATAAAACTTGTGATTCAAAATTCATATTCAGTTTCAGTGGCAAGGTGTTCTCCACCCAAGCTACTTCCAACTAGAGAAATGGATTTAGAAATCATAGATTAGCATGACTCTCAAATTGAGGAATAATTCTCAAGTTGATACTAATAAAAAGTTGGCCTCCCTTGATGTGGATGAGACACGTGTACAGAAAATTCTTATACAAATATATTTACATTTATCTATAGTTGTTCTTACATGTTTGTTTTCCAGTTATTATTTCAAGTTATTATTCATTCATCTTCAATTTCTATGGTGTTCCTACATGTTTGTTTTTCATAGCTTTGGTTTGCCTTGCCTTTACCAAGGTTTGTTTGGATGACAAGAACAGTGAAAATAACAGTGAAAAGAAATGGCAACATTCTTGCAATGGTTGGGGTCGAGGAAGATTGGTGTCCCAATCACATTCGATCAGAACTAGACATGTTGCAATTCGATCTGCCTCAGTACTATCAATTTCGATTGAATGGTGTAAAGGTATGTTATGCCATATGAAAATATTCATTTTTTTTTTGTATTGTATTTACTAATTGTTGGATTTGAAGTTTATTGAAATTGCTATTTCTTATGGTTTTTGTGAGAGAGAAAGGAAGAGAGAGAAAGAGTAAGCTATCATCATTGTGAATTTAGTGTTAATGGTTGTAGTGTTAATGGTTGTAGGGCTAATGCTTAGTGTTAATGGATCTTAGAGCTAATTGTGGATCATCCATGCATGTTTTATGCTATCACTCTCATGGGATCGAACCTTCGCGTGACAACTAACTTCACCCCCCTTGATGCTTGTGTGCTTGGATCTTGGGTTGAGGATAGGATAGGAAATAAAGCTGCCTCTCGATCTACTCCATGTAGTCTTCTCCAACCAACCTTTTGCCATCTTGATCATGAGTGAACTCCTTGAGTTGATGAAGAGATGTGAGATCCATGTCTTGGATCTTCCAAAGAACCAATCTTCCATTGCTCTTTCCTTCATAAGACTTCCTCTTAATGATTGCATCATAAGAAGTAGAAACCTCAAAAACATTAGAGCCATGAAAAAATTGATTAGTACCTTCAACATAAGGATGATTTAAGTACTCTCTTTTTTCAAACGAGAACTTTTACTCAATGTTTTAGGTAATGACTCATATGATAATGATTTTTCCTCACTTTCATTCACAATGACATTATTACACCATCAAGTCTTGCTTTCCTATTAGTAGAAAGACAAATAGGAATTGAACCAATACCTTCAATCACACACTTACCACCATTGGCCATGTGAATTACGTTCTTAGCTCCATCATAAGTGACCAAAGAAGCAAAAGAACTCCTTGTGACTAGTCATGTGTGAGCTAGCTCCACTATGCCTTTGATGAACATAGCCTCCTCTTCATATTGAGATGTTGATGTAGATTCACCTCTTGCTTGAAGCCTAAACTCCTCATTCACCAAAATCTCTCGCAAATCCACAATGCTTGGCAAAGTCTTTTGAATATTAAAGCTTTGAACAAGATTAGCATGATCATCCAAAAAACCATTAAGAATAACTTGAACAAGTTTTCCTTAATGCTCTCATCAATGCATCATTAGCTCATCATTAAATGCTTTAACTCTCAATACAAAAGCATGAGCACTCTCTTCCTTCTTTTGAAAACTTTGAAAGATTTGTCTCCTTAGATTTAACACTCTAGATGTGGACTTGGATTCATAAAGCTTCTTCAAAGCTTCCCAAGCCTCTCAAGATGAATTGCTCTAGCCAATCTCCTCGAGTAGCTCATTGGTAGCATTCATCTCGATCATGTGTAGAGCTTTCTTTGCTCTCTTTCCATACCTCACTTGATATTGATGTGCTTGAGGCCTCTCCTCCACACCTGCAACAATCTCCATCAACTCATTCATCTCCAATAAGGACTCCATCCTCACCTTCCAAGTAGAATAGTTGACTGAAGTAGGCCTATCATTGCTCTCCAACATAAAGCCTCCATTGAAGTGACCTGATCTTCTCCTTTAAATTTGTTCCAATGCTCAAATCACTCTTTTGAATGACAACAAATGTATTCAAAAAGTAATCACAAAGATATGGAAACTCTCAATTCTCTTCTAACACTATAACTAGCGATTGACGGCCTCTACTCCACTGCGCCCTATCAGACCCACCCTTTGTGTGTGTCAGCTTGTCATCCCCAACAACATGATCATCAAAGAAGGTGGCAAGTGATTTCTACCAAAGAAATCTTATCAAGGATATGGTGAGGTTGTTGCTATGGAGGATCCCTTGACTGGTCTTCACTTCATATGCATACCAAAGGATCCACTCAACAAGTTTCACAAGCTCCTTGATTGATCTAGTACCTTACCAAGCTAGTTTTTGAGGAGTGTGAAAAATTAGCAAAATCTAGGTTGGCTATTTTGTATTTCCTTGTTTATGAGTAAATCTCACACGTGTGCATGTTCCCACTTGTGGAAAAAGTCAAAAATGGCCTAGTCATGTTGAGTTAGGGTACATAAAGTTTAGAGACATCTATCCAAGTGTAGGTGATTTGGCCATTTTTGGCATTAGAGGCAAAATAGGCAAGTACACATGTCAAAGCATGATTAGGCCTAAAGTAGGTTGTGATGTAGCTCGAGTCAAGTTAGGATTATAACATTTGTGAAGTAGAGGTCTGTGTGACATGACCCTATGTGTAGGTATGAGAGTTAGGACCCAATTGAAAGAGAGATGTTCATCAATTTGGCCCAATCAAGTTTGAGGGCTCATATGTCACTCAACCAATAGGATTTAGAGGAGTAAAAGAAGGGGTCTATAATTTGCAGAGACAAATTGCTTCTTAAACTTTCCCAGCTTCCAACCCAGATAGATTTTGATGATATAGATTTATCAATGATCAATATTCTTTTAGAATATTGTATGCATTTATTGCTTTCATGAATTGAGTAACAAGCATTGACACCTGTAAAACTAAGAAACTTCGATGAACCATGTTTGATGGTATTATGAACGCTGACCTTTCTTTCAAGGGATGTGCATGTACACATGACGTACCTGAAGAATCTGAACAAGAATAAGAAGCCCTATGGGCTTAAGGACTGATCTCTGTTTGAGGGTATGTGCAGGTACTCGAGAAAGTGCCAGAAGAACAAGAATCGAAACAAGAAGCTTTTTAAGCTTAAAGACAGTAAACAAGAAGGCTTTTGACAAAGTCTATAATGAAGGCTCAGTAGAGTCTATAAAGAAGGCTTATTTATAAGTCTATAATGAAGGCTCTGAGGAGTCTATAAAGAACAGGACAAGGCTTAGGGTCTGATCACCCTAGTGACTTGTTCCACCATGATTGAGGACGGGCAGCCTCTAGAAAATAAGTGCCAATGACCATGATTGAGGATGGGCAACCTCTAGAAAAAAGGACCTAGGAATTGATGGACATTATGCAAAAACAAGATGGACATATACCTTGGCTCTTCCATAGGAAGATTGCAATTGGGTGAATTCCCAAGTTGTAATCATGTAAAATTGTATGTAATTAAAAGTCAAGTTTGAATCTTGTACCACCTACCTTCCTTCATGCATTCTAGGCTAATTGACACCTAGAATGGGGCGCCCTCCTACACTCTCACTTCATGGCCAAATCACCAAAATAACTCTCCCAAGCTAGTACACATCACCCATTCACCCTCCCTAACTAAAACACCTCATCCATGCACTCCACTTATCCCTAAGTCCAATTGGAGTCTCCATCACACCTCATACACTTGAACTTGACACCTCACTCACTTTTGAAAGCCTCTCCACTCTCTATATAAGTGGAAATGCGCCCCTCTACCAGGGGGATGAAGGGATAATGCATCCAGACTCTGCCATTTTATTGTTTGTTTGTACAGGTGCTCTAGAGAAGAGGATTGAGGGAATACCTTAAGGAGACTATGTCATTTTTGTGATTGCAGGATTAATTGGAGCTCAGACCCTCGGATTTCTATCTCACTCTCAAATCACCACTCTCTCTCTCTCTCTCTCTCTCTCTCTCTCTCTCTCTCTCTCTCTCTCTCTCTCTCTCTCTCTCTCTCTCTCTCTCTCTCACTTTCACCTTCTCTCAAAACTATGGCATGCTCTTGAAACTGTTACCCATATGTCAGAATGGCTGATCAGTACTCTTGCATGTCATAGTATCTGTGGCCAATTGTCTATGCATGTCAGATGTAGAGCCTGCATGTCATAGTATCTGTGGCCAATTGTCTCTGCATGTCAAATGTAGAGCTTGCATGTCAGTTTGGAAGTTTGCATGTCATAGCATCAGTGGCCTATTGTCTTTGCATGTCAGATCTAGAGCTTGCATGTCAGTTTGGAAGCTTGCATGTTAGTTTGAAAGCTTGCATGTCTTAGCACCAGTGGTCTATTGCCCATGCATGTCAGATCTAGAGCTCGCATGTCAGTTTTAAAACTTGCATGTCAATATTGAAGCTTGCATGTCACTCCATGCATTCCTGATAGGCCATGCATGTCACTTCATGACAGTTGCATGTCAAGAATCTATGAACCCTTATGATTGCATGTAAAGAATCTAAGATCCATTGGGATCACATGACAAGAATCTAAGATCCAACATGATTACATGTCGAAAAGATTGAGACTGATGAAGAGATGTCTATGCTTTTGTTAAGCTAGTTATGGAATTAAGATCTATAAATATGAATTAAGACTATGTTAAGTTGATGTTCCTACATCTGAGACCCTAGTGGAATCCATTGTATATGTAATTGGCATTGGGCAATTGGATTTGCATAATGATAAGAAAAGAATCCTTCCAAGGGGGGGGGGGGGGGGGTATTTGGTCCCCATCTTGACCCCTCAGTGCTTCCACTACTATGAATGCTTTTGGTAAAGTAGCACGCTCCTTTGAAGTCTCTCATGTTCTGACCTAATTTTGCTTTAGGTTTTTTTGAGCACTTATATTATGTTCAAACTATTTTGGACCCTTCAACAATTGTCATTGAAGCGCACATGTCATTTCTCCATTAACCATCACCTACTGGTCACCAAAATAGGGCTTTTCAAAATATCCTAAACAATGATTTGGACCAACCATTGTTGAAAAGAGATGTTTTGTCTATTGTTGTCCCCATATTCTCTCTCTCTCTCTCTCTCTCTCTCTCTCTCTCTCTCTCTCTCAACAAGAAATCTACACGAATTTGGAGAAAGAAGAAATTTGAAGCATTTTGATCAATCTTAAGGACAGAATGTTGAAGCAACTTAGTTTAAAGCTTATGAAACAAGATTGAACTATTTCTCTAGGTCGAATGAGGAATGACACAACAAATCCAAACTCTACCACAACAAATTCAGACTACACAAGTTGATGACCTCTATAATTGTTTTGGCCATCACCCTACTTCTTTTGCTTGTAAGCCATAATCTAGTAAGGTAGGTAGAAACATAATGTCCTCCCATTCAACCTTAACTTTCATTTTCGGACAAGCGAAATACATCATCCATGTACAATCCCTCACAACTTAGGGCACCCTAAATCAGAGTGCTCCATAGGGATATATCAGGTACACGTTAATTCTCAATTTGTCAAAGTACTACATTTTCATTTCAAGAGAAAAATTTTATAAGTTTTTTTTTAGTGAATTTGTTTCTTCCCTTGTATGTCCCTTTCGTGGCCAACTCATTTAAAAATATTACATTTTCATTTCAAGATAAAAAGTTACTAGTTTTTAATACTAAACCAGTTTTTTTTTCCTTGGAATGTCCCTTTTGTGGCGAACTGAGTGGGGGACAACACGACTAAGTTTCAAAATACTTATGTAATAAATAAAATAAGTTTTGGGAGGTGGGCTGCAGCCTCAGATCCAGTCTCTTATGAATGACAACACTAAAATATACTCTCGGCACGGCATTTCATGTACTAATATTTAAAGACCTCAAAATTATTTTCAATGGATTCAGCTTCACGGCATGCCTTACTTTTTAGAATCACAACGCATGATATACAAGTCTTTGAGACCAAGTCTCAACTTTGTGAAAAAATTCTACAATGTCTTAAAAAGCGTTGAATATTCTGATTTGTAAAGACTTACCACGGCCTTTCCACCATTGACGTTCTAGTCAGATCTGCACTTACTGGGGCCTTGGCTGGCTAATGGGAACAAATATAGGAAGTATTTCAGTGCTTGCAAAGAACCCATGAAGTCTTCTTACAAGTCCTTACTGACAAGCCCATTATTGGCATTGGCTTCTCACCTACTGGCTTCAGAATTTGTAAAAAATGGACTCTTTTAGTTACGAATTTCAAATGTATGGTTTCTTTCTAGTAACTTGTTTTAATTCTAATCATCAACCATATAGTTTGATTTCTAATATGGATATAGTCAATTGAAGAGTTGTAGTTTTTTTTGTAGAGTAGCTCGAAGAAAATTTCCTAGTACTGGACAGTCGATTAATAGGAGATTGATTTGTATTTCGTTGATCATTTGTTTGTACATACTTGCAGAATCCACTGCAGTCATTGCTCACAAGCACAGAATAGAGGAGGTGCTAGCATCGATGGTTGAGTAATTCAGGTCAGCTTTTCGTTTTACAGCTCTGAAAGCCTGATATAGCTGCGACGCAGATGTTGATTATACTTTGTCTTGCATTTACTGATTAGTCGGATCCCAAAAATCCGATGTAACTTGAACTTTTCGACATCACGTACCTCTGACTTATTTCTGCAAAATAGAGGCTTCATTCAGATTTAACGCTCAGGATGGTTCAATGTGTTAACATGATCGAAAGAGATATACAATTCAACCCATTTAAAGTGATTTATTTCAACCCAATTCACGGTTGAGTTCAAAGAGTCGGTGATTTAGGTAAATGAGGCCATCCTTTAGGTCTCTAGAAAAAGCTTGTATACATTTGAAATACCAATCTACCATTAAATTTGAAAGCAAAATATGCCCAAATTTTTTGGAATACCGTGTCCCACTAGTATGTCTTAATCGACAATAGCGTCTTAACACAACAAAAGTATTCTCTCAGCGCGAAGTAGTGCAGTGGAAGATTTTGATCAATAATCGTGGCCAGCCTAATGACAAGCATAACTTATGCAGACAAGAGCATCTGTGACTGATTTTGTTGTAACAATGGATGTGACATTTTATCGTACATTTTACTCCATAAAAGCTAGAAATATGTCTTCAGTATTCTTCGTCGTGAAACTAGCGTTGCAAGATTCAAGAACGCATTAAGAGTAGTCAAGCGATACAAAATTGTACTGGAAAACAATGCACACCATATTGTTCTAAGATGGTGATCAAAGAACAGCTCACTCCATAGTTATACTAATTACAGTAAGAAAATTTCAAGAATTGCTTGACCTTGTTTTAGTTTGGGGGAGAGAACCTACTATTAACTCTCAACAGCTAAATTAATCAAAGAAAATGCTCATCCTGATGAATTGATGATAGTCTAAACTTCTGAAGATAACTAAAAAACCCCACAGAAAAGAAATCAAGATATTGATTTGCATATTTAGAAGACTTCACGATTCAAGCTTCAGGGCTGCTTCGAGGTTACATCGAATAGAGAAAATACATTCTGTGAGCTATAAGATTTTTATCAAAATGGGAGATCGCAACTACCATTAGACTAGGATCAAAATGGCCTTTCAGTACAAAGAAAAAGCTCACTTAATTTTATAGCCGGATATGATCCATAAATATTCAGCAGTTCATGGATCTCATTGCATTGTAAAGCTCAAATATCTTGGTCAGAAATCTCCAGTTAAATTCTGGACATTGGATGCGTGGGCGTTTGTTACACCCATGGTTCGCAAATCATCACATCGAGTCGGTTAATGTTCCTAAATACGGATCAGCTGCAAGGTACGTGAATCACTTCAACTGATCAAGGTTACGCTCTAAAATTTGCTCAAAGTCTTGGAACAGACGACTAAGTCAGCTTCTGAAGATCGATCTTGTCCAGCATAGGGCCTGAAACTACCAACTTCAATAGCTTCCAAGAAACACAGTCAGCTACGCTTGATTTGGCAGTCCCGATCCTCTTAATTTCAAGACTATAATTACAGTTTGGAAGAAGCTAGGGACGACCTTGATCTTCACCACTGGTGACGATCCTCTGCACAAACGTGACTTGAAGAGAAGGGGGAGAGACAACTGAATGTAATTCCTGAGGGTAGACCAGTAATTAAATCATGAACGTGAATGTGCAGAAACTCTACGAGTAGGACAAAACGGCGAGTGAAGTGACAAATGCTCAAATCTGACTCATGCGAGGAGACGTGAGGGGGAAAAGATTTAGAAGCTCCGGCTCAGTCTTCCGCGGAAGCACGGGAGGAGCAAATATTGAGCTTCGGTCCAATATATGCACTTTGTTTTCATCTCTGATAAAGCTAACAGAGGGCGGCAGTTGATCTGCAGGCGTCCTTGGGGAAGAATCAAGAGATAACGCGGAAAGAGGTGTAACAGGGCTTGAGAGAAGAGGCGGAAGTAAATGATCATGGAAAGTGGGAGATAGGCCTTCACTCCCGCGCGGGGAAGCACCATTGCGCTTGAAAAGAAAGGGATTGTTTTTTATTTCCAGCTTCATCTCCTTCCCACCTTTCTGCCTACGCTCGTGCAGCTTGTGCATAGGTTTTCGAGAAAGCACTTCCGATCCAGCCTTGCCACCATTAGTCACTCCCACAGGCTTACAAGTCACAGGAAGTTTGCCTTGAGCATCATCCCCAGCTCCTGTGTACTTCTGCACCACCTCCCGAAAGCTTTCTTTCGCTGCCTGCACGAAGGTGGTGGATATGGCCACCTGCTTCACTAAATCCACCTGCGGAGGCGAAGAGGGCTGCACCCTGTTTGTCTTGCTCATCTCGCCCCCTCTAAACACAACAAAACCCAGAAAAGCAAGCAGAAGAAGAAGAACAGGAAGAAGACGAAGAACAAAGCTTGCTCCGAAATGCTGAGCAGAAGCGAAGCATTTGCCCACCAAAATGCTAGCCTCTTAGCTTCCGAGGATCGCAATCATCAGTGTGTCCGAGCAGGAAGGTAGCGATGAGCGGAAGCAGACAGCGGCGAAGGGATCGCGAGGAAGAAGAATGGTCTGCCTCGCTACTGTTCTCACGATGAAGGAGAAAGAGGAGGCTCAGCGACGCCATCGCCGACGACAACGACGAAGACGAATACAAAGACGAAGACCAGGCACAGGCATTCCCTTTCTCTTTAAGCAACTTAGCCCATGTCTTACTCACACTAAGCCATCTCAAGCTCTCCACCGTTAGATTTCATCCAACGAGTCTCCATTCTCCCTCGCGTTTCCGCCAAACCATCAGAACGACTCCACGTGGCAATATAGCACGTGCCAGACATCCAAGTAATGCGCCGCAAACTGTATCGTCCCAGTAAGCCGCATCGGACCATGGGGAGAGAGATAGATACGCCCGATCACATCCTCCTACCACGTGGCAAAATGCCACGTGGAAACCTCTCAATGGCTAATCACACACACGTGGCAAAATCGGGACGTACTTGACGAAATCTAACGGTGGCGTGCTTGAAAATATCCCTTGCCGTTAAGATACCAGGCACGGGTATTGGGAATACAACCTCCTGGGCCCTGGCCTAATTAAACCCGGATTAGGACCTTAATCACGGCTTAGTGTCCCTAACCAACATGAAATTAGCGTTTCTGAATGTAGCCATCCGTCCAGCTGGCTAAGCCCGTCATGGCCTTCATGCCAGTAGCCCATAGGCGAGCGGGAGAATCTTGGCACGTGCTGACGTGGGCCTGTGGTGGCTCTTTGAAGGGCTTGGAGGGCGAGCCCTGCGGGCGGGGACCCAGTTCTTCTCATGAAGAAAGACGGGCGCGTTCTTCAGGCGCCAAATGTAATGGTGGCGTGAAGGGGTGGTTGAAGGGCGGTGGACTTGGGGTTGATTGGAGTCGTCTGGACTCAGCAACAGGTGACTGTGACTGTCGACCGACTGTCAGCTCTGCGGCGAGTCGGCGGATAAAAGAGTAAAGTGAAGGGCGTAGAAAGTGCAAGACGTAGACTGGAATTGAAATTTGAAGTTGAAAGTGAGGTACATTTCGGTCAGCTTCTGACGGGCTACCGTGCCACCAGCCTGGCCTAGAAAACGAACGTCTCCATGCCGGCCCGGCCTCCGGCGCCGGCACCTGCACCGGCACCGGCACGAGTGGCAACGATCCATCACTCCAGAGCTGCTACGACGCTTCCAGAGCTGCTCCGACGCTTCCAGGCCCCCAATAAGAACAAAGAACAAAGAATCACAAAAAGAGGACGTTAACTTACACCCCAACTTCCTAAGTTCCAACGTTCCAACCCCATATACTATGCCCTCTTAGGGCATCTTCAGATTCAATGCACTCTTTTTTGGTCAATTGAAGAGAGGGCAGCCGAGGAGCAAAAAATCTCACCAGTCGAGTAGAGTGTTATAGTCGAATTTAACATTTTGGCCTTTTGACGAGATCATGTCAACCCACCTTGGCGATTATGAACATTAGATCACCCTCAATTGTCTCGTGTTTGGTGACGCTCTCAATAGGTCTGAGATCATGTCAACCCACCTTGGCGATTATGAACATTAGATCACCCTCAATTGTCTCGTGTTTGGTGACGCTCTCAATAGGTCTGCTAGTGTACGAAACTTCTAGAATAGCCCTAGAATCATGCAACATGTCCTAAAATGGCATAAACGTGTCCCAAAATGGCACAACATGTCTCCATCGAAGTTTCGAGGCCATGAACACTCGCTCTTAGGGTTCACGGGCCATAAAAATTTATGAAATAAAATTTAAAATACAAGCATTCCTCTTGTATAGCAATAGCATATAATTCAAGATAAGATTTCGCATTAGCCACAAGCTACCAAGGTCCTACCTAGATTATATTATAGCGCAAGCATCCCAAAGGGAGCCGGGAACCACCTTCAACTCTTGCCATCTAAACCCACTTGACATACAAGCAGCCAACTCGCCAACAACGATCAGACTTAACCAACTTGAAGTTCCGAAAACCAACATTGAGATCCAACCTGGCGCCATGCCAGATCGGGGGTCCCGATGTGGGTGACTTCCCTCCAAGCAAGCCGCCCGACATGCATCAAACTTAACCAACTCGAAGCTTCGTTACAAATGAGTGACATCCATTCCAAGCAAGCGGTCTGACTTACATCAGACTTAACCAACTGAAAGCTTCGTCACGAGCGTTGGAAGCCAACCTGGCGCCACGCCAGACTGGACAGTCATAAACAGGTAACTTCCACCCAAGCAAGCCATCCAACTCAGCGGACAGGTTAGAGCTTGTTCCCCAAGAGCTTAACCTATTCACGTTCATGCAAGGAACACTCAGAACCACAAGCCGCGACAGATATGGAGACAACCAGTTCCTGGACCAAATGGTCCCGACAGCATACCGCTGGCGCCACGGACCGAATGGTCCCGATGGCATACCGCTGGCGTCCCGAGATACGACCCTCAGCTATGTGCCAACTTAAAAATTTTGAAACGGCCTTACAACTAAAGCTTTTACCGAACACTGAAACCCAGAAGGTAATCAGAGTCAGTTTGAGAAAAATCCCACTTTATCGATAAATCTGAGAAGGTTACATTTCAAGTGTGTGACCGACCCTAGTCTCCGCGGCGCTAGCATGCCAAGGCGAGAGCCATGACAACATTCCAGCAAGGGATGCTGAGACTTGGTTGGAGCTCGCCCTGAGTCGCAACACGCACTCCCCTATAGTATTGGTGGGATTCGGCACCCCCTCTCATACCAAGCACTCTACCCAGGCTGGTAAAGCACATTTTTCTCTCTCTAGAATTTTTTCTTTCTAGAAAGTCATTTTCTCTCTCTAGATTTTATTGATCCTCAGGCTTCCTTTAATCATGCCTAGATCGTGTGAGGTGATTGCACATCGATCTGAGCTCTCTGGACTTCGCTAGAACCGATCAAAGATTTTTCAGCCATAGGAACTTGGCGCCGGCTGGATTCTGGTCACAGTGGCGCCGGGAGTGGTGCCGGCGCCGTTGGCGCCGGGAGCAGCAGGGGCGCTGCTGGCGCCGGGGACAATGTTGGCGCCAGTGGCGTCGAAAGTAAAGCTTATGAAGATAGTTTTACAACATCCACCCCACCTTTATAAAATCTGATGTCCTCATCAGATGTCAGATTAAAGTAAAGGTGTCTCCCAATTAAAATAACTATACATTTAAGCTACTTGGCACAGTACTCAATTTACTGGCCACTTTTTATTAACATTGAAGCTGGTACACCACAAGTCGGAGGCTCAACTCTTTGTACTGAAAATTTACATAACTTGAAAATATCTTTTTGTTTGGGAAAAGCGTAGATTTGATATCGCTTTCGTAAAACCCAAGAACCTTATTAACTGGTGACAGAGGCCTTTCTTTGAAATGTTCGCCCCTGTCGCTTCTGACTTTCAACTTTGGAACTCCTTTGAGCTCCTAGTTTGTCCTTGATGCACTTTGTGTTGGGCTCCCTGAGCTCCAGATTTGATCAATTCCGCACAGGTATCAAGGCTCCCTGAGCCAAAGGATTTATCGTTTGATTGCCCACTTTATGGTCCACTTCGTGCCTTGTTGCTTCTGCACCTTGATTTCTCTCCTTCTCCCAACCTGATCTTGATACATTTCCTTCTTGGCTCTTTAAGGTAGGCAAAGATTGAGTACTCCGCAATGCACCTCTCACTTAGCTTGAAGTAGCTCTTTGAATCAGCCCAAATGTAACCATTGACCTTGTGGAATTAAAGGGATCGCACCAGTTTGATCCGCATATGAACTATCTCTTCGCGTTTGTTTGAAGCACCATGTCCATCACGCAAAACTTGACTTTCATAATTCCATCACTGGTCAGTTGCCTCATAGTCAAAACAAGAAGCGTACATCGAGCTTGGCTTCAAGTAGCTCTCTTTGAATCAGACACATGCACTCAGAATTTGCACTAGTCCGATCTCAATACGAACTGTCCCTTAGCGTCCGTTTGAAATACCAAGTCTCTCATGCAAGACTCAACTTTCACAGTTCCTTCATTGATCAGCTGCCTTACATGTAACACAAGCCAGTGTACTCATATGTTTCCTCATCATTGCTGGTCCAAAGAAAGCCTATAACAAGCTTTCCTTTCCACAACAAAAACTTGTCAACTTATAAGGTCCAAAGTTTGCTAGCCTTCTTGTGTGAGTATGGCTAGGTCACCTTGAATTTGCCCCCGTTTTGATCAACTTTCATTCAAATTTGTCCCAAAAGAGAGGTGTGTGTGATAGTTCCCCTCCACTTATAAAATCAGCTGATCGGACTTAGAGTAGAGTTCTTCGAACAAAAAGCCTTTCCAACACTTTGCTTCCCATCTTCTAGGATTACGGCTCGATCCAACTTGTTGCCAATCTCTAAAGAGGATCCTAGTCTTTCCCCTTTGAAGAAAAACCCAACTGATACTGGATATCACCCATGCTCAGTGAGTTTCAGTTTCGAAGGTGGCAGTCCCAAAATGAAGACCAACTGCTCCATAGAAAATCTCCCCTGAAATTGCCCTTTCCAACTTTTGACTTCCTACCTGCGTCTGGTGGGCGTTGTCGCAAATGAAACTAACCCAAGAAACAGGCTAGCCATCCATCCTTTACAAAAATTGAGTCGTTTCGTTGCCGTTCACGTGCGAGTACTTGAACTGCAAATCCGCCCCAGAGATTCTGTAGTCCTCTTTGTTTGATGGTATCAGCCTTCAAAAGAAAGGTTTCTTCTCGAGCCATCAGCTCCTTGTATCACAAGCAATCATGCAAACCAGGCAAAGCACGAGTACTAAGACTCACCACGAATACATACAAGTAAGACACTCAGGCATGTTTACTAACAAGTAACAAAGACAAGGTCCCCCTTTGAGATGGTCCTGCCAACTGACCTTTGCCTGGCCGCGCCCATACAAATCGATCACAAAATCAGCCCACATAGGACACCTCTCCAACTATCCGTGCTTTCACCATTAAGCAGCACATTGCCTCAGTCACGCCCCACCACTATTTGGTCGATAGCCCTTATAGCTAAACGATCGGCAGCTATCCCGCACCGGCAGCTAACCACCCGTGCTTTACACCCGAATTCGAGCAACATCTCTGTATCAATGGGTAACCCGTACAGTTCGAATATGTCACCCCGCACCCCACAAGGCACACACCGTACTTACACCAATCTAATGGCAGCACACTGCCTCATCTGTCCTACGTGCAGACAGCGCCAGGCCCGAACCGCGAGAACTGACCGTGCTTACACCTCAAGGGCAGCACCTTGACTCATCAAGTCACTCGTTCTGCCGACCACCTCGACCGTGGACGCACCCGTGCTTACACTGTGGGTAGCACCTTGCACAACAGTTGTCTTGATGAACCCCAAATAGTGGCCAATTCCGTGAGATCCGCATAGCTGACCGACCAGTCGGCTCTGATACCACATATAGCGCAAGCATCCCAAAGGGAGCCAGGAACCACGACTTAGCTTCCCAGCCTTCAACTCTTGCCATCCAAACCCACTTGACATACAAGCAGCCAACTCACCAACAACGATCAGACTTAACCAACTTGAAGTTCTGAAAACCAACATTGAGATCCAACCTGGCGCCATGCCAGATCGGGGGTCCCGATGTGGGTGACTTCCCTCCAAGCAAGCCGCCCGACATACATCAAACTTAACCAACTCGAAGCTTCGTTACAAACGAGTAACATCCATTCCAAGCAAACGGTCTGACTTACATCAGACTTAACCAACTGAAAGCTTCGTCACGAGCGTTGGAAGCCAACCTGGCGCCACGCCAGACTGGACAGCCATAAACATGTAACTTTCACCCAAGCAAGCCATCCAACTCAGCGGACATGTTAGAGCTCGTTCTCCAAGAGCTTAATCCATTCACGTTCATGCAAGGAACACTCAGAACCACAAGCCGCGACAGATATGGAGACAACCAGTTCCTGGACCAAATGGTCCCGACAGCATACCGCTGGCGCCACGGACCGAATGGTCCCGACGGCATACCGCTGGTGTCCCGGGATACAACCCTCAATTATGTGCCAACTTAAAAATTTTGAAGCGGCCTTACAACTGGCGCTTTTACCGAACATTAAAACCCAGAAGGTAATCAGAGTCAGTTTGAGGAAAATCCCACTTTATTGATAAATCTGAGAAGGTTACATTTCAAGTGTGTGACCGACCCTAGTCTTCGGGGCGCTAGCTTGCCAAGGCGAGAGCCATGACAACATTCCAGCAAGGGAGGCTGAGACTTGGTTGGAGCTCGCCCTGAGTTGCAACCCGCACTCCCCTATAGTATTGGTGGGATTCGGCACCCCCTCTCATACCAAGCACTCTACCCAGGGTGGTAAAGCACATTTTTCTCTCTCTAGGATTTTCTCTTTCTAGAAAGTCATTTTCTCTCTCTAGATTTTATTGATCCCCAGGCTTCCTTTAATCATGCCTAGATCGTGTGAGGTGATTGCACATCGATCTGAGCTCTCTGGACTTCGCTAGAACCGATCAAAGATTGTTAGCCATAGGAACTTGGCGCCGGCTGGATTCTGGTCACAGTGGCGTCGGCGCCGGGAGCAGCAGGGGCGCTGCTGGCGCCGGGGACAATGCTGGCGCCAATGGCGCCGAAAGTAAAGGTTATGAAGATAGCTTTACAACATATATGCAATAATATCTAGACCAATGACCATTATCGCACATAATTCTCATGGCTAAAAAAGTCTCCTATTTTACTTTACGGTGGATGGAGAACTTGCCTCTATCTAAAAAAGGACTACCGAACACCTCTCTCTCTCTCTCTCTCTCTCTCTCTCTCTCTCTCTCTCTCTCTCTCTCTCTACTTTTAAAGAGATGTATTGGAAAGGGAATGTCACCAAGAGGAAAGGCATGAAAAATAATACTTGCCCCCAACGAAAATGGCATAAAAATTTGGGCAAAGACACTTCAGGCTATCATAAAGCAATTTCCATCCTTTTTGCAAAGAGATTGATCCATGTTCTCAAATGAAAATTGTTATGTCTCTAGTTATGGACCTAATCAACCGCTATCATGGGTTTGGGAAGCCCTAATAATGGTAGAGCAAGTCCATGGATAGGATTCAATAATCAATGTTTAGTATACTGAACTTATTGAACAATGGAGCTACCGGAGTGGATTGGGGCACCTCATGTAGTCTTGCATGTAAAGGACATGCATAGAGGCCATGTACAAGTAGAGCAGATTCTCTCATTCTTGCTTGGGGAACTCTTGGGTAGAGTTCTCCCTTCTCTCATGGCTTCTCATTTAATGTTGATACTCTATTGCACAAGGACAACTTGGTTAGATTTTGTCTGTTGAATGGGAAAGTTGCCCCATGCTAGCTAGCTCTCTTAGGTGTTCTAAAGACTACATGTTATCCTTGTCTTGATCTTTTGTAGGTTACATCTTGGAAGTTCTTATAGAAACCGGCTCCCAATATTGGAGATTAGTTTCTTTTCATCTCAATAGAGAATATGAGGCGACACTAGATAATTGTTGACTTGGCATTCTACGGCTTGAAACAAATCAACATCTCAAAATGCAATTATGGTGGAATTGACTGGAATTTGTCGAACTCGTGTGCAAAACGAGTTGACTCCAATTGATCCTACAGTAAGTAGTGTCAAGACACTTTCAAAAAAAACATTTGTATGGATGCCACATAGGTTATCCAACCACCAATCATTGGATGTCCACATAAACATTATGGCCTTTGTTATAATTTTTTTCATAATATCAAAAGAAATTTATGAGTTATGACATTAAGAGAAAATCAGTTCCTCAAGGGCCTTGGTATTTGTTTCGCCTCCAAAGCCTTTTGCCCTAGTCTGAGAGTTTCAAGCCCAAATAGTTGCCATTTGCAAGTTGCAATTTGTGTCAAAGGCCTATTTGCTTTTTAAGAAAGGCAAAGTGCCCATTGATATGCAAACTAAAAGATCACCAAGATACATTGAAAATATTAAAATTTAGTACAAAATCCAAATTTAAAATTTTTTATCTTTACTTTCAAATTACAATAAAATCTTATGTATTGGGTAAAGGCCATTGGGAGGGCCATTACCACATATAATCCAAGACATCAAGTGGTGGAGGACATAAGTTCCCAAGGACTGGAGTATTTGAAGCTTTATCGCATGTTGTTGACTTTGCAAAAAAAAAAACTAATTATTGTTTGTAAAAAGTGGAATTAAAAGTTTGATACAAAATTGTTTCTTTATTTCATTTTTCTATCTAGCAAATTTTTCTACTTCCAATTAATGTGATTTGTTATGAAAAGCATTGGTTCAAATTTTGGTTTGACCAAAAGTAGAAAGTGATGTAGCTCGAGTTAGGTTAGGCTACTTACATTTTTCAAGTTGAGATTTGATTAGTGACTCATCCCTATGTGTTGGCATGAGAGTTAGTGACCAATCAAAATGCTAGAATCTATCTAAATGGTCCAATCAAGATTGAGGGCTCATATGTCACTCAACCAATAGGATTTAGAGGAGAAAAAGAAGGGGTCCAATCATGTTTCACTCCCCTTCACCCTAGATTACTACTTATATGTGACTTAGTTCATTTGTAATCAAGTTTTTGGAGTTATGAGATTTCTACACTATTTTGAGTCAAATTGGTTTTCTCTCTCTACTTGAGTATTCTTGATTGGATTCTCTCTCTAACTGAGAGGAGAGCATTTTCATACTTAGTTTGTTGTAGTACAAGTCTCCACATGTGTGAAAGTACTTGTATGGTTGATTTATGCATGTAGTAATGTGCTCTTGCCTTAGATTTATGGAATAGATCTTGGTTTTCAATTTATGTGTGATCTATGTGCAATTACAAAGTCTTAGGAGATCAATAACACACTTTGTAGCACTCCCACGCGTGTGAAATTCAACACCAAGTGCACGCTAAAATCCAACAAAATGCCACTGAAGAGCCTAAGCCTCTGCATGACGTACCACATTACTTCAAGTTATATGTAATGGACTAAGTGGTAGTGGTCATGACAAGAGCCAAGAGAGAAGCAGCAAAGAGTACCTCCCTAGGGGCCAACGTCTATGAAGCGCTGGACTGGGGGTGAGAGCGATAGAATGGAGGAAGCGAGAAATAAATAGATTACGGAAACAACTCTCCCATTGTTTATGGGCTGCCACAAGCAAGAACAGTCTGGAAGATAGTAAATGTAAAAATAAAATCACAGCGTTCTCACTAACAGGATCATAAAATAATTCATACTCAAACAAGTGAATGAGTACAGTCCATCGAAGAGATTAGATTAGGTGTGGAATTACTGTAAAGTAGTTTCAGTAATGAATGAGTACAGTCCATCGAAGAGATTAGATTAGGTGTGGAATTATTGTAAAGTAGTTTCAGTAATGAAGTCCAATTCAAAATTGTATGGTGATAGTGCAATATGATAATGTTGGTTCCTCAGGTGTCATAGACAACTGTCGTCTAATTAGAAACTAAGGAGTTGTAGATGTTTGTGCTTTGATCAAAGTGAGTGAATGAATGTAAACATGCAGTAGGAAAGTGTAATCAAAATCACAACACTGATATCTACGTTTAGACACAGATAGAAATGTGTTGCTAGTATATTACACTGAAATCTTGAACAACACAGAATGTTACAGCCGGAATGTCGACGTAGCTTGGATGCTGAATATCTTTCGCTCTAACGAATTAGTTTGCATCATGGAGCATCAAATATTGATGCGTGCTGAAGATATATTTACAGCTGCATCCTTGTATTTACAAGAATCATTAACTAATCATAACTACAAGGCTAGTTTAGCTTTAACTATGTAGTTGGTCATGTTTTACAAATATTTAGAGTACAACGACATCTAAATAGGTGTACATGGGTCAAGTGACTTGAGTCATTTCACATTTTTCGCATTTTCTTGGGAAGTAGTTGGAGACGTTTCTCGTCGAAATAGACACCCTTTGCATTTTTTGCACTTTTGCAAAAAACCCGAAGGTTTTGAAACTGATGTCAAAAGTCACATTTCGTGTTTTGTCACATTTTGGAAAAATGCAAAAAAGCCGCCAAAAAGTTCACTTCTTCGAGTTACTTGAAAAAAATGTCACAATCGAAAATTGTCGCATTTTTGGGGAGTTGGAAAAATGCGAACTGTGCGACAATCAGTTCATTTCTGCGGACCCGAAAAACAATGTATTTCTGCAAAGTGATAGAAAAGACAATGTATTTATGCAGAATGATAGAAAACACTGATTTGTTGAAGTCGTTGAAGATGGCCAGGTCTTCAATGTTCTTCAAATTCTTGAACTTCACATTCAAATGTGAAAACAATAGGATTGGTTACCCTTTAGTCTTTATCCATGGATGAGAAACAAATTGAAATTGTAGATCTAATATTAAACTATAAATAGTAATGTTTAATCAACAATCAACAACTGAGAAACAACGGAAGATATATCTACTACAAGCAAGCATCACAAATCATTCACAAATTGCACACAATAGGCAAAATTCTGCAACTCATCTATTGTCAAAATTAAGTTTACAACAACAACTTTTTGTTTCCCAGATCAACGCATTGGTGCAAGAGAGATATTCTCTCTCACGAGAAACTAGCTACTACTAATTTTCTATAACTTGTAACTAGCTACTGCTTGTTACGCATGTCTTTGTCTTCTCTCACGTTGTTCCCATATTTAAAGAACGGAGAGATTGATTAATCTAATATGCATAAGAGATGATTAATCTAAATTGTAGTAATCAAAAGAATTCATTATGCTAATTGTAACTGATTATGGTTGCACGTCGCTTTTCTCCGTCGTTTCTGCGTATTCAACTGCTTGTAATGTGTGTTCACGCCCTGGTTCCATTTTGCAAAAAACGCAAAGAACGAGCAATCACAAAATTTTGAAAATGCGAAAAAGCCAAAGGTCTATGAAAAATGTGAGCAATCTCAACTAGTTTAGTCAAGTTTAGTCATAGCAAGATTGTATGTTGTGTTGACTTTCTAACCGAAGATTAAGGGATACATTTTGGATCTTAATGGCCTGAAATTATTCACAAAAAACACGTTCTAAGTCATTTTGGACTAAGTGTCGCATTTTTCCAAAAGGCAAAAAAGCCGAAGGTCCATGGAATATGTTCTAAGTCATATTTTGGCCTTGTGTCGGTTTTTCGAGAAATGTGACAAATGCAAACTGTGCGAAACTTAGTTCAAATATGCAGACTGTGCGAAACTTAGTTAAAAAATGGAACAGTCTGAAAAATTGCAAGGAAAACAAAAATACTAAAGCTTTGACATGTAGAAACTTAAGGTTTCTTCAGCTCACTCTCAAAGTGGGTATTTTTTGATTCCCAAGCTTGCCTTTTGACTTTCAAACATTGTCTTGTCCAAAGGCGTTGTGAAGATATTGGCTACTATCTGCTTCATTGAAATGAACATGGTCTTCGGCTCGTTTCTTTCAACCAGATCCTTGATCAAGTGATACTTGATGGCAATGTGTTTCGTTCTGGAATGAAACATAGGGTCCTTCATCAGATTGGATAATAGAGGTGTTGTCCATGTACAACATCAGCGGCTCATTGGTGTTCTCTCCCAGTCCTTTCTAGAAACTGTTTGAGCCATGTCAACTCATTAGTCATCTTGGCTACAACTACGTACTTTGTCTCACAAGAAGATTGGGCAGTTATTGTCTACTTCTTATTGACCCAAATAACAGCTGCATCTGTTGTGATAGTACAGTCTCCTGAAACACTCTTAGAGTCGTATTTCATAGATGCCTAGCTTGCATCATTTTAGGACTTCACCTGAAATCCTGCATCACGAGAATAACAAAGTCCATAGTCCTTTGTCTAGTGTAGGTATTGCAAGATTCTCTTGGCAATTTTTCAATGTGTAGGTCCTGGATTAATATTGAACTGGCTCAGTCTGAACACTACATAAGCAATGTCTGGTCATGTATTGTCTTCCAAGTACATCAAAGAACCAATAAGCCTTCTGTAAGACTTATGCAACATTGCTTTCCATCCTACATCGTCTCTGGGACAGTCTTCATTCGTCAGTACTGTGCCAGGTACCATCAGAGTGTTCACTCCCTTGCAATCTGCCATCTGAAAATCATCAATGATTTTTTGTATATATCTTGATTGGTGTAGATACAATCTTCCACCCTCAAGATATCTGTCAATTTGTAAGCCCATGTAGCATCTTGCTTCATCTAGGTTTGATATTTTAAAGTGCTTTGAAATATTGTCCTTCACCTATGTAATCAGTGTATCGCTCCTTGACAAAATTAGCATGTCATCAACATATACACCAATAATAATGATCTCACCATCTATGACTTTGACATGTCCCTTTAGCATATTTCCAATGTATCACTAATGGATCTTGCATATATTGACTTAGCCTACACACGCTAAAGCATAGATCAGGCCTAGTTAAAGTGATCCACATTAAGGAGCCTATAAGTTGCCTATAAAGAGTGATGTCCATAAAGGATGCTTCATCACTTTTATTGAGCACTTTTACATCTTGCTCCATTGGTGTTTCTACATGCATGCAATCTTGCATCTTGAACCTATTTACATCATACATTATGTACAAAGTTGGATCATATTCACTTTAAGTGAATCCAATAGAAACTAAGAAATCATGAATCTTGAATTCCAAGACCTCGATGTTTGCTTCAAACCATATAAGCTCCTTTGAAGATGACATACTTTACCTTCCATCCCGAGCTTGATGAAATCTTGGGGCTACTCCACGAAGATGTCTTCTTCTAAATAACCATTTAAGAATGCATTAGAAACATCCATTTGAAAGAGCATCCAACCAAAATGTGAAGCAAGTGCAAGAAGTAACCTTATTGTGACCATCTTGGCCACGGGTGCAAACGTTTCTTCAAAATCTATGCCCTTTGCTTGAGCATATCCTTTGGTAGCTAGCCTTACCTTGTGTTTGCTTACACTTCCATCCATATTGAGTTTTAGATTTGTTGGAGGGTTTGCGGATCTCAAGGCAACCCTAACTCTAGTTAATAAGTGAGAGGGATTTGGCACCATGCGTGTGTAAATCCAACCCGATGATCACACAGTTATTTGATTGATTAGTTAAAAGTTAATACAAGGACTTTAGGCCTTTTTGCGGGACTTTTAATGGCGCAGGGCCTAAATGTCAAGTTAGTGAATAAAGTTGGGTTTCCCTCTAATTTTGATGGTCCCACATTTTTTTAAATTTGAATAAAAAGAGAGGCAAGACTGGACCAATAGGATTCAGAGGCCAGGGTTCTCCTCTCTACTATAAGAAGGGACCAACTCAAGTTGCTCCTCATGTTCATTTCCTCATTTCAATAAAGTAGAGTGGTTCTCTTCAAAATTGGATTGATGGATGTCCTTGCTCTCTATTTCTTTTCCTCCATTTCTCATGCTTATTTGGATTTTGCTAATTGTTGGATTTGAGTGTTATTGGGATTGTATGTTATTATACTTTTTATGAGAGAGAAAGGGAGAGAGAGAAAGAGTAAGTTATCTTTGTTGTGGATGTGTAGTATTAAGGGATTGTAAGTGTTAAGGGATTTGTAGTGTTAAAGAGTAGGGTTAATGGATGTAGAGATAGATGTGAATCCTCCATTCATGTTGAAATCTGAACGAAACTATCGCTCTCATGGGAACGAACCTACGTGTGACAACTAAGTCCGTCTCTTTGATGCTAGATTGACTAGATCTTGGATTCAGGTTAGGCAAGGAAAGAAACCCACTACAATTTTGGCGCCGTTGCCGGGGAGCTACGCCAATTTTTCAGTTGCAGCATGATTGTTGGATAGTTAGCTTGCATTAGGCATTTTGTCGTGGCATGAATAGTGTTAGATCTGCATTTTAAGGTTAGTTCGAGATTGGCTTGTTTGAAATCTAATCTGATTTAAACAAGAAAAGCTATTCAGATCTCCAATCTTAAGATCCGTTTGAATCTGAAATATCAAAGAAAATAACAAAAATTGGTCAAATCTGCCAGATTTGGTCAAAAAAGAGACAAAAAATGTCATCAGAACTGATAACTTTTAACCCTCTTTTAGAAAACCTTTGCCGAGTTACAGAGACCTTAGGTTTTGTTTACAGAACCTTCAGTTTGAAGGGCGAAGATTAATTCCCAATAGATTTTCAAAACCATCAGAAAAATCGTCAAAAAATACCAAAAAATCATCAAAACCCTTAAAAATACAGAAAAAGAACCTTTGCCCAATTCACTATGCTTAGGTGTGATTCTAATCTATCTACTACCAGGTTGGCAAAGAATAATACCAAAAATAGAAAGGTTTTCAGAGGATTAGTTGTCATATTGCCATATTTTTGCCAAAAAGTCACTTTTTTGCAAAAATACCAGTATCACTCTTGAACCTTCGCCAAGACCTTCTCCGCATTTCCAAAACATTCTATCTATAGTAAAATACTATTTTTGAGTTCAACGAAGATTCTTCTTGATCAGATCATAGAAATTCTTGAATTTTACCCTCGCTAGACTACAGAAACTATAATTTCATGTGTCAGAAACCTTCGTCCGATTGTCCATGGTTGTATCTGTGTCAGATCCTTCACCTGAGAGGTTGGCAAAGGTTATTTTCCTAGAAATTGTCAAAAAAGTGTTCAGAGAGTTTTTTTCCCCCAAAATAGCACTATTGAACCTTCACCGAGACAACCTTTGCTAGTCCTATTTTTAGTTTCTAATTTTTCAGATCAAGTCTCTGTCAAAATTTGGATCAAATCTGATATATTTTGATTTGGATTCTGAGACATTTATCATTTTTGAGAAGTATCGATTGATCGAATTTCGAAAAGTTTTTCATCATATAGAATCAGATTCTTGAAAAGTGGATTAGATCTAGTAGATCTAATCTGAGATAGTTTTTTGAAAAATCTAGATCCAATCTCATTCTCTATTTGATCTAAATTTGTAGAGATGGCTGCCCCTGGAGGTGCTCCACAGGAAGGTAATCCAATTATTGTTAGAAGAGCACCCCGATTGGATCTACCCAAATATAATGGATTAACAGATCCAGTTAGATTTCTTCAGATCTATGTTGAATCCTGTGAAGTCTATGGTGAGATTAATCCTCAAGATAAACTTAAGCTATTCCCTATGGCCTTAACAGGCGCAGCACAAGATTGGTACTATAATCAAGATGAAACTGAGCGTACAGATTGGGAGGTTGTTAAGCGAGCCTTGATCACACGGTTCAAACCACGGAAGTTTATGGAAGACCCTTTCCTACTTTTAAGTAAAATTAAAATGAGAAAGCGGGAATTGGTTCGAGATTACATTGAACGGGTGAAATGTCTTAGATCTGAATGCGAACCTGAGCTGATTAACGAAAATGCCATGATTATGTGATTTTTGTCAGGTCTACCTAAACGGATCAAACGTGAGTTGAAATGCCATAATGAGTATGCACTCTTGCAAAATGCTATGGACGATGCAATTCGGGACGAGGATGAAGATTCAGATGAGGAGCCAAATATCAGTATGTTGCCTTATACATCAGGGTAGATTACTACGACATTCACCACTATTGCATCAACGAATGCCAATGCTACTGCAGAAAATGATGCTCAATGAGTTTGCTTGGGAAGAACCAGCAGAAACAGATGGAAAAGTTGCAGTTGCAATTCGATGAGAAGATCAAAGCATTGGAAAATTTCCACGGGGAAACAAACAAGGAACCTGAAAAGCTTACAAAGTCTTTTCCTACCAGGGAAAATGTTTGGTGTTCTATTTGTACAGGAAATCACACAGTGAACGATTGTCCTCAATTGACAAAATGAATGGATCAATGTTTGCCATCTGTGTAATTCACCTAATCATGAGACTGCTTTTTGCAACTTCAACCCTCAGATAATTCAACAACGGTATGTCCAGATGGGATATCAAGAACCACAGTATGGAGGTAATCCAGCAGTAAGACCGCGACAATCTGCTCTTGGATACCCGGCACGTTTAGCTTTACCTGTCCCACCAAAGCACTCCGCTCCTCCAGCCAATTTGATAGAACCGAAATCTCACGGAAATGCTGAGCAGTGGAACTATGAAAATGATCAAGCAAGTGGATCTTCAGGTGGATCTTTAGAACAATATGCCATTTATGCTGCCACTCAACAACAAGCCTCCAGAAATTGGACTAGAGTACCACTCGGATGCTTTGCATGTGGAGAAAATCACAGAGCTGCAGAATGTCCAAATAAAGAGAAATTTGTATCATTCTGTCGTGACTGTGGTTACGGACATTGCTATAAAGACTGTCCAGCAAGACCGAAGCCACCACCAGCTACAGCACCTATAAATTTGATAACAATCAAGCAAAGACCAGTAGCTCATAATAAACCAAGCGCACCCTTGATGGTGGTCACCAGAGCACAGAAGCAGAAAGAACCAGTAATGGATCCAGTACCTGCTGATTCTATACCACTGAATGATATACCAACAACATCGAGAGTCTATCCAAATCTTAATACAGAAAAACGAAGATATCAGGATATGAGACAGTGGATCAAACATCTGCAAGAAGAAGAGGAGCTTGAAGCTGCTAAAGCAACAGCTGAAGTTTAGTCTTCACCATTGCAGCAGCCAAGAAATTTATGTACGGATATGAATGATTAGTTGCATCATCTTGAAGAACCCTTCAAGATGACTAAACCAGAAGCACCGCATACAGAACTACTCATGAACATTTTGTCTAGCAAGATCAATATTTCATTGGGAGAGTTCCTGAAGTTGGTGCCAAAAGCAAAAGAAGTCTTAGCGCAAAAGTTAGCTCAAGAAAAACCAGAAGTCCATCAGGAGCTGCTTTTTTGTGCTGGATTTGAAGAATCTAACGAAGTACTCCATGTTGGAGCCGCTTGGGAAAGTGAACAAAAGAATATCACTCTGCCAATACAACATAGACAATTTCCTAAAGAAACAGCCGTGATAGATGGAGGTTCAAGAGTTAACCTGATTTCTACAAAGCTATGTGCAAAATGGGGCCTTACAAAGATTAAGTTTGCTACTTTTGCTATTAAGCTAGCTGATCAAATGACAGTTTGTCCACGAGGAATGGTGGAAGATATACCTATCAGAATTGCGGGAGTATAGTTTGTTATTACTTTCGTAATGATGGACTTACCTGCGCCAAATGTCTACTACATTCTATTAAGACATCCATGGTTACGAGTTGCACAAGTAATTCATAACTAGGGTACTGGAAAAATCACTTTTGAAAATCGTGAACGTGTAGTTAAAATTGATCCTACAACTTGGACTATCAAACCAGTGGTTCAAAAAGAGGATGACAATTCGTCAACAATAGATCAAACTTGTGATCAACCAGAGAAAAATTTGGGAATTCATTACGATTCTCGAACAGATACGGTCAATTGGAATGAAGCTCTTGCAACAATTGACTGTACAGCAGGATATATGTGTCAACAAGATAATCAATCAGATTTGAGTGAGATTTCCTTATTAGATCGAACTTTGGATACACCAATCACGTTTTCACTGAATGTGTTGAATGTAGCCTGGATATCAACGGAAGCTATACCAGATCCGATTGAGGATGAACTCATTCCTGTGAGTCATGCCTTGACTTATGATGGCAATGCAGAACTTATAGATGAGCAGATTCTAAATCATATGGATCCAACCAGATTTGGAGTGCGTAATGTTCCTGATGAATTCACAGTAAAACCGCCCAAAGCAATTGTATAAAAGGAAGACAGGATCACATGATCGATGACGAAGAAACAAGCTAAGCAACATTATAATACGGTCCTGAAATGGGAAAATCTCCCTCGAAAGATTGATTCAGAGAAAGTGCCACCCTTATTGGATAAAGGCAAAGGAAAAGTCGAGGATGATTCTTCAAGTCAGATTTCTAGTAAAACATCATCGTCTAGGAAGTCGTCACCTGTAAAGAAAGATTTATCATCTCGAAAGTCATCACCTCCATGATCAATTCCTACTAAGCAGGCTAAGCGAAGATCCAAGACAAGTCCTTTCGAAAAAGAACAAACAGATGTAGTCCAGCATGATATGCCTGAACATTTTAAACATTATACACTGGATGATGTGGTTATCATGTTACCTAAAGCACATCGTGAACCTGAAGAACATATGCCAAAATCTAAAGAGGTTTACGATGGCCCAGCTAGGACGCAGCCAATGAATCTTGCCGAACCAGGAAAACCAGAAAAGATTGTACAAGTTGGATTACAACTTACTCCTGAATAGTATCAAGCACTCCACTTGTTACTTATTAAGTATCAAGATTGCTTTGCATGGACTTATCAAAATTTGAAGGGTATTCCAACATCAGTGACTGAACATATCATACCTTTAGTACCTGATGCAGTTCCAAAGGTTACAAAGTTCTATCACTGTAATCCTAATGTGGTGGACCTAATAAAGAAAGAACTTCAGAGATTGCTTGACGCCAATTTTATTTATGAGATCGAGCATATTAAATGGATTTCACCGATTGTCATTGTTCCTAAGAGAAATGGAAAATTGCGGATCTATGTGAATCTCAAAGCGTTGAACAAAGTGACGCGAAAGGATCACTTTCTGTTACCTTTTACTGAAAGCATTTTAGATCGCCTCGTTGGAGCGGAAGCTTATAGTTTCTTGGATGGATTTAGTGGTTACAACTAGGTTAAGATTGCACCTGCCGATTGCCATAAAATTGCTTTTGCAACAGAATGGGGCACCTATGCTTACAAAGTAATGTCGTTTGGACTCTGTAATGCACCAAGTTCATTCCAAAGAGTAATGCAATTTGCTTTTAAAGATTATCTGCAAAAATTCCTTGAAATTTACTTGGACGACTTGGGGGTTCATAGTACAGATACAGACCACCTGGATCGATTGGAAAAAGTATTTGAAAGATGCCGCAAATATCAGATTTCTCTAAATCCAAAAAAATGTCAGATATGGGTTTCCCACGGAGTTGTGCTTGGACATGTGATATCAAGACATGGTATTGCCACGGATTATTCTAAGATCAAAGTTATTGTGGAATTGCCACCGCCAGCAACAATTTGTGGAGTTTACGTGTTTATGGGTCATGCGGACTACTATCGAATCTTTATTATCTTCTTTGCGGATTTAGCACGACCTATATACAAATTGACTATTGTTCCTATTTGGACAGTAGAAGCGTTAGAAGCCTTTGAAAAAATTAAAAATGCCTTAACTTCAGCACCAATACTGCGTTCTTCAGATTGGACGATAGAATTTCATGTTCATACGGATGCCTCAAAATACGCCATTAGATCACTTTTGACGCAACCAGGTGACTATAAGAAAGATTATCCTATACGATTTGCAAGCAGACAGCTTACAGATC
The DNA here is from genome assembly GCA_029204225.1 of Diphasiastrum complanatum. Taxonomy (NCBI): domain Eukaryota; kingdom Viridiplantae; phylum Streptophyta; class Lycopodiopsida; order Lycopodiales; family Lycopodiaceae; genus Diphasiastrum; species Diphasiastrum complanatum. The sequence continues at coordinate 65,964,518 of CM055095.1, read as the reverse complement.
CAGAAAAGAATTATTCAACAACAGAACGTGAGGCATTAGCCATGATTTTTTCTGTTCGGAAATCTGCACTACCTCATGGAAACGCACTTTGCATTTTATACGGATCATCAACCGTTACTTTATTTGGTAAACAAGACATGCAATACTGGACTATTGCAAGATGGTTATTGTTATTGACTGAACTTGACTTTTAAATTGTGGTTTGAAAGGGCAAGCAACATTATCTAGCTGATCACGTTTCGCGAATTGAACAGATATTGTTGAGTACCTGATGCTAGGACAATCGAATGACTTCCTGACAAAAGTACAGAAGAGACAATTGATTCATAAGGCTCAACCTTATCAATTGATTGCAGGACAATTATATCGTTGTGGATCAGATAATATTTTACGAAGGTGTGTTTTACCACATGAAGTACCAAATTTAATTATGTTTTCACATGATGGCATGGGTGGAGGACACTTCTCTACAAATATTACTGTTCGCAAACGTTTACAATTAGGTTGTTGGTGGCCTACGCTTCACAAGGACACAGAAAATTTTATTCAGACATGTGATGTTTGCCAGCGAGCACGACGACCTACTCGACAGAACTATGAACTCTTGCATCCGGTTTTATCTCAAGCACCGTTTGAAAAATGGGGACTGGATTATGTTGGACCTATTCACCCTGCCGCGCAAGGATATCAGGCCCGATACATTATCGTCGCAACTGATTATATGACCAAGTGGGTTGAAGCCAAAGCTGTCAAAGTTGCTGATGCGAAACCTACGGCCAAGTTTCTATATGAAAAGATTTTTTTGTTATACACAGATTTAGTACTCCCTACTATCCCAGAGGGAATGGCTAGGTTGAATCTTTCAATAAGATTCTCTACACCATTATGACAAAGACAGTTGAAGCGAGTCGATCTGATTGGGACTATAAACTGTATGCAGCATTATGGGCATTCAGAACCGCTTACCGTTTATGGTCAAGATGTTGTTATGCCAATTGAATTTTTTATCCCATCCTTACGCATAGCAACAACAGAACGATTAAATGATGATAAGTCTTTACAACTCCGTCATGAAGCGTTGCACAAATTATGTGAAACTCGATTGATGGCAGTTCATGCCTTAGCAGCAGAGAAAGCATGTCGCAAGGCATGGCACGATCGTCGATTACACAAAAAAGATCTGAAAGCAGGAGATATGGCATTGATGTACAAAACCAATCTGATCAAGGGAAAATCGAAGTTTACCGGTGAAGGCTCGTATAAAGTGAAGAAAATCTTGAACTATGGCGTAGTAATTCTTGAGCACTTGGATGGAAAATGATTTGATACTCCGGTGAATGGCAGCCGATTACGCAAGTTTTGGCAGCCTGTTCCGCCAGTTCAGCAAGCACTTAATTTGTTGAGATTTTTGGAAAAAGACAGTAAAAAAAAAAAAACGTAAAGTAAAGCAAAAAATGAGAAAAGACTAATGAGCAAAAGTCAGAAAGTCATCAGCATAGGGAAAAGGAAGCAGAATAATTTTTTGATGGAAAAAGACTTAGAAAATCACTATTTTGGTCAGATTTGGCCTATACAGTACCAGAAACCTTCGCTGAGCTCTCAGATTGTACATCCACTCTAGATTTATCTAATTTGAGGAGGGTGAAGGTTCCTGTCAAGAGAAAGCCCAGTTTTTGAGTTAGGCGAAGTATCATTGATATGCCATTTTGGGAACCTTCACCGAGAATCTTAATCTCATTATGAACCTTCGCCGACCTGCTAGATGATCTTAAAATGTTAAAATTAGGTAATCCATAGGTTCAGATTGTGAAAAAATACATTTATGATAGTACTTGGGCAAAGGACCCTCCTGGGCTAAGGTTCATCCTTCACCGGACCTGGAAAACATTCGCCTGATAGGTTCAGATCCCCAGAAACCTTCGCCAAGATTTTTAAAGCCTATTTTCACAGTATTGTACATGCCTGCAAATTTTTGTTCAGAACTGATCAGCCAAACTAGTATTTAGTGTACCTATAAAATGACTGAATTCGATTCATTCCTCACTTGTGCTAGCGAAGCTCTTGTGAATTTTTCTTGTGACCAAAGCCTTCCAAAAATTCTGCATTACTTTCTGATACACTTTTACGCATTTTATATTTTTTTTTCTGATCATCATGTCTTCTACCGATACTTCCCAGTCTCTGCGCTATACTATCCATCGTGATGTCCTATCTGCAACGGACATCATGATTCTTCCTAGCACAAGCATGGCCACTCAGTGGATGGGTATTAAATTGTGATAAAAATGAGAAATATACACCCTTGCGGAGCCTTTGCTCACTACAATGGATATTTATGAGAGAGCCTTTTTTGGTCGCATCAATATGGATTTCACCACTTTTGCCTTCAGTACGTGGAAAGAAGAGAAATCCAAATTTTATATCACTTTCCAAATAAGGTGCGCGTCACTGATGCCGCCCTTGCAGCTATAGGTATATCATCTAGCACGCAGGCCTCACCCAATCACAAGCATGCCAAACAGACCATCAAGCCACATATTGACCTCGCCAACGATCTGCACTGGACCAATGATGGCTACCTTCTGAAAGCCATCACTGAGCCTTCAATCCACGCTGCTGCCCAGCTACTGAACAACTTTCCGATGGTTGGCAACCTCAGGAAAGACCGCATCACATCACAGATCCTCCATAGGATAGTGAAGTCTCACACCAAGTTAGCCAAAGCCCCTCTTGAACCATATAATTGGTTCAAGACTATTTTTGGTGAGCTCAAACGAGCTATTAAGGCCAATACTAAGCAGCAGTTCGCTGCCGGCTCTTTATTGTCCAAGTTTAGACGCTTCTCACTTAGAAAACAGTGTGCTTTTGGTCTACGAAGAAGCATCGGCTGAGTCATCTCACTAGGCCTCGAGTTCTCATAGTCATCATCGTCCACGCAGCGAGATCGTTATTCTTGACTCGCCTTCCGCGTCACAACGTCACACTAGGCATACCTCGTCAGCTGCGCTTCCACCCCATGCTGCTGTTCGCACTGAACTTCCCATTCCCCTAGCCTCTGATGCTTTCATCACCTTTGCTTCCAACCAAGGACAGTCTGTGACCATTGGGCCTACCATTCCCATCACAGCTGCCTAGGCCGCCTCACCCCCACACACCGAAGCCACCTCACCAATCACACAATTCTTTATGGATATGTTCGATGATTCCGACCCCCTTGGGGCTACCAAATTTTTTGAAATGCCTCAGAGCTGTTGTGTTGGTGTCTCAAAGGGCACTGAGACTTGAGCGGTTTTCCCAACACGCGCTTAAGTCTAACATTCATCCATCATGCACTTACGTAAAAGCCAACTCAGAAATGTAACAAGCTTAACCATTCAGACTTAAGAAAACTGAAATCCCAACTAACCCAAAAGCCAACTCAGAATCCGTCCCCAAAAGGTAACCAAAGGCAAAGACAAGCCACACATGAAACCCAAGGCATAATGGTCGCCAAACTGACCAATTGGCTTAGCGGCAAGCCACACGTTGATGACGTGGACCCTTAGGCGCCAGTGATGCAAAAAGGTTGTAGTAAGAGTCCTTCCACTTGGACCAGTCTCGGAGGCGAAAACGAAATGGTAATCATCCCCAAGGATCAACTTTATTAGATCTGGAAGAGGTTACATTCATACATAGACTGACCGGTCTCGGGGCCACCAACACGTGCTAGGCATTGTGTCTGGCTTGTGCTGGTAAAGGGAGCTAAGACCTGGTGATTGGATCCCTGGCGCTGGTTGAGCTACCCAAGTTTCTGTCTGCCGGACTCCCCCCTATAGTTTCGCTATGATTCGGCGCACCCCCTCTGTCCTAAGATATAGTGCTTTCTGGTAAAGCACGCTTTTAGGACTTAGTTTTTATTTTGCTGATTAAGCCTGGCAATCCTGGCAGAATCAGTCTGGCTTCCAGACATGGGTCCCGGGAGCCGTCCCAGTGGCAGAATCAACTTGCTTCCTGACTAGGCCATGACTCGAGCTCTAGAGCTAGCTCATGACTTGTGATTACTTGATTGGCTCACCACAGGTCGGAGGCTCAGTCCTTGACGTTCTAACTTGCTCTGGGACCTTAGAGAGTGTCACCCCTTAGAGTCTTACAGGGCACACTGGGTGCACCCGAGTCAGCTTTACAACAAGAGCCCTACGCCCTTTGAACTCCAATCCCCTATAAGAGGATTCGGACATATCCATGAATCTATTGTTGGTGTTGAAGATGTCAGCCAATAACCTCATATGAAAGATAGTCCAGCCGCACTTCGGGTCGAGAAAGCTGTAAAATCAACAAAATAGTTCGACGCCACAATGCCTAAAGGGTTTGAAGAGGAAGACCATTTTGAAGAAGAAGACGTAGTGGCACCTATTCCACGCCAACCAAGGATAGCTCCATCAGGTCCTATTGCTGCTGCCGCCTCCACAACTGTCGATTCTGGGGATGCTCTAGATCTGGTTTCAAGCCTTGCGCAAGTGATCCAGTCGATGATGGATAAAAAGAAAGAAATGGAACAAAGAATCTCTGATCTGGGGTCCGAAAATGCTCTAATCAGCTAGAAACTTGTCCAGCTGATCGAGAGTTGAAAATTGCCAAACAACATGAAGACAAGGCTGAAGCTAAAAGGAAGTTGGCCCAGCAACAAGCTGATCGCTTGGAAGAATACATCAGCTCCCTACAAAACGCCCTGACAACCGCATAGGATCAGGTGGATAAGGCCATGCAGGATGCAAAGCAACAGGTGCAGTTGCTGAAGGGGCAATTATAGATGGCTGAACAAGATCGCACGTGGCTTCAAGGTGAATTGGATGCGACCACCCTTGAGCGTGATGTGTATCTTCAAACACAAATACCAGATCATCCGGTCACACCGACGGAGATTGCATATTTGTTCAAAAAAGTGGAGACATACAAAGTGGCCCTTCACGGATTTCAAGGCCGCTTTGACAGGTTCAAAGAAGCAGCTTCAACCGAGTTGGCAAAGGCTAAAGAGACCATCACTGCCCATGAAAAAATAGCCGCTCGAGTGTTGGAAGCCGGACCACAAATCCCCGTACCAGTCATGCCGCAATTCTCCCCTCCACTCAATGCATCTTCTAAACATGAAGGTTCTTCAAAACTTGAAATGAGTGCAAAAGATGAAGATGGATTACCCTAGGCTTGCTTCCCCTTGTCTTGGTATGTGAGCCTCAATGGCTCCATTCTTACCCTTGATGATCTTCTTGGAGTGATTGGTTCACTTGGCTCTAGCTCCTCCTCAAGATCTATGACATCTTGATCCTTGGCCACCTCCCTCTTGATAGGTAATTTCATTGAGACATCAACAAGTCTATGCATATTATCCTCATCAAAAATGATATCTCTAGAAAAACAAAATTGTTTGAAGATGGAATGTATACCTTATATCCCTTGCTTGCTTTTCCATACCTGAGCATAATACCTTTGATTGATGATGGATCTTCCTTGGTCCTTTTCTCCAAAGGTGTATGCACAGCAAATGCATCCAAACACCTTTAAGTCCTTGAGATTTGGCTTCCTCCCATACAAGACTTCAAAGGGTGTTTTGCTCTACATGGAACTCTATTCATCAAATGGCTAGCACAAGTGAGAGCTTCTCCCAAAAAAATTTGGTAAACATGCATCGATCCTTAAGGCTTTAGAACATTCACACAATGTCCTATTCCTCCTCTCGGCTACCCCATTTTGTTGAGGGGTGTAGGGACAAGATAATATTTTTTTAATCCCTTCTTGATCACAAAAATCTTCAAATGCATTGGAGATATATTCTCCACCAGTATCACTTCTAAATTTTTTGATCTTGTGATCAAGATGCTTTCAACAAATGCTTTGAATTTAAGAAAGCTTTAAAATACTTGTGCTTTAGATGAAAGTAAGAATACCCAACAAAATCTTGAGTAATCATCTATGAATGTAACAAACATGGTGGCACCTCCGTTGGACATTGTACTTGCAAAGTGTACCTCCGAGTGGATCAACTCAAGTTCATGAGTTGTCTTTGTGATTGAACTTGAGAAGGGATTCTTATGTGCTTTTGAGATAGCACATAGTTCACATACTTTCTCCTCCTTTTCCAAGGATCTTGGAAGTCCTAAGACAAGCTCCTCCTTGCACATGACCTCCATGGACTTTGAGTTGATGTGACCAAGTCTTTTGTGCCAAAGACTATGGTTGGATAGTTTGGTCTCCTTGGCTAGCATCACAATATTAGCATCCACATAGGCATCTAGTTTGAATAATCTTCCAAATCTTATGCCTCTAGCAATGATCTTGCCATCCTTCTTGATGTTACATGCATTTGTGGTGAACTCCACAATCAAACCATTGTCAAACAATTGTCCTACACTAAGCAAGTTCTTAGTGATACCAGGAATGTAAAGTACTCCATCAATCTTGATCTTCCTTGAAGATCCCAAGCATAAAGGTATGGATCCTATGCCTTCTACCTTACAATCATAATCATTTGCTGTAAAAATTGACTTGATAGGTCCATCATAGGTAGATAAGGTTAAAAATTATTCCCTCTTACTTGTCATGTGGGAGCTAGCCCCACTATCTATCCACCAAGGGTCGTCACCTCTTATGCTTGAAGATGAGAAACTTGACATCATGAGTGAATCTTCATGACAGTTCTTCTCTTCTTCTTGGCCTAGCTTTGCTTGACTTTGAGATTGCTTCTTCTTGAAGCACTCCGAGGCAGAGTGCCCCATCTTGCCACAAAAGTAGCATTTGATCTTTGACTTATCCTTCTTTGGTTGCTCGAGCTTGGACTTGAAGATCCTTCTTGATCTTCAACTTTGACTTGGTTCTTCTTGAATGTAGCACCCTTGCCTTTGGATTTTCTCTTTCTCTTGGTGAAAGCTCCATCATTGAGGGAGAGCTTCTCCATTCTTGACTTGATGTGAGTTCTCCTACTCTCCTCGACCATGAGGACTCCTTGGAGATCTTCAAGTGAGGGCAACTTGCCCATAATTGCATAGCCTTGCACTAGGGTAGCAAAATTCACACTCAAACCATTCAAGATTAGTTGAACAAGTTCACTTTCCTTAATGGAATCTCCTATGTAAGCAAGCTTCTTGTTTAAGTCCTTAACTCTCAACACATATGAATGTCCACTCTCTCCTTTAGCTTGAAAACATTGAAGGATTTGATTCTTCAAGGATAGAAACCTTGAAGTATTCTTGGGTTCATATATCTTTTGAAGAGTTTCCCATGCTTCTTGAGCCGAGGTGCAAGCACCTACCTCTTTAACAAGCTCATTAGCTACATTCATTTTTATACAATGGAGAGCAACCTTGCACCTCCTTTTGTAGCTTCTTGAGGGTGAATAGGCTCATCCTCTTCACCACTCACTATATCCATTAGATCTTGTAAAATAAGAATTGATTCCATTCTTAGGTTCCAAATTGAGTAATTAGAAGCATTCAATCTATCATGTGAATCCAAAAGATATGCATTCATTGAAGCCATCTATCTTTAAACAAGATCTTGATCACAAGAATAGATGCAAAATAGAAATGATTGAAAGACTAGCTATCCCACTACCTAGGGACTTGAGAAAGCTCAAAACTTGACCTCTCATTAAGATCCTACCTGATCTTAAGCCAAATCAAATCTATTAATGTCAACAAGAATGAAAACTAGCTTGAAAATTGGATCTAGAATTGCCTCCTCCTTGATCTCGACTTTACAAGGATACAAAATTCACCTAACCTGAACCAAAAAGAAATGATATGCACATAAATGCCTCTTTAAATCATTCCTACAAGATCAGGTTGAATCATCATGCAATAATCAATCCAAAACTATCTCACAAATCAAGCAAAATTAAACACAATCTTGACTAGAATTGCATTCCGTTGATGAGCTCTTATCAAAGTCTTTGGGCTGACTAGAATTGCATTCCCTTGATGAGCACTTATCAAAGTCTTTGGGCTGACCCCAAAATTGAATTTCTAAGATCTCAATAAGTCTAAGAACGACCTATTTCAGTACCAAAGATAAGAATCTACCTTCCTTTTGATTGATTGAAAACTATTCCTTGTGATAGACTCCACAAATCGAGTAGCATCAATATGAGGAAAGTGCAAAATACTTGTTATTTTAATCCAATTGATAAGAGATGACCACAAATCAGATTTTGAGGCTAAAAAGCCTGTAAATCAAAAACCATTATATTGCTCTTCACTCAAATTGATCAAGAATTGAAGGTACTACTCATAGATTATGTCTAGATAGCAATCAATGCTTGAATTGCATCAAAATCTATGATTCTAGCATGAAGTGAAGTTCATTTATTGGAACGGATCTGATACCATGATAAAAATACAACAAATAGAAATGATGGAAAAATCGCCTACTTAAGATCCAAACAAGATCTAGAAGCTAGATTACTAATCAATGCATTGATTCATAGCTTATCTTGGCTTGAACTCCATGAATTAGCTCCAAAACTCTTCACAAATGTGAAAGTACGGCCTGTTGCTACCTATGTATTGTACCTGCAACTCCAAACTCATTCAATCATCACAAACAATCATATTCTAATAGCATTCATCAATCAAATCATAGACTCAAACTAGTCAAGCAGGAAAATTTCGATTTCGCTCATTATTGGATGGAAATCCCATCACATATTTATACATGTAGAGCTCAGATCTGAGCATATTAGGGCTTCTATGTATTCATCATAACCTAACCCTAACATCTAGCCTAAAGATCCACTTGATCCACCCTATTTAGGGTCAATACCTGGAGATCCAAAAACAATGAAAAAAATGCTATTTTTAGCTCCTACTTATTTTCTACCCTAACGATGCACTCTTTGGACATATCGCAAAGGTACCATTCCAAATCTAGGTTAATGATTTGACTTAGAATAAGGTATCCTATGCCTTTGGCATGTGTGAGATTACAACATGGCCTCAAAGTCATTACAAGTGACAATTGTGCAAACTGGCTTGTGTAAATTTAACAGATCTTAGAGCATGATCCTTCTTCTTATACCATTGTCTGGCAGACTGCTTCCATCCGTAGATGATCTTGTGCATCCTGTAGGCATAGTCAGCAAACGAGATACAGGTAAAGCCTAGTGGCTGGTCCATGTAGACTTCTTCCTTCAGGTTCCCATTCAGAAATGATGTCTTCTCGTTTACAATATGGATCTTCAAACGGTAGGCTGCTGCATATGCAAACAATATATATATAGATGTATGCTTGACATAGGAGAAAAGATATCGGTATAGTCAACACCATACTTTTGTGAGAAACCTTTGTACCTTGATACATTTTTGTCTGGTTTGTATTTATACTTGTAGATCCACTTGCATTTGACAATCTTCCTATCTAATGTTACTCGTTCAAGATTCCACACTCTGTTCTGCTCCATGGAGTTCATCTCATCTTCCATGGCCTTGATCCATTCGTCCTTCTCTGGACTGTCAACAGCTTCTTCATATGTTTGTGGTTCACCTCTGAATCCACAAAACCCTTTTTGAGTAGAAGCTAAACTGTCTGGTGTATACTTGACAGGTTGTCTTCTTTCCCTTGTAGATCTCCTTGGAGATGGTGCAAGTTCAGCAACTACTTAGCCTTTGTCCCTTCTATTGACAACAGAACTAAGTTAATCTTCCAGATGCATGATCTGATTGCGCGACTTGGTCTGAAACCTTGTCATGGGTGCACCCCATTAGCGATTTAGAGAGAGAGAGAGAGAGAGAGAGAGAGAGAGAGAGAGAGAGAGAGAGAGAGAGAGAGAGAGAGAGAGAGAGAGACATCTCTCTTGCATTAGAGATAGATGCGAGGTCAAGAGTGATGATGTTTTCGATGGAAGAGGATATGACAACTATCGCTTTGTCATTCTTCTCTTTCCACTCACGAAGTTCCTTGCTTGTGCTGGCAAGCATCTCTTTGGTGTCGTCCACCCAGGGCCATAAAGCTTTTCCTCTTAAGATGAGGAAAGTCTGGATGCTACTGATTGAAGCCATAGTTTGAGTAACCAGGCTCTGATAACCTTACAGCTTCGATACCATTGTTGGAATAATCTTTTCAAAAAAATTCTGATGCGAACGTGGACGCTCGGGTCGAATTGATCTTTGTGGCTGTAGCTACTGCTTCGTACTACGATCAATCATCTTTCAAACAACAGACTGACATTTCAGATCTGATATTAATTTATAAACAGTAGATCATGTTTAATCAGCAATCAACAATTGAGAAACAGCGAAAGTTATATCTACTACAAGCAAGCATCACAAATCATTCACAAATTGCACACAATAGGCAAAATGCTACAACTCATCTATTGTCAGAATTAAGTTTACAACAATACTTTCTGTTTCCCAAATCAGCGCTTCGGTGCAAGAGAGGTATTCTCTCTCACAAGAAACAAGCTACTGCTATTTTCTGTAACTTGTAGCTACTACTTGTTATGCATATGTCTCTGTCTTCTCTCACGTTGTTTCCATATAAAAAAGAACGAAGGGATTGGTTAATCTAATCTGCATAAGAGATGATGTAGTAATCAAAAGAATGCATTATGCTCATCCTAACTGATTTTGGTTGCACGTCGCTTTCCTCCCCGTTTTTGCGTATTCAGTTGCTTGTATTGTTGTGTGTTCACGCCCTGGTTCCATTTTGCAAAAATTGCAAAGAACGAGCTATCACAAAATTTCAAAAATGTGAAAAGCCATCACATTTGTGTTAATGGAAATACTTGGATCACCCTCTACTTATCGAATTGTGCTGGGTTGACTTTGATTGATGTACATGCTATCAATGTCCAATGCATCTTCTGTATGAGAAGACGTCACTAGAATTAGCTCATCATGCAACACCCAACAAGGTGGGTAAAGTACCATGCATGAGATTGCCTATGTTGCATGTTTTAAAGTGTATACAAAATCTTGGAGTGAGATCTACATAGGTTGCTGTTTCGATGTAGAATGTGCCATAATTTTGACATCGACATAGGAAAATACAACATAAAATATTATAGTCAACCATAACACTTTTGTTTTGATTCACAAAAAACATAATTGTTTGGCAATGAGCATAATTTACCTGACAATATGCCTAATCTTAAAAGCTTTGAATTTGTAGGAATCAAGATGTCAATAAAAGAATGCAATGTGGCTTATGAAGATATTTATCATTCAATATAAAGTAATGCATAGATAAAGAGTGTGTACTAATGAAGACTCATCCACAATCAAATTTTCAATGCTCCCATCCATTGATATTATAGTGCTTAACAAAATGCCACTGATTTTTTATGATAACAGGAGAAACAATTTATGATAAGATTGGATGGAGATTTTTTCATGGGTATTTGAGTGGTAATGATGAAGTACAATAAGAAATCTTCACAAGCTTAAATGATAGATTGATTTCTACTTTCGTATCTAAGTATCCATGTTTAGTTAAGTTGTCATCTTTGATAGTGGTTTAGTCTAAATCAATAAATATTACAATCAATATGGTGTTGTCAATTGAATAGGTCTTTCAATAAAAATCTTATTGGCACTATATCTATTCAAGATTTTGGACATCACTTACTACAATTATATCATAGATATTATGATCTTGTTTATCTAAAGCTATAAGGAGTGTTTGATGTTTATTTTTATCTTTTTATACTTATGTATTGTTTTTCAAACCATATCTTCATGACATGACGTAAGAGACAATAGATAACAAACTTTTGCTTTATGCATACATGCTGCAATTCAATCCATTTGTAGCTAAAATACGAACTATTAGTTTCAGTCGAGAATGAAAACTTAGACATGAATTTTTTTTAAACCATCACAAAAAGTGATAACACTTATTCTCAAATGTGAAAGTCACACAATTATACTTGTTTTAAATGCTAATGTTTATAAGACTAGTTACATGATTTAAATTGTTTAAAACATATGGAATAAAGTTTCTTTCTTGTGCCATAATGCTCACTCCAATCCACTCAATTGTACTCCTCACTAGAAATATTTTTTAATTTGATTCATGAAGGATACAAAATATCACTAAAAATTCAATTTTTTTAATGGCAACCAGCTTAATGATATCAATTGAAGGTGACCTGAACCTAGCCGTAGTCCAATGTCCATGTTGTACAATTTGAAAAAAAATATCACAAATCGAATATGCTTGAAAGTTTTTACTAGTACAAAAAGCTTAAAAAAATTATATTGTTTTGATACAAATGTTCTATATTTTCAATATGGAAGTTGTGCTTGTTTTATCTACTATATATTAACGCACATGTTCTTGTTAGTACACAATTTTATGCATATTGTCTATCATGCCATTCCATGATTGAGTGCATTGAAATCAAAATAGTATATAACAAACCATATATTGCAATTGATCTAAAAAATTCAATATTGATATATAGCAGTTTGATGTTTATAAAAAATCTATTTGATGAGAAATGCAAAAGCTTAGAAAAGTTTTAATTTTCACTATTTAAATCTAATATGGTATCCACATGGAAGTGTGTAAGTATACATGGTGCACATTATGCCTATTATTGTTATTCATGTTCTCTAGAATGTTATAACATAAAAGTAAAAGTGACCTTCTAGAATTGAAATATCTTACAAAAATGGAATTAAAATGTGCTAGCTTGACAATTACAATAATTGGAGAGGTTAATTCTTTTCTATGAATTATCAAATGATGTAAATGAAAAATATTTGGAAGGTTTTGAAGCTATATGCTCATACATTGAATTGTTAAAAATTTAAGTCACTTTTTACATCTCTATGACTGGTTTCATGAAAAGAGAATAACACTTAACATTTGAGTTTAATAGAGTTTTGATTAAAGTTCAAATCTTAAGACAATGTAGCTAAAATCTACCTCAGTTGTTAGAAATTTTAATATCAATTTTATGAACAAATTTGTTTTTTTAATTACTATAGAAAAATTTCCATCTTATAAATCTGTTTTCATCACTCCACTATATTTTATAAACTCAAAAAAGATAAAATCACAAATCTATTCAGAATATTTCATAATTAAAATCATGTACAAATATACCGTATCAATATTGAAAACAATTTTTTTTTTCTCTTATATCATATGGCACATTGAATCAATAAAAACATTATATAAGCAACATCTCAATACATTGAATCAAATGAAAACATTGTGGTATCAAATTTTGATTTCCAAAATACATCTCAATCAAGGAACTTGTGGTGCAACAACTTCTTTCCTATTCACATGGAAGTACAAATTTGAGTAACAAAATATTCATAATACAACAATAATTTCAAGTGACATTTGTGAAGTGGTCCATCAAAGTAAAAGTATGACATTTTTTTTGAAGTGCGATTTATATCAATTTGAAATTGGATGTTGGAACAATCAATAAACTATTTTTAATGTTAAAAGCTCATGTTGGTCATAAATCCCCATAGTCTTTCTCAAATAGATCTCCACTTGGAACTACTTCATCTTTATCATTTCTATATCATGAAATTTCTAAATAAGTCTTATTGATGACATATATCATGGCATTTGCTTGCTTTCTCCATGGCCAAGGCCACCATAAATGATTGTTACGATGACAATTAAATATTTGATTTTGATAATGTGTATAGTTTTTACATTTGTTACCAAAATTGTGTCTTGATAGTGCCTCCATAATTCTACATTCATTTTCCTTCATATGAGCCTTAATTTTTTTCATTTTTGTTTTGAGTTTATGGATTAAATTCAAGGTGAGGACTTTGAAAAGTTGGCTTCTTTTGGTGTTGATAAAACAATAGTCTCTTATATTTCAAATTTATACTATATTGTCATTGTTTGAGTGCTAATCTTAGAATTAGTTGAAAGCTAGCAATGAACTAGTTTGTCAAACTAGAATTACATTCTCTTACTACAACATTATCTTATTAGTATATGATATGTCAAAGTACAATACTTTGGACCTTAAATGATGCATTAATGCCTCACAAGAGTGATTGATTGATTGATCATAAAACAAATACAAACTAGACACAAGAATTTGAAATCTAGAATAGCAATTTGGGATGTATCAATCAAGATCAACAATCTACAATCATTGATCAAAAGCCAAGTACAGCCCACACACATGTGAAACAGTACTCAATATGGTCTGTAGACTGAAAATGAAGTGAAAAACACTTTGTTCTTACTTAGATCCAAAAACAATCAAAGTACATAGTGTAGAACTTGAGTTTTGTCAGTGAGCTCTAAAAATTCATCGACGTGTTCACTATGGAGGATTGGATACATAGAAATCCTCTTCCTCACCTTGAGCTAGATGAATTTCCAGCATGTAATAAGGAAGTTGATTGAGATTTCTTGTCCTAATTTGCCATTCTAGCCTCATTCCACTCCTCAAATTTAGCTTTGGAAACTCTGATACTTATATCAATTAATCCAAGTAAAGATCTTTGCTTTTTGACAAATGAATCCTTAGGCAAGGATTTAATGAACAAATCAGCTAAGCAATTTGATGAAGACACATGTAGGAGCTTGATTTCTTTGGCTTGCACCTTCTTCCTTACAAAATGATGAGCAATCTCGATATGCTTGCTCCTTGCATGGAATGTAGGATTGGTTGCAAGTGATTGGTCTGAACTACTATCACAAAAGATTGTAGGTATCTCCTCCTCCATGACATGAAGTTCCACCAATAGCCTCTTGAGCCATAAGACCTCCTTGCTTGATGTCAAGGCCTTATACTCGGATTTTGTCGAAGATAAGGAAATAGCATCTTGCTTATTTGAAAGCCATGATATCACTCCATCACATAAAATTGTTGCAAATGCACTTAGTGACTTTTGATCCACTTTGGCGCCTGCAAAATCCGAGTCAATATAGGCTCTTAAGCCAAGACTAGTCCCTTTGTAGAGTATAACAGAATTCCTAGTTGATGAGATATATCATAGGACTCTTTTGGCCATCTTCCAATGTGACACAAGAGGACATTGCATAAATTGGCTTAACTTACCAACCTTATAACTAAGATAAGGTCTAGTTATAGTCAAATAGATTAAGGAGCCTATAAGCCTTCTATAAAGAGTGATGTCCTCAAAGGATGCTTCATCACCACTTATAGATGCTTTAACATTTTGCTCCATTGGAGTCTCAATGCCTTTACAATTCTTCGTTCCAAAACTACCTAGGATGGATGTACCATATTTAGGTTGACATATAAAGCGAAAATCCAATCCTCTTATGACTTCTATTCCTAGAATGAAGTGCAATAGGCCGAGATCAATAGACTCTTTAGATAAAGCAACCTTTATATCTCTTATTCCATCTAGATCATTTTCACTTAAAATAATGTCATCAGCATACAATACAAGTATAATGATCTTTCCATCATGAAATCTAATGTACAATGATGGATCATATGAACTCAAAACAAAGTTGATGGAGATAAGGAAAGAGTTAGACTAGAGTACCATGCTCTAGGTTCTTGTTTGAGTCCATAGAGACTCTTTTTCAAAAAAACACACTTTTTCCTCGTGATCCTTCTTGATGAACCCCTCGGGTTGCCTCATGTAGATATCTTCCTCCAAGTAGCCATTGAGGAAGGCATTTGTAACATTAAGATGAAATAGCTTCCAATTGAAAGTAGTAGCAAGACTAAAGATCAATCTTATTGTAACTAGCTTAAACTCCATGCTTAAATTGTACAACAAGGCCATTATCCATTAATTGGCCAACACTCAACAAATTCTTTGTGATAGATGGTACATAAAGGGACATTTTCAAGATTCATCCTTTTGGATGATCCAAACAGAATGGAATAGTACCTACACCACTTATTCTACACTCTTGATCACTAGTTGTAAAAATAAACCTTTTAACCTCAGAAGAGAGTAGAGTGGAAAAGTAGTCCTTTTGGAATGTCATGTTGGAGCAAAAAAAGATATCCTCCTCCAGAGCAATACGTTTTTTCTGAGGATACGTTTCTTGCTGGGCATGACTTGCATGGAAAAGGATTGTTGGATATGATCAGCATGACATGGTAATTTTTATTTTCTTATTCCATCATAATCATATCTAGCATTGTATTCAATCAAAATCCATCTGAAAATTTAATTGATTACAAATTTTCGTATTTATGTTGCAGGACACAATTGAAGTTGATGATTTTGCTACGAGAAGAGAAGGTGCCTGAGGTGTTGTTGGCCATAAGGATTCAACATTGTGCCATTACTTGAGATACTTTGTACAAAATAAAATTTGTATTCAACATGACAACTTTTATTCACAAGTAGGAACTATAGTAATGGCAATAAAGGCATTGTCCTATGTTTGTGATGGACATAGATATCCTAAAAGTACATACAAAATTATTTTTGTGAAGAGGGATATAGCTATTAAAATATTGGGTTATGTTTCTAAAAATGTACTCAAAAGATCATCTGCTTTAGCAGTGCACGCAAGTTACATAGAGTTGAGCAAAAGAAGATCAATTGAGCATCTGGATCCATATGAGAGGAGACAATTTCTTCATGACCATACTGCTCAGCTGACCTTTGATACCGATGAGGATATGTAATATTTTGATTGTTTTTCTATTACGATGATGAAGTTGAACTATTTTTCCTCAGATGTTGAAATGCCTTTTTGAATGAAATGAGATTTGTTGAATATTTGATTTGATATCTAAACTGTGCTCTTTTGTAGAACCATTGAAATAATTGATATAAGTAGCATCTCTTTGAATTATATCCATCATGGTCGGTTGCTCAATGAAAACCTCCTCTTGCTTGCCAATGTGATTTCTCCATGCCTTGAGAAGACCATATGCTCATACTTCCATATTCTTTTGCAAAAAATGTCATGTGATGTAATAGAATATGCTGCAACCAATAAAATACATATATCAAAAATCAAATATATGATGTTGCAGAACAATTTTTGCACAGAAACAAATAGTGAATTACCATATAGTGTTTAACATGATTCTCTCCCCAACATTCTGCTACCGATTTGACAAATATCTCACAATATTTTTGTAAATTTGCAATGTCAATTTCAGATAACTTTTCTTTTCGCAACATGCCAATCAAATTGTCGAGATTTTGCCATACTGCAGCTTTTTTTAATCTTGTGTTGCCCCTCTCTTCAAAATCTTTTGATGCTGCAACAACGTCTTTCCAAACATTGTATGTCACGGTAGAAGACTTTCCAGTGTGATTGGATAAAAACCTTCTAGCTTTTGCACCTCCAACAGATGGCTTGTTTGGAATGTTCCCTGATTCACCCGATAGTTTTTCACTTTTTTCTATTTTTACATTCCCCTTGTGCAAACCTGCTTTTGAAAGTACTTGCTCTAATCTCTCAATTCCAAATTTAGAGGCCGATTCAGGTTTGGTATTCTAGACATACAAAATATGATTGTGAATCAATTTTTCAATAATTCGTACCTCAGCATGCAATGTGCATATATGAACATTGATCAATGGAATTGCCAACACAGGTCTAAAGTTCGGATCCTCTCGATCTCTTGTTGGACCAACTCGTGATCTTGTCAAATTCAAGTCTTTACAATTCTTCATACAACACAAACAAGGGTGTTTAGTATTTGCCCCATGCGAAACATTATACATACATTTGAGTGTCTTCAAATCACTTGCAAGATGCCATAAAATTTGAAACGTGCCATAGTTTGGCACATATATTTTGTTTCCACCCACGTGCTCTTCAATAATCTTCGCATAATTTGATGTCAAAAAAATCCACGACAAGATAGCATGGTTTTCTTTTAAAACCTGAAAAGTAACAAACACATACAAAGTTACGAACATTGACATTAGCAACTTAGGTGATAAAATACAATACTAAGTAAAATTGAAATATACTTGAAATGCTGCTAACCACCATATTTCATTCTCTGATTGAACACTAAATGAGGAATCATTTGCACCATTTTCAGTATTGTTCAATGCTTTGTTCATAAAGGTGATACTTACCCTTTCCAATTTTTGTCCTTCAACAATTTCATACTCATCAAGTTTAATAACCAATATCAATTTTCCTTGGACTTTTCTTTCAAATATTTTGTAATATTTAATCATGTATGCCACTACTTTGTTAATATCCAAAAATAGATTCTGGACTCATTGTATTCCAATGTTCCACTCTCACATGTATACAATTTTTTGATATGAAATGATTCACCTACAAGCATACTCATACTCTCATTAAGACAATATCTTGCTTTTTTTACTCTAAATGG
The DNA here is from genome assembly GCA_029204225.1 of Diphasiastrum complanatum. Classification (NCBI taxonomy): domain Eukaryota; kingdom Viridiplantae; phylum Streptophyta; class Lycopodiopsida; order Lycopodiales; family Lycopodiaceae; genus Diphasiastrum; species Diphasiastrum complanatum. The sequence goes on along the minus strand of CM055095.1, from coordinate 65,946,247 downwards.
ACGAGGAAGAGGTAGCTTTTGAATCTTCACATGTGCAAAGGCTTCCTGTACAATTTTAAACAATAGAGTATATGCTTTACGACTAATTCTTGAATCATCACATAACTCTTGCATCCAAGACATGTTGAATGCTCTGTATAATCACTGCAACAATATCATTCTTAATCCTGTCATAAAGAGAATTCTTTAACGTTTCTTTTGTAGTTTTTGATGACAATATGAAACCCAAAGATTTTCCAATACTCGTAGAATCTTTATAATGTTCTCTCGCCACCAAAGATAATCTGCAAGACATAATAAATAATTAAATTAGCAAGCATTAGAAAAACAAGCACATAAAAACTTAGCAAGGCGTGTCATTGCTCTTGTGATTAAAACTTACTTGAATGCTTGAATCCTTTTCTTCTTGTTTCCACTTCTTGAAGACAGATCATCTATGTATTTTTTTGGAAGTCGTTTGTGTTTTCTTATATTTAATTTTCTCCTGAGAACTTCGCCTTCAACAATAGCACTCAAGATTTCTCTTTTAAAATTCTCAACGTCTCTCAACATAACTTGATTGGATATTTGAAGCTCAGTAACAATAGTTTTCAATTCTGATATATTGGAGCTCGATGCCGTATTCTTGTATATTTGGATTGCAAATTTTCTTGAAGTATTGCCTTCTCATTGTTTGTTTGATTCAACAAATACTCCAATACTCCCGTATTGGCTCAACTTTTGACAGTATCCCAACAATCCACTATGTCCATTACACACAAAATTCAATAACTGGCCAGTAGTTTGAAAGTCTAAAAAACAACCTGTACTTGGATCTCTGGGATAAATTGATCCAATTGTCCACAAATCAATATTTGTACAATTTTTTTTCTCTAAGTTCTTTTTTACAAGTCTCATTAATCTGACCAGCTTTGGTGTTTCTCTTATAAATTGGAGCACAATCGAGTGGGAGCACAATATGAAGATCAAACTTTTCCATTATTTCAAAATCAAACATAACTAAATCATGTATAATCTTTCTTGAATGGCTTTTTAGAAGAGGAAATCTACATGATGCAACCCAAGGGCTTCATCAAGGTTGGTGAGGAGCAAAAAGTGTGCTACTTAAGGAAGAGCCTATATGGCTTGAAGCAAGCACCTAGAGCTTGGTACTCTAGGTTGCATGATTTTCTCTATTCCCTTGGCTTTGTACTAAGTGCTTATGAACCTTCTTTATATTTCAAATGTAATGAAGGAAAGATCATCATTTTGGTACTTTATGTTGATGACATCATTATGACAGGAAATGATGATGAAGGCATAAGCGAACTAAAAGTTGATTTATCTAGTGAGTTCAAGATGGTAGATCTAGGCTTCCTAAAGTTTATACTTGGGATAGAAGTGTCTAGAAGTAGTAATTGAACTTTCATAAGTCAATCTAAGTATGCTACTTCCATTCTTGAAAGGTTTGGTATGAAAGATTGTAAGGGGATTGACACCCCTATGGAGCATGTTGTGAAAGCAACCAATGAAGGTGATGAAGCATCCTTTGAGGACATCCTCTTTAGGAAGCTTATAGGCTCTCTAATCTATTTAACCATCATCAGACCTGACTTAAGTTTTTGTGTAAGCAAGTTGAGTCAAAGTATGCAAGCTTCTTTAGTTCATCATTGGAAAAGTGCCAAGAGAGTACTTAGATATGTTTCTAGTACTAGATTTTTTTGGCATACTTTATGAAGGATCTAACTTGCACTTGTGAGAGCCTACTCGGATTCGGATTTTGTAGGTGACAAGATGGATAGAAAGTCCATTAGTGGATACACCCAGAGTCTTGCCATATTGTGGCTAGATTGATCAACCTACTCCATAAATCTAGAAAGTAGGAATCACTACCAGATAAACTTGACCCACTTTTTAGACATGATCTAACCTACTCTAATATAGGTTTCCCACGTGACTCCATGGCCTCACACATGTGGGACCCACTAATGTACATATTTACATTATTTGACATAGCTAGATTTGCCAATATAGGCAATTTTTCACATGACATGTCACATAAACCCTCATAATCTGCATAAAATGTTGAAAGATCTTCTTTTGGATTTATGATAACTCATCGGGAATTTTTTTCTAGAAAATTAGTTGTGAATTTCTCTCATAAGACTTCCATAAAAAAATTTCAAATGTGAAGCTAGATTTCTATGACATATCAATGAGTTAAATAGTCTTAAAGAATAATAGAGTTAGGTCCATCCACTCTTCTTGTATTTTTATGAGTCTTCACCTTGAATTTGATTGATACATACAAAACTTGCCTGCACATATTACTTACCAATTTAAAGTAGATACCTTTTTGTGTATAATATAGTTATTCCTATTGTTAATACTACTATATTTTAAGGCCTTAGTAATCATCTGAAGCTAAATTGTCTTTTTTCCTCAAAGTCTTATAAATCTAACTCATAATTGCGTAATATTGTCTTTTATTTCTCTAAGAGAATTTGTACAATTCTCACTTTTTTCATACTGAATTTGACAATTATCATAACGTTTTTTTGTTTCTCATAAAATTAAGTGAGCATGTTAAGACAATAGTGAATTATACAATGATTTGATTGTGTCTCATTTATGGTTACTAGCTTTAATTTCATATGAAATAGAGTGGCTATATTTCTCTCATTTTTATAAAGCTCTATTTTATCTCTTCTATATTGCCAAAATATATCATCTTGATTGGTTGATTCTTCCACGTAGCTTCAAAATCAATTTCATTATAAATTACTTGCAATTAGCAAGAAGTGTTTTTTTTCATTGATGCAATTACTATCTAAACTTTTGGTTTGATCTATTAGTAATTCTATCTCATTAGTCAAAAGACATTTTCAAGTTGTTCGATTGTCTTCTTCTATATAAAATAGACATTCATTACAATTTTATTTTTAAAACATAAAGGATGGATTCTCTAATTATTATGATAAGATACAATTTTAATGTAGAGTACATATATATATATATATATATATATATAATTTCTATAGTCTAATTGAAGTACAAGGACTCATATTAGATTTTTACAATTATTAGTCATCTTGAATCATGTATAACTCCTTTCAAATTTCTAACACTTGACACTCATTGTTCAACACAGGATGTTCTTCGACACTCCACACAAATCTTGATAAACTTTGTAACCTTGTCATCTTGACACATATTGACAAATCACCTTTACATTCAAACTCAAAATATTGAAAAAAAAAATTGAATGTTCTTTTAATATGAAAAAATATTCATGATTAGTTTAAAACAGTATAGAAAACTATTTATTTTGTAATGAATTTTTTTTTTCATATCAATAACATTGAATTGAACACTTAAGTCAAAATATTTTTTACTTAAATAAAATTTTAGCCAAGGCTTTAGACACAAATTCATTTAGACAATAGTTTGACTTACAGAGTTACATAATTACAAGATTTAAACTTGAAGGTTTTCTTTTAGATCATAAAACATATGTGAAAATGATACACAATATTACGAATTTAGTACTAGTTGCAAGAGTTGATAAACCATATACAAAAAATGCTATTGTCATTTTTCAAGATCTTTTCAATTTCAATCGATCATGCAATGCTCACAAATCATTTTTACATTGCATCTGGTGCTTTTATTTCATCCTTAGTTTTTTATGTCTTTCTCTAAATCATAATTTTCAAAAGTATTTAAAATTTTTAAGTCTTTTGAAAAAAAATTACATGTTTTTAAAGTTTTTTATTTTATTTTGTAAACTAGCACGATGGTGTGCTAGTTTTTACAACTTCTTGAATATTTTTTGACATAAACCCGTACTTAAATAGCTACAAAGTATCTTCTGATTGACCTATTTAAATTTTGATGGATAGTCAAATTTTAAATTTCGAGTGATTAAGGCAAAAGCCTTGCCATCTCGTTTTCTCCATTTGGTGATGCAGTCGAAAATCAATTGAAACGTGGTGTGCAGCGGAAGTGGTGAGCAGATGGTGTAGTGGATCAGAAGTGCAGCAGAATGCATTTAAGATGGATCGAACAATACAATGCGCAATAGAACAGAGTAGTAGTGGAACGATGCACTCTAATTGATATTAAAAATGTGAGTACAAGAGCATGAAACTAGGCGCAAATCAGTCGGCACAAAAATACCAGGCTTCAGCTGAAAATCGTTGATAGCGGAATACTGGAATACAGCAATAAAATAACTAATTGATTCTATACTTACTTAACCACTGATCATCATTATAGAATAATCCCTGTACATTGATGCATGTAAGGGCGTTGACTCCACTGGATGTCAGATGATCAGTGCATTGGAATCCTAAGTTAATCTACTTACAGTCCCACAGAAGGTAGCCGTTATTTTGACAGTATGTGGGTCGAATTTTCTAGTTAACAGTATCGAAAAATATACAAAGGATCGAATTTATACAAAGGGTCGGATAATTTACAAAGGGTCAGATTTGTTAGATCCCGATCCAATCCCGGATATTTTTCGTCTCGATCCGATTCGATCCAGGGTCGGAAAATCTCTCTTTGATAGGATTAACATTGGATCGAAATATAGGCTTGGGTAAAAAATTTGATCCTGAATTTTCTATTCTTCTGTACAAAACTTTGAGCCTTCTTCCTTCCTTTTTTTTATGCTTTCAAGGATAGATATAAACAAGAATTTTCCAGGATGCTCATTACCTAATGGAATTGGGCTTGAGCATAGAATTCCAACAAAAGCTTGTGAACAAGCTATAGATTGAATGATTAGCAAGGATAGTTAGTATCTAGAGCATTGTCTACCCAAATGGTTGGAGTGATCGATAATCTAAATTCAAGTGTGAATTTTTTAGTATTTGTTACAAAAAGATGATTCATGATAAGAGTGAATCAAATGAGATTCATATCTTTTCACTCTCTTGTAGAGTTGTGTTTTAACGATTATCAATTCCAATTTGGATCCACATATCACCTTCGTCAATCCAAGATTGATAACAATGTTGATATGAATGAAAATCAGTTCTTCCCAGAGTAGGAACATTAGTGTGCCACAGTTTTGAGATATGTGGTGCCATACACTTTAGATTTAATATGACTTGGAGTTGATCGTTAGGGCACCCAAAGGATATAAGACTTAGATTGGTCATAAATAAAATCACATTTAGAAAAGTAAAATTTTTAATGGTGACAACATAAACTTGCTAGAATTACATGCTTTAAAGTAATTGATATGATGAAAAATTGTTGGGAGGTATATCCAATGATTGGATTTTTTGCACTAGTTATAGAGATTTGAACTCTATCATGGTGTTCATCATGTGACTAATATCTATCTAAAAAGCAAGCACAAAAGGATGTGTAGTATTGAAATTGCATTATGGCTAGTCTTACCACCATATCATAGAAAATTTAATAGATTATCGTTTAAGAATTAAAGGCCAATATTAACTAGCTAAGAACAATCCAAAAAAGAATATGAAACTAGGGAAATCATTCAATTACTAGGCTTATATTGTAAGCAAATAACTCATGGTGAAGTAGATTGCTTCACCATGAGGCCAATTTGCCTAAATGATAGTCTTGGGAAGGTTTCTTTAAGGTTCCTCGAATGCAATATAAATAGAGTAGTTGCTATTAAAACGCACATTATTTTAATCAATTCTTGAGTTCAAAATGAAAATGTATCTTTCACAATTTTTGCTTTGTTGTCATATAATGTTGTCTTTTGAGCTTATGCAATGCCACATCTATGAATCTTGTTAATAGCTAATAGCTTCTCTAGTTTTTGAAATATGTCACAAAGTGAATTTATTAGAAGGGCAAATCTCTCTCTCTCTCTCTCTCTCTCTCTCTCTCTCTCTCTCTCTCTCTCTCTCTCTCTCTCTCTCTCTCTCTCTCTCTCTCTCACAGTGTGGGTGGATGGAGATGGGAGTATTTTGGTGGGTGGAATGGCAAGCCTATACTCTTCTCTTCTCTTGCATTCACTTTCTTTCTTAGCCCTCCCTCCAATTATTACCTTGCCTTTGTTTCTCTGTCCTGTCCTATCTCACCAGCGCTCATTATTACTATGCAATGCAACTGTTCTCTTACATTTCACTTTTCCTTGATTTCCATACTTAAAATGTGCATAGCAATTCCATGTATTCTCACAACACAACCTTTATTCTCTCTCTCTCTCTCTCTCTCTCTCTCTCTCTCTCTCTCTCTCTCTCTCTCTCTCTCTCTCTCTCTCTCTCTCTCTCTCTCTCTCTCTTGCCTTCTAAGTCTTCTATGGGTTTGCCTCTCATGCTAATCAAAGCTAGTACATACATTCAAAGAAAAGTCACTAACAATGATAAAAGTCACGTACTTCATATCATATTTTTGTTTGCTCCAAAGTCCATGTGTAGTAGTAGCACTAAAAGATTGAGATAATCAAGTATTCAATGCATTAAGACCTCAAGATCATGACATGACATGCTTCGCCTCTTTACAAGCTTACAAACATTAAGCCAAGGAAACATGAAATTTTATCATCATAAACTAGCATTCAGTTAACTATGTTTATCTAATCATGTAGTTGAATGCTTTTGATTAAGTAGCATGTTCTTTCAAAGTCTCAAAATCCAATTTTTCTTTAAATAACCTAAATGGGCCTACTTACATGGTAATAGCCACTAATATGAAGGATTACAAAGATGATCTTGAGAAAAAGATTTTAGGACCATGTATCTCAAGAAGTTGCATTAAGTTTTTTCTTAAAACCAAAGCCACGTGTAAAAGAAAAAAATGACTGAAGTCAAAAGCCAGAAGCAGGGTTAACTTCTCTATTATTCTTTTGAAAAATTCAAATTTTCGCATAAACATCTGATGCGATGTTTACTTTAAAGAAACATCTATATTACAAGCCCCAAAAATGGTAATAATACCCAGGTGTGGTGCATATAGGACAGACTTTCAATCATAATCATGTCCTTAAAACCTGATTTGAGGCTCGGATTTTTAGAATGACTATTTGAGATCTATTTCAAATGCAGAAAGTGGACCATAGGCACAAAAAGAGACTCACAGCACATGTAAAATAATCAGAACTCCTAGACCTGGAGGATACTCAAAAATCAATAATCACTAGCCCATCGACAAATCTCTTTGTGCAAATATTAGATTAAGCCTGGGTTTCCAAATGGATTGTTTTGGTAAGGTGCCTGGCCAGGAGCATTAGAAATATTGGGATATGTTGGGCCATAGGGAGCACCGAATGGATTGCTGGCTGGTTGTGTTCCATTCATTTGCTGTTGCATCATCATAGCATGTTGGTGCTGGACCATTGCAGCCATCTGAACATTTGGAGGCGGAGCAACGTTGCTGGAGGCAAAAAACGGATCATGCTGTGTTGGACCAACTGCAAGACCAACTTCGAATGGATTATGACCTGCCTGATTTTGAGGATAACTGCCTGGGTGAGTTCCATAAGCTGCACGCCTTGATAAAGCATCATCATAAAGACTTTCCAGGGTGAGCTTATCAAAGCCACCAGCCTGCCCAAATGAAATAATTTGGCAATGTCAATGCTTGCATTGAATCACATAAACGTAAACGCTAAATAAGTGCTCAGGGCTGTAAAAATGAATGCTTTGCAAAGCTCTACTGCATTTCACAATTTATGAACAACGTAAAAGCATGCAGATCAGTGTAATACAGGTTCCAAAACTCTTCTAGACAACATAGTAACAAACCACATAGCTCCAGAGTCCGTAGCATATGGAACAGCATTTATTCGGAGAAAAATATATATTCAGAAATATTGTTTTATGTTCCAAAAGGTACGGAATGGGTATCTATGGAGGAAAAGCAATAAAACAGGAATTACCAGCGAATGGGACAATGACCTACCCTTCTAGACATTCAGCCTTGCCAGGCATCTATAAACTTCTCTCAAGGTACGACTCATCACAGACTCATTTGACTCGGAACCCTTTCCTTTGAAAAGAGTTGCAATTAAATATCATTCACTTTTCTAGAAATCAAACAGCTGAGAGTTTTAAGGGGACATATCGGTTAAATTGAGCATGAGCATCTAGATAATCTGTAGTAATGTTTCATCCTAAGGTGATTCACACTTTTAAAAAATTCCATATACTAGTCAAATCAAAATCTGACAACCAGATGAACAGCAGAATTCAATAACTTAAAAGTAGATCTCTACACCAGTTTCGACCCATGGTAAGCTTGATCCCTTTACCTGTTGGGTTGTATTAGATTATTTATTCCTTTATGGAGAACCTCAGACAATGCTTATTTTACCTTCATTGCAGACTGAGAATGGGAAGAATTTTATCCAAATCTCTGCATGGAGCGAATATCTAACTTTACCTGTTGGGTTGTATTAGATTATTTATTCCTTATGGAGAACCTCAGACAATGCTTATTTTACCTTCATTGCAGACTCAGAATGGGAAGAAGTTTATCCAAATCTCTGCATGAAGCGAATATCTAACAATGGCTCAACTGGCAGCAAGCACATGAACAAACTTAAGCTTGACATTTTTGAAGTACAATCCAAGGGAATGCAAGCTCTCCCATGGTGATCATCTATAGAAAGCTATCACAATTCCAAACAAGAATAATACCAGTTTGCTATTGTGCAGAGCAGTCTCATTGCTACTTGGATTGGAAACTAAAGCAAGTTCCCATCCTGTTGCCCCAGAATCGAGATTCCAGCCCCCATTTGCATCAGGCGAGCTTGATGTTATGTTTGATGTAGCATCTGTAGTCCAATCAACAAATAATGATAATGGTAACTAATTTATGTCATTTTTTCAAATAATAACTAATTAATGTGCACAAAAAAGCTCAACAAGTTGCATACATACATTACCTGATGGAACGATTGCAAGCGCAAGAGCATTGCTCTCCTCAAGCGCAGAAGGGTCTGGACTTGCATCAATCAACCCCTGGAACAAAATGCATCATACAAAATGAGCACCAACTCCACTACTAGGAGAAACATAATGCAATTGGATTGATCATTGAAGTTAGTGTGAAATGCAAGAGACAGATCATTCTAAAAAGTATGAATGTCAAGCACAACATTTCAAAGATCTAAAAATTCTCAAGTCTAGATATCGTGCATGCTATAATATCAAATCCCACCTGAACTCAAGCGAAACCAGACACATCAAGAGAATAAGAAACTGTGTAAGTACACAAACAAACAGTTACAAGAAAAACAAAAATCTGCTTTTGAAGTGTCATCTGCAAATCGGATGCCTGTAAACTACAGTTGATCAAGAGAACTTGCACTCTTTCGTAAATTCAGCAGCCATGAACTACTAAAACCCAGCGAAACAAGGTTTGCACATATGTATATTGTTTTGGAAAACTTGTTGCATGTCAAGGCAGCCCTTTGACGGTTAGTGATTAGTGAGGAGTGCCATGGGTTAAATGCATCCAGATCTGAGCTAGGAAAAGATGTAAAGAGTATTTTGCTTGTGCCAACATTTTGGGGTGACACAAAAAAGATTATCACTTTGCTAAAACCTGTCTTGAAGTTGCTAGGGGTCGATGATAGAGAGGGAGCCACCATGAAATTCATTTATGGGTTGATGGATTGTATGGTGGAGGGTATTAGAGCATGTGATGTAATCGACCCCTCATCACGTCATACTATTGAGGAATTTTGTATCGAACGTTGGAATATGATGCACTCACCTCTCCATGCAGCTGGGTATGTGTTGCATCCACGGTGGTTAAGGATGGGGCAAGCGAGTGATGTGGAAGTCACAGCTGGATGGATGACAGTTTTGGAAAGGTACACTAGAGGGGAAGTTGAGGAGCAAGCCAAGATAGCATGGAGGGTTTGTTTGGACGACCACTTGCACGATTGGCTTCACAGAGGATATCATGAGTGAAGTGATGGGAATCACATGGATCATCCACACCTGACAGCGTCTCGCAATTAGGATCCTTTCACAGGGCTCTACAGCCTCTCTATGCGAGAGAAATTGGAGTACCTTTTCCCTTATGCACACAAAGAAGAGAAACAGATTAAAGCCTGCCACACAAGAGAAATTGGTTTATATCCATTTCAATCTTCGATTATTACCAAAAATGAGAATGATTTAATTTTGTTTAGTTGCATCACAAAGAAACCTATTTTTGTACTATAACTGGCAATATTCATTTTTTTAGACATACACTCTAAAAGTTGGTAAAAAGGTTCCAAACGTTTGAAACGCATTTCACGTTTGGATGTTCAAACGTTTGGTTGCAACTGTGGTGTAAACCACCAATTCAAAGACAATTTCTTTTCAAAGCAAATCATCCCAGCACATAACTGTAGAAAGAATAAGCTTGTACGGGGTCACACAGTCCCATGAAATTGGAAGTTTGAAAATCAAAAAAAGAGAAAGACAAACTAAATGCTTGCAAGGCCATAATACAATGGGAAGGCCTAGCTGCATGAAACAAATAAAACATGTGGAAATGCAAGGGTTTAGTAAGAAGGCTCGAGCAGCCAAAGGTCATTAATGTGGTTATCTCTGAAGAGGATACCAACCTCAAATAATGAAGAGAGTTCTAGTTTGAACTATAAGGGAGATGAGTTAACCACTTTTACCCGTGGGTCCTGGGAACCGTACCACGGTTCATGAACCGTGGTACGGTTCCTGTAGTTAATTAATTAATTAATATTTATTTATTTTTTTCCCAATTTCCCCCCAAAACCCCTCCCAAGTCATTTTTGGTCCCCATTTCATAAATTACACATATGTTACACAGATTTCACGAATGGTCCTCTGATTTCACAAATGATTTCACAGATAAAACTAGATGTTGTTCAATGAATATTTACAAAACCATTGTGAGGCTTTTTTTTTTCAAAGTGGGGCCATCATTCTCATGATTGGCTTGATAAACCACTTAATGCTTATGATTCCTAAATATGTATATTTGGGTATTCACCCTTATTGCCTGTTAGAAATAGTAAATGATAATGTTAGTTTCCCATAGGTTACTTTGACCCAAAAGGTCGAGACTTGTGTAACCATGGGTTAGGTTTAATATTTAGACCATGTTAAGTCAGTTTTAGTTAAGTTGGACCCAATTTTGGTCTAGTAGTAACTCATGGGTCCAAGTAAAGTCTAATTATGTTAAGGGACCCTATCTTGACTTTTGGGGGTGCCTTAAAATTAGTAGTGGGTTCTAGAACTTAGGGTTTGGAAGAGTCTAGGCCCTTGGAAGGCCTATTTATATGTACTCATTATTCATTTGTAATTCATTCCCTTTCAAGCATTGCTACTACTTTCTCTCTCCTTGAGGGCGCCTAACCCTCTCCCTCTTCTTCTTCTTCTTCTTCTTCTTCTTCTTCTTGTATATGGAGATTGAATGTTAGAAGGATCTTGGCACTTTGATTTCCTACATGGTATCAGAGCCATGGATCTTCTATGCTTGATTTAGGGTGCCCTACCAAAAGAATCGTCTTCACTTAGGGATCACAAAAATTCAGCACCTTTGCTGATTTTTTGGAGTGAAGATCCGTTCAATTTTGACTCTTTTCCGTTTTGCAGGAGGGCGCCACACATCAAAGGAGATGATGGAATTTTGGGCGCCCAAAAATAAGATTGTTTGCTGATTTTTCAGGTTGCAGGAAGGTGCCATTAATTGTCTTTTTCGGGGTTGCTTTTAGGTCGCCCACATCCGTGTAGGTTTATCCCACTTCCGTTGGTCCGATGCTGCCCTATTTTTCAGATTTGCTCCTTTGCAGGGGGGCGCCCATCTACAAGTAATTTTTATCTTCTGATTTGGCTGAAAAATAAGCACACTTGCTGATTTTACAAAGTGAAGATCCGCTTCGTTTTGCTTGTTTCCAGGTGTGGAAGAAGGCGCTAACTTTTTGTGATGATCCGATCACATTCCAAGGCTGAAAATTGGACAGCATATTACCATTTGTAGGGTGTTTGCAACAGCCCTATCCGTGTGTGTATTGTTCACACTTTTTGGCAAGAAAGAAGGGTTCTGGAAAAAGCTTTGTTGGAGGCTAACCTAATTCTTTGCTTGCTGGTTTTTTGAGTTTGTAATGCAATTTCAGGCTGAAATTTTCAGCACACAAGGCTTGTAGGAGGGCAGGTTCCTACATCCATCTAATGTGTGGTTTCGACAGATTCCGGTGCTGATTTTTCAGATTTGATACTTGCTGGGTTTTGTGTCATTTAGGGCACATTTAGGGTTTGAAAAAGTTTATCTTCTTGGCTGGTTCTTATGGCAAGAGATTTGGGAGCAATTCGTACTTGTTCGGGCGAAGATATGTTGGATGGCATCAACTATTTTTCATGGAGTTGCAAGCTGAGGTTTGGCATCGACGTGATGATCAAGATTTTATCAATAACAAGATCTATCCTATATCATTTGAGATTTTGCAAGACCTTTGAAAGTGCTTAGGAAACACTTATAAAGATATACCGAATAAAAGATTCATCATCATGCTTTCTCCTCTCTACTTCATCCTCTTTGAAGGTAGAAGAGCAAAGGCATGCAAAGTTTGATCATTGTCTTTCTACAAGTACAAGTTTGCATCATGGTAGAGCATTCTTCTTCTCTTGAGCCATTTGTTGCAAATGATGGATGCATTAGTGAAGAACTTTATGAGCAAGCTTCTCAAGTTAATGTTTTGGAAAAGATTCCACATCTCTTCTACATCGGACATGATTGGGGCTAAGATTTCAGCTCCTTCGACTACTTCAAGCTGAAGTTTTTTTTTTTTTTTTTGGCGGCATTAAGCTTGGACAGCAAGCTACATCTTTTCTTTTTCGGCTACATGAAGTCATAGAATTAATGAACCGTAAACGGTTCAAAACGGTTCTCAGAACCGTAGTGTGAACCGTACGGTTCACAATTTTTTTTAGGGGGAACCGTGTGAACCGTGGCATAATTAATTAATTAATTAATTAATTTTTTTTTTACTGAGAGAGGGGTCAAAAAACGAGCTATGAGAGGTTTTGGGGGGGGAAATTAGGATATTAATTAATAAATTAATTAATCATCTTTCAATAGCCGATCTCAAAAACTCATCACCTTCAATCATTTAGGTTAATAGTGTTACAGAAACTTATTGTCCTTGCCAATCATTCAATCTAAAATGTGCTCAAAAGCTTCATGCTTTTAAGCATCAACATAGAGGTAAGTTGCTAGATCCAATACTTCGATTAAATGGACCAAATTTTCCATCTATGTATGTATGATGATAAATCACCAGTTTGCTTTGTCAATATTATCTTAAAATTTTCTATCGACCTTTTCTCCCCATAAAAATGGTTAGTCAATAGCATAGTCTCCTCAATGTGATAGTTTCAATATCAGCCACACAAGACCCATCTAGATATATAACGTTCAACTATAGCTCATAAAGTTCAAAACAACCTCAAATTTGAGACTAACTAAAAACGATATTATGGGGGGACCTTTGGATCCTCATAGAGAAAAGACTATATTCACAGACTTCCCAGATTTTGTAGAAAGCTTTTTAGAGACCAAAAAAACGTAAGTTTCTCTTTATCCTCATCTATTGTAAACCTTAACTCAATGTGTCTTTGCATAGTCTACAATAGATAGTAATAAGAACCAGAGACCAAACATTGTGTTTGTAATGTCGATATCTCTCTCTGCTCCTCACAAGACACTATCCCCAGTGTCAGTATAAAGAAATGATAATGCTAGGAAATAGAGAGTCCCAAAATGCATAGTGAAGAAGAACCGCGAAATGTGTATGCTGATGTAGAAGCTACAAAATGTGATTGACATACCAGTAGCTCAAGAGCCAATAAACCATATAAGCTACCAAAATTTATATACCGAAGTAGACACCACAAGGAAAATATGTCTTGTCACAAAAAACCACACAGCTATCTGCATGGACCAAGAGAACCAAAAGAATCCACAGCCAAGGTGAACAAAGGTTGCATAGACTGATACAGCAAGCCAATTGGATGAACTATGATTCTTGACTGTTAGAGAAAGGCATAACATGACCTTTGTTGCATATGAAGAGATCCCATGCCAACCTAATAAATCATGATTTATGTAAGTGTAATGGTAGGTGAGAACTGCTAGAAAATAGTAGTTTCTCATGCCATAGGAAGTGACCATGAATGCCTAACAACAACTGAAACTCATAACAAAGACATAAAGCAAACATGTTAGTTGTGAAATCCACAGCAGTGACCACTGACAGCCACATATATGGTCAGTGTGCATGCTTTAATCCTCAATATGCAAAATGTGGATCAAAGGAAAATTGAGCTCACATGATTATTTGTGTGGACACAATCATAAATAAGTATTTTCTAACATTTTTTAAGCTACCTCCACCACAGGACTGTCAAATTTTCAGCTTGACAAAAAGAAAAATTCTGATTCAATGGTAAAAGATATTTCATCTTACATCCTAAGACATTTATAATGCTTACCAGGAGGTCATTATTCTCAAAAGTTGGTGCAGGAGAAAGGCTCTCTTTCACCAATGGGCCAGCCACTGGGGAAGCATCACGATCGTCATCTGCATCTTGGGACTGGGATGAAGGAGCTTTTTGTATACGCCCAGCCACTACACGTTCTCCATTATATCCCTGCAGTTTTGAACCAGAAAACCCCAATAAGCAAAAATAACTAGAATGGAGGATGACGGAGCACTCCTAACCTAAAATGCACAGATGAGAACACTCCTTGAAATGATTCAGCCCCAAAATTTCAAGAACAGAAGTAGATTCAACAAAGCTTTCCAGATAAAGTTTCCTGAGCCAGAAACAAATTTCATGCTATCCTGGAATTAGACATGTACTTCAGTGGTACAAAGGCATAGTGACTTAAAGAATCCACTCTACAGCCACTTTCCATTTCTGATCAGCTTAGGCCTGTAACGAGATACAAGTGAAAGAGTCCATTGTAAATCAAAGTGAAAGAGTCCTGTAAATCGAGAATTGGTGTTAGCCAATGGTAGGTGAATCAAAAATAGGTTTAAGAGTAAATGGGCTACAGCAAGCATACATAGCTGTACCCCACTGTGTAAAACATACCTGCAATGCCGCATGATAACCATGGTACTAGGAAGGAAGCATTTTAGATGTAAATAAGCAACAACCTTTTTGAATTCTAGGAAGTTTCTAACACCTTTTGAAATTCAATTTGATGACCCTAGTGGTTGGGGCTTGGCCAACGAGCCTCCGATGAATCACATGTATCTACTCTCATCCTCTTTACTATAAATAATAAACAATAAATGGTATCTATGTGAATAAAGTGAATTTTACGACCTTGAATGGATCTAATCAATCAACAAGTGTGATTGTTTACATTGCTATAATAGAATTCTCCCTCTATCCCTATATTCATGCTCTAATTCTTTATACTACTCTTTGCTAATCACTATTTTGTGAGTTTCATCTCTTAAAGTATCCTCTTTCTCTTCCTACCTTTGATTACTCTACCTACTAGCAGTCAAGGTGAATGTCAATAGCACCGAGTATGATCATGTGGACATGTTTGCCGACAAAAGCTCAAGGGCAGCATGAGGAAGATGCAATGCAAATACTGCTCCCACTCCTTCAACGGTGGCCCTCAAAGGATCTGATAAGAGCCCCTAATCAAGAACTTTTAAGTTTGAGTGAAAAATGATGAGATGATGGAGACTATGGGGAGTGGTCAGACGCAAGTGCAAGCAAGTTATGGACTACTGGGTCCATAGACTACATGGATTACGGGTTATGACTAGTCAAGGGCCCAACTTTATTTTTTGGTACTGGAGTGGAGCTCCTACTAGAAGGGCAAAGACTCTCTAGAAAGGTGCACTATTTTCCCTCCTATTAACCTTATTTGTGAGTAACCTTGGGCAAAGTGTCTAGAAGCTTCCATTTGAGGCTTCGTATTGGCTATAAATAGGGCCTATAGACATTCATTTGTTAACTTATGCTGTGTCCATTTTTGGGGATCACACATATTTGTTCTTCCTACAGTTAAGAGTTTCTAGTGCACTTTACACATTGTGATTCTGAGGATTAGAACTTCACATTCCTTTTCTTTTTAAGTTTCTTTAAGATTTAATTTCAGTTCATCCCTTTAGTGCTTTTTGCATCCTTTTCGCAATACTTGCTTACTAACTTTCCAGCCATCTCTTTCACCCATTTTACAAATGATTCTTAGTCTATTGGTGTTTTGTGTGGACCTAAGATCTACTTGGGGTGATAACAAGAGTTTGCTCCCTCAACAACTTCTTCTTCCATACTTATTGGAAAAGATTACTGCATCTGTTTCTCACTTGGGATGGCAGTCCTACAAAAACATTATAGCATAAGTGTGGTTACTTTGGGATCTTTCTTTTTGAGATATTTTTTCCATGCACTTATGGGCTATTTTTGGATGCTAGTTTCTTTGCTCTTCTATGGTCTCTATCATATTGTTTGGCTGGCTGGCTTGGTTATCATACTGGCTTTGGGTTGGACAACTTTTGGTGTTGATTACCTTTATGCACCAGGGCTATGGTATCTCCTTTTCTTTACTTTGGGCTCCTAGATGATTTTCTACACCCCTAATGCTTGGTATGGTCTATTGCTACTTGGTCCACTAGTGCAATCTTCGAG
Source organism: Diphasiastrum complanatum (assembly GCA_029204225.1). Classification (NCBI taxonomy): domain Eukaryota; kingdom Viridiplantae; phylum Streptophyta; class Lycopodiopsida; order Lycopodiales; family Lycopodiaceae; genus Diphasiastrum; species Diphasiastrum complanatum. The sequence goes on along the minus strand of CM055095.1, from coordinate 65,929,640 downwards.
TTTAGATATGGTATTTCTAATGGTGCAACATTGGACTTTCCTAGTAATGATGCACTCTTTGTGGTGAAAGAGCAATCCACAAAGAAAATTGATGGCATTGTTAATACCAAAAATATTGTGCTTGTGAATTTCTTTTTGAGGTTTATCAAGTGAGAACTAAAACTCTCAAACACTTTGTCAAGCTATTTAGGCTGATCAAGTTAGAGCTTGAGGGAAAAAATCAAGTCACTTGTAGGATGAAAATTACTTGAGACTCACGTCAAACTATGCCTTTATAATGGCAATTAGGTAGAGTAACTTTGTATGTATGTATCCTCTCCTTTTGAATTCGTTAGAGTTCGTTTTTCACTTCTAGAATGCCTTTTGATGTTGGTATCATATTTTGAATGCAGTATATTCATATTTCATCATATAGCTTTTTTTAGAATATCAAATGGTTGTGTGGAATTAGGATTACCTCCAATGTTGCCCCTTGGTGTGATGTAGATCCATATCTCTCTTGAAACTCATCTTAAAATCCTATTAGGTAGTGAGAAAAGCCTCTTAAGATTGTGTCTTTAGCTCTTAGAGGCTCAAGACACATAATCTAGTATCAAATTTGCTTTGATACTTGGAATCAAGTAGTCTTCTACTCCGAGATTTAGAGTTTTCTAGTATCTACTTGCCACATTCTTGGACAAGTTTTTCCTGTAGGATCCATTGATATGATCCACAAAAATTTGCATTCGATGTTTTGTGGATATATATCAAATCTCACTGTGGATTTTTTCATGAATCATATTCAATTCCATTAATTCTTGTAAAAGTTTAGTTACACATGCAAACATTGCCGCCAAGCTCATTTTTCTATCTTGGCGCTTCCAATAGACATCATGTCATGGTGTCTTCCTCATTAGATCCCTCATATTTGGTACCCCATAGCAAGTTTCAATTCCATTGAGATTGGATATGTGATATCCTTTAGAACCGCGTATTTTCTTACTTGTTCTTCCTTTTGCCATCTCATTAACATTTTGTTTCTTCTGCACCAACATGGCTTCAATCCA
>CM055095.1:65856249-65918594 GCA_029204225.1 Diphasiastrum complanatum | reverse complement strand
AACTCGAGTGAGTACCAACCTTGTAGAGAAAATGCGAAAACTGGTTGGATGAATGAGACAAGACAACGTACCTGTGAAAGGACTCGGAGCGCGAGCGTCCTCAGGTCTGGCCGTCCGGCACCGTAGCTCTCCCACCATGATGCAGGCAAGAGCCTGTTCTCTTGAACACGTGCAAGGTCCTCGCCGAACAGCCCCAGAGAGTGCCTGCAGTTGAGCAACGATATGCGTGAGTACACTTGAGCCCACGAAGGGAAATTGAACGAACGACAGCGTGCGATAGATCAAGAGTTTACCTGTAACCGAGCCTCTGTACCTCGAGCCTGCTGCGGAACCCAATGTCGCTGTTGAGGAGGCGGATGTATGCGAACCAGTCCGCACGCAGCTCTGCATCGTCGTATTGCCTCTCACTTTGAAACAGCGGATGCAGTATGTAGGCCACACTGTGAATGGGCTGGTGAAACTTATCCCATCGCCGCTGCCACAAGCGCCTGATAGGCTCCAACCTGTGGACCAAACCACGTGGAGGCAACAGTTACATACCATCGTGTTGCGGCAGCAAGACGAAACAGAGTGCGAAATGGAAGTAAGGATGGTGAGACGGAAAAAAGTTATACCTGGCAGGGTCCAGCTCAGAACGCTGGAGAGACTCGCCTATGCGGTCCATGAACTCGTAAATGAGGCCCATCGTGCACCCCTCATGATCAACGAGTCTCAGAACAGAGTAGATGGGGCGCATGACGTCCATGAGCTGCTGCATATCCACCCAGGAAGGCTCCGTGAAGAGGATCTCGTGGAAGGCCAAGCCCTCTGGGGTCGTGGACAGGTCCATGGTGGTGAACTCTGCCGAAGTGGCCATGTGCCGCAATTCACCCTTGAGCTTGTGTAGCTGCTCAAGCATGATGAACTGGTAGGCGAAGCGGGTGCGAGCGGGCTTCTTCAAGTCGAGCCTGCATTGACAAACGGAATGAGAGGCACACATGAAACGAGCAAAAAAAAAAGAGCATCTTGAACGAGCCAAAAAGTAAGTGGCAGGTTACCTGCTGAATGTGCGGAAAAGTGCCGTCATGCGGCGCTTGCGTGTGACGAAGTCTGCAAGTGCCCTCGTGAGAATGTCATTGACCCAAGGCAGGCACCCGATGGAATGCAGGAGGAGGTCCAGTGAGTGTGCGGCGCATGGAGTCCAGACAATGGAGGGGTAGTCTGCCATAAGAAGCTCCCCCATACTGCGGCAATTGGACGCATTGTCCGTCACAACCTTTGCGATACGTTCACACGATCAGTTCACAGCTCGAGAAACACATTGCAATCAATCGAAAACTACGCAGAACTATTGTATCAACATCAAGTAGCAAATGAGCAAGCAACTAATGAAAGAATATTATACCTGGACAACGCGCTGTGGCCCGACCTCCTTTATCGCCGCGCGAATGATGCCGTAAATGTACTCGGCCGAATGCACTCTCTTTGGAGGCGTCGATGCTACGCAAGAATATGGAACCGTAACAACTGGAAACAATCACGTTGATGAGTGGACGTCTGCTATGATCAGTCCACCCGTCAGCCATGATGGGACAGCCGTATCTATCCCAAGCCTCGTGCAGTGCGGCCAGTCTCTCTCTGACTGATGCAACCCGGTCCTGGAGCAAAGGGCTTCGTAGTGCGTCGGCTGTGGGTGGTGTGTAGCCGGGCCCGCAGACTGCAACTTTCGAGATAGCCTCTCGAAAGATGCGTGATGATGCCATGATAAAGGGGAGGTTCAGGTCATAGAACATCTGTGCTATGGTCCTGGTGGCCTCTCTGTGCTGCCCCTCTCTGAAAGATCCCGACATGGGCATCTGTCTGGTGCCTCGGGATGTGGATGGTTGGGAGGATGCGGATGGACGATGCGGATGTGGAGGTGGTGGCATAGGTGCAGGTGCGGAAGCGGAGGATGTGGACGGGCCGTGCAGATCTGACGGTGATGGCAGAGGCATAGGTGCAGCAGTGGAGGCCGTGGATCCATGGGAAGTATTGGCGGTGGCGGGGGCGGGTGCGGATGCAGCGGCGGTGGCGGGTGCAGATGCGACGGTGGGGGCGGTGGCGCTGGGTGTACCAGTGGCAGGGTCGGTGGTAGTGGGTGCACCAGTAGAAATAGAGTCCGCGACATCTGTAGACGGCTCGCCGGGCTCAGCAGCTGTCTCAGAATATGTCTCCATAATGCTAGCCCTCTCCGCAGCGGGGATGACCATACAAATGCCGATCCCGTAGCGTCCCCCTGTGGGTCGGACTCGCAACCCCCCCAGATGTGCTCGAACCCGATAGGCGTTCCCTGTGAACTGCTTTCGACAAAAAGGGCAACGCCACTTTTTGTCGGGCAGGACCTCCACCTCATCCCAAATGGGACGAGCAGCCATCTCTCTCTCCCTCTCTCTCTCTCTCTCACACGCACACACACAGAAGCACGGAAATCCAAGCTCTCTCCCGCCCTAAACCCTAAACCCCAAACCCAAGCACCCTTGAACCTAAATCCTAAACTCACACACACACATTGTGCACACACACAAATCCTCTCTCTCTACGTTCCTCACACTCTCTGTCTCTTCCTCTCTCTCTCTCTCACACAAATCACCACACACACACAACTGAATGCACACAAATCAACACACAATTTTCACACAATTTTCTCACACACACACACAAACACCATCTCTCTCTCTCTCTCTCTCTCTCTCTCTCTCTCCCTCTCTCTCTCTCTATCACTCTATGCTCTCCCACACTCTCCCTCTTCCGCCCTCTGCCTGCTCTCGGGTTCTGCGGACTGTCCGCAGGGCTCGCGGGTTTTTGCTTTTTTTTTTTTTTTAAAAAAAACGCGTCCGGGGCCCGGACGCGTTCCGGGCCCCGGACGCATCCTCTGGACGCGTCCAGCCTTTAATAAAAAAAAAATTAAAAAAAAATAGGACGCGTCCGACCCCGCGTCCGGGGGTCGGACGCGTCCGGGTCCGGGCGTCAGACGCGGATGCGGACTCGGGCACTTTGGCCCAGACCCTCATGTCTGATCTGAATTATTGACTTTTTCCATTCCTTCGACCAAGCAAGCCATTGGCAATAGCAGTACATGAATCCCCCAAAAAATTAATACGTTTTTGTCATTACAATCTTTAAATACCAAAGAATGGTTTTTGAAATCTATGTCTGCTGTATCTGATTTATTATAGAAACACTCATATCCTAGAGTCACAACAGTACGATCTGGATGCATGACATGGAATGAAAGATGCTCATTGTAATCCTGCATCTGAAGCTCCAGATCGGGGACTTTTACATCCCATATCTCCTTGTCTGACCTCGAGGCTATATGGATCACATAGCGGTGATCACTAGCCATGGTGGGCACCTGAAGCTTCTGCACAAGCCGAGAGTCAATGAAACTGTGCGTGCTTCCTGAATCTAGCAAAACATTTACATCTTTTTCTAATATCTTGCCTCTAACTCGAAACAATTGACTAGGACCGAAAGATAATGTGCTAAAGTTACAAGAACATGCACGATCTTTAATCAATTCAAGCGTACCTGTGGATAACTCCATCGACATGGCATTGAATGATTTGTTCTTCCGTTCGGGGCGCCATTTCGGACAATGCCCAGGTTTGTTGCATAGGAAACAAAGATTTTCTTTGATTGCCTGCTTCTTATTTTTCTTCTTTTGATGTGCTGCGGCATCCAATTCAGTACGTCAGCACAGCTGGTGACAGGGACGATAACTTAAGCAGCTCATCTACAGCTAATTTTCTAAGAACTTCAAGAAAATTCCCAACACTTTCCTCTGGTACTTCTTTCACATATGTATGCCCATAGACCTCAAAGCTACAAGCTACTATCATCTTATTGGCATGACCAAGCATCTTTAACACTTAAGAATGTTGAGATTATAGAAAAAGCTTTGAACCATGTTACACAACAATCCCACAAGAAACACGAAATATTTAACATTTTATATCTCAAGGGAAGTAAATCAAGATATTACAATGCAGCAGTTTGCTGCTAATATCACTGCCCCACCAACATTGCATAAGAAGAACAAGCATCCCCTTCAAGGTCGCCCCATTCTTCTTACAGCACCCTCTAAGCTGGAATCATCCTAGTATGTGGGACATGGAGCCAATGACAGTTCATGCCACTTGGGAGTACCCTGACACAAGCATGATCTGCAAGACTTACAAAAACAGTCAGGCCACCTTGTCCCTACATCATGCATTAAAAAAAAAAAAATTTCGATGTCTCATTTTTATGTTTTGGGGCCGTTTGGCCATGTACCATCTTACATGAGGCCACCACAGTACTATCGTAGGCTTTCACCACTCGTATAGCATCCTCAAGGGTGTGGAGTCAATTGCGCTTACCCTCATTTTGATGGTCAGCGGGCAATCCAAACACGAATTGCCATTGAGCCAATCTCCTATCAAAAAGTGGTGCCTTGGCAAGAAAATCTCTGAACTCTTGGACATACGTCTCCAACTCACGGTTGCCCATCCGGCAGTTGATAAAGTGCAGATACATCTCCGAGTCATCCACGAAGATGACGTAATTACGTTAAAAATGTCCATGTAAAATTGTTATTAGCAGTTGCAAATGACATAAATTGTGAAATTGTGCAATTAAGTGAGAAAGACTTGTGTCGCACTTGCTTGCCCAGTGTATAATCACTGCAGGAGGTATGAATAATTGGAATAAGAGTTGATGCAAGTCAAATGTAGCTACAATGGTGGGGAAAAGCATGCTGAATAGATTTGGTCAAATTTTTGAGGAAAGTAATAAATTTAAAGTGGAAGATACCCTCGGAAAAAGTGCGGTAGGAGTCAAAACTTTGAAATGTGGTCGAAGGTCAAGTTGTTTGTTAGCGTAGATGAACAATAGAGTAATAACTGGTTAAGTGACTGTCTGCTTTTGCCGTGAGACGTCCACATCTGCCATAACCTGCCCTGTCAGTAGATTATTGCCTTTCAAGTCTCATCAGAAGGTAGGTTAAACAACATGATAGATGTGACAAACCAACTAAGCCATTTCTTGGAAATTTTGTATTCTCGACACTTTTCCGTATAATCACTTAATGTTTTCCAAACTAATCAGGGAGGTAGAGTGTTGAATGCTAATTGAGTAATTGATAGGAAATGCTTGAGATTTTTCTATTGTACTTTATTGCTGAATGTAGCATACTTGGTGGGTGTTTGGAAGAAACAGCCAGTGGTGGTAATCAATTGTGCAGCAATGTCAGTGCCTCGTGAATGTGAAGCAAATCCTTCCAAGGCAATGGATGTCAATGTGCCCAGCCGGTTGGTGCAATGGCTTGAATCCCTGGAATGCACAGATCCTCCTCTGCTTATTCAGTTTTCTTCTGATCAAGGCAAGGAATTTCTTGTTCCTTTCTGAGGATGTAGATAGGGTGATGAAATGTCAAGACAGGAGAGGAGATAATAGTTAGATGTCTTCTTTATTTCTCTAGACTACATACTTACTCAGAAAAGCAATGTGCTTCTATCCTGTGGGTACTAACACAAAACACAGAAAAGCATGGTTTTTGTCTTCATGGAAATCCCAACCCTCGTTCAACTTTTAATGTTTTAATTGCTACATTTTGCAGTGTATGCTGGTTCTAAATCTTTCTACTTGGAGGAGGATGAGACAAAACCAGTTAACATTTATGGTCAATCAAAAGTTGCTGCTGAGAAATTTGTGAAAGAAAACTGGCCGAACCATGTTATTCTAAGAAGCAGCATTATCTATGGGCCTCATCCATTGATACCAGTTACCAAATCACTTCCTGTCCAGGTAAACAAGGGAAATGCCTTGCAATTAGACTCCACTGAGCATGAATGATTTACTCGGTCAGTCTTATGTCCAATCTTTTTTTAAAATCGATGGGACATAACGAATTCCTAGTATTTTTGTTGTTGAGTCGGTGACTTGATTTGACCATCATGTAACAAAGCCCGTGAATGGTGATTGCTGTACAATAATCATGAAATAAATGTACGAACATGGATTGTATGACACTGACTCAATGCTATCTACAAGCATATGGTTTTCTGAAACTAGCTTTTTTCTTGGTGAATTAGTTTTGCTAGTCAAAACGTAGTAAATCCCTTCATTAAGCTGATGGAGGTGTTCGTATATTTTCATTGAGCCTGATGCTGTTTGCTTTCTACTGATAAAAAGTGGTGCTTCATTGAGCTATGCTGTTCATCGTATCAACATAAGTAGTATTTGTCGCCGTTGGCCAGGTGACCAGGGCCCTAGATCCTATTCTAAGAGCATCATTGAGGGTTGGGAGGACCTTTGTTCTGTTAACTGGTTTTTAGTGGCGACACGAAGTAATGTTTTAGCTAGTAATTTTAAGCACCTTGTGAAAGAGTGTGAGATATATCCCTGCTGCATGTAAGTATGATGTGCTTATCTGGGTATTTATTTAAAAAGACTAGTATTCCAAAGCCTCCCCCTCATCGGAAACTTTCCCATTTGACACCCCACACTCGTCACAGTTTAAGCAAATAGGGTTGCGTTATCAACACAAAAACCTCAAGAAAGTCAGTGCTGGCTCTTCTTGAGTTTTTCTTCGTATAAGACAATTTTATCATTTATCCTCCAGTACCATAAAAATCTGATTTGGGTTTGGGAGTTTTTATTCAGTGATGATTTGAGAGAAGTTTTTGTTGTTGATAGAGCTTCATTCATCTTCTATGTGTGTGCGCTATTGTGAAGCTTCTAGTGGATAGATGCTGAGCTATCAAAGGGAAAGCCAGTGGAGTTTTTTCATGATGAATATCGGTGTCCAGTCTTTGTCAAGGACATAGTATACGTGATTGAGACTCTGCTGTCTAAGTGTTTGTCAGGTATTATTGACCTTTTCGTTTCCAGGTGCAATTGAATTGTTTAATAGACTCCTACAGCAGGAGTTTTGCTCTGATTTATGCTTTTGGGATTTGGTTCTAAGAAGCCTTTGCTGCTTGATCAGCATCTTAACAGAAAGGATTCTGATCGCCATGTAACACTGGAAGACTTTCAGGAGAAAAGCACATGCAATTGCTGTTTAATCTTGGAGGACCTAATCGACTGTCACGTGCTGAGATGGCCGAAGTCGTCGCTGAAGTTAGGGGCTATGATATATCTCATATTGTCAGAGTCCCAGCAGCATCGGTAAGTCACTGCAGCGTGTTTTAGCTAGCTTTACTGCAGTTTTCTTGAACTTAATGCATCTGATGAGTGATCTGTTTCAAAGCTCAGTTGTATATTGAGGATGAATCTGTGACTGTACAGCATGTGCATGTATATTCCCTCTCAACAATGTCTTGGATGCATCATGCTAAACACAAAAAAGCAAGACATTGCACTTAAGATAATAAAACTGCTCATAAGTATCCTGCTGTCATGTTGGACCAGACACTTGTATCTTTCAAGCAGAGCTTGGAACAAGATTAGATTGCAAACACTGGAGAATATATTTTCCTGTTTGGGGAGCTTGGTAGAATCTAAACCTGTTTGATTGAGCATATTCTAATTAAAAAATCTGGTAAATCTGTGGTGGAAAGCTGTATTCATTTCCAACATCATATGATTGTTCTCAAGTGGCGATGAATTGATCTGATTCGTGTAGTCTTTGACGATTGACTTTGACTTGAAGGTGAGGGTTTACTTCCTGAACTGCTATTGAGTTTGATGTGAGAATGCTTGAACAACCTCAACCTCAGTGTCATGTTGAGCGCAAGTTTTGGAGTATTATTGGATTTCTGAAACTGTTGATATTAGAAAGAGCAAAGTGTGTTGAATAGAGGCAATCATAGAATTCTTGTAAGAAAATTTGACCAACAGTTGCAAGTCATATCAAATACTCTGTGCAATTGTTGAGAATGCTCATATCGTGTCTTCCATAGTTCTGTCAGCCCATTTTGTTTGATCACCATCAATCTCAGGGGGGATAAGCTGTAGAAAGAACTAATTTAGTACCCATGGTCCCAACTAGATTCCTGCAAAATAAATTGTCGTATGGTGCACCCTGGTCAACTAGTTGTACTTTAGGTTGGCCATGAAGTATGAAGATGTTATCTAGATAAAGGTGCACTTGGTTAGGTGCTATAACATCTGATATGACAGCTCACAAGTGGACCATCTTGCCCGATTTGCCTACAAAAACGACTGTTGCTGTATGCCCTTTGAGTTCTTGGCAGGTCAACGGTGAGGTCCATGTGATCTGGAATCTGCAGGGGTTGAAGGAGGCCAGCTTTTTTTAATTTGCTAGCTGCAGTTTGTTGACATTTACTGCAGCTACAGACGTATTTCTCTACGCCTTTCTTTATGTGGGACCACTAATCAACTGGTTCTGGATCTCAAATGTTTTCTCTATTTCCACATGGCCCACAATAGGCATCTCATATTTCAGTGCATAAGATCGAATCATGAGGAATCCATACTTTTCGGTTTTGACTGACCACCCTCTTGTTTGAATTCACCCCTCGTTCATGTATATGTGATTGGATTTCTTTGATCATCGCTACATGCTGGTAGTAATTATTCCCATATTCCAGCATCTATCTTGATATTCGTTCAAATTTGGCTTTGGCATTTGTGTAAGAACATCTGCGGCCTGCTGAGCTCCTTTTTGTAAACAATCTGCACGTTGAATTGTGCTAAATATTGTGGCCAGCGATATTGTTGTCTTGAAAGTTCCTATTGTGCGTTAACATAGCGCAATGATCAAGGGTACATGTGGACTCGTTAGTCCCTAAGAGCGGTGTTAGGACCCAACTCCCTTGACGGAATTCAAAACGGGCTTGAAATAAGATTTTTATGCACTTTTGTGTGTAGTCCTTAGCTGTTTTTTGTTCTTTTTTGAATGAAGGCGGACAGTAGTTCCATGGGCCCCCACCATCTTTTTTTGAAAAGAAAAACGTGTATCCCTGTTGCGATGAAGTGCAACGGAAGTGAAGGGGGTCTGAAATCCAGCGAAGGGGGGTTGAAGTTCAGTGAAACTCCTGGAAGGGGTGAGGTGGCATTTGCCTGCCACGGGGGATAGAAGCTAACCAATCCTTAGGCTGTGATCAGGTTAGGTGGCAGAGAAAAGCCACTTGGCAGATGGTAAGTAAGCACGGAGAGGGAGGCATACCTCTCCTATGCATGAGTTTTCTTGAGAAGAAGAGGTGGAGGTGGTGGTTGGGTTGGTTTGTCCACATCCGATTCCCTTGTGTTGCTTGATTTGGCATGCTTAGAATAGGATCTTGTGAATTGGACTTTACATTGGTATCAGTTTTATTTGACGATGGTTCCACACATAATTTTATTAACACTAATTTGTTGCAGAAGCTAAAGGTGGAAACAAGGCAAAGTGACCACCGATACACAGTGAAGCTGGCAACGAGAGCCGAAAAGGGGACACTATCTTACAGAATGCAAAAGGTGCCCTAAAAGCAAAGGCACCCTGTAAATCTAATCCTTAGGCCAAGTTTGGGACCAGATAGTCCCACGTCTACCAATAGAGATTCAAGCCTATAAAAAATAAATTAGACTTTCATATTATGAATCTAGATAGGGTAGATGTAATACTTGGAAAGGAGTGGTTCTATGAGAGGAACGAGTCTGTTACGAGCTCGTAACCAGTGCCGAACCCTAGAGAACACAGATAGGTCAGATACCACAGTCAGGGTCGTGTCCAGCGTACATGACCAACAGGGCAAGACAGTGTGAGTAGTGTGCCCCAGCACGGTCCATAGCCATGGCGGGCCTAACACAGCCTAGGGACCCTGTCACCAGGATAGGGCCCCTAGTTAGGTCCCGACGTGCAGTCGGCCACGTCAGTGCCACGTGGCCGACACTTGGCAGTAGCATGCTACCAGTCCTCACACTGGGCTAGGAGGGGCTTACTCTATATCAGGGAGTAGGCAAGGTTGGGTGGATCAGTTAGTGTTTGCCCTACTGTGGTGTTAGGATCTATTACACTGGTATCAGAGCCATCTCCATCCTAGGGAGTTCAGGACAGTAGTAGAGAAAGCTATCAGAAGATAGGAAGTGTTTCTCAGATTCTCAGAGAGGAATAGAGGAGGAGGATCGCTGTAGGAGCGGCCTTCAAACTTCTGATTTCCACTGAGAAATCACAGTAGCAAGGAGTCAGATTCCAAGTGTAGGTAACTTGCTGAAAAAACAGCTGTTTCCCACTGAGTTGAGAGGATTCTCTATAGTTTTCCCAGCGAAATTAGAGTAGGAAGAAGCCAGCACCTCCATCGCTGTGCAGTCAGAGACCTACATCCGATTTCCAGGGAAAAAGTTACTGGTTCTCAGCGAGTTTGAAGCCAAAAAGGAGGAGCAGGGCCAGCGCTGCCAGTACTTCTGAAAATCTGGTTTTTCAACAAGTTTTTGGGCCCCAACGTCAGAGATTTGGAGCAAGAGGATTCCTATCAGACCAGCGAGCTACTATCATCAAAAAACCGGGAAATTTAGCACCGTTTTGAAGCTTCAAACTGGCATTTTTCGGAACAGCAGGTCTGAAATTTTGGGGAAAAGAGCTGAAAGGGTTCCTCTTCATTCTTTCTTTGGAAGTACAGTCCTCAGAAACAGCTAAGTCATCTTTCCTTTCCCTTGTACAGTTGTAAATTAGTCTTTTAGACTTTTTTCCTTCAGAAGTTAAGGTAGCTCTCTTTCAGTTTCGAAGATGACCACTCCTCAGGGACCTGATCAACCCCAGGAGAGAGGCTTCGACGAACTTGAAACAGAAGCCTTGGCTTACAGAAAAGGGAAGGAACCCATGGAAGTAGAAGAACAGGAACAGTTCGCCGAAGAACTCGACGAACTGGTTACCAAGGAGCAGTTCCTCCAATTGGTAACAGAAGTGGATGAACTGAAGCTGGCATTAGCCAATTTCAAGTCCAGTGTGGACGACTCGTTCGCTGAACTCAAAAACTTGATTTTGAGCTCCGCGAAAGGAAGCCTTCCCTCCACTTCTCAGTTATCCCCTTCTCCACTTCCATCAGTTTCGGGTGAGACTTTACGGTCTCACCCCAGTGTTTTTAAAGATTTAAAGCCTCCTACTTTTAATGGGGAAGAGAAGGATAGAAATGCAGATATTCTACAAACCTTCCTCAGCAAATGGAAGAACATTCATGCTCTTAAACAGACCCCTGACCATTTGCAAGCAATTGAGGCCAGTCTTTCTTTAGGGCCTATGGCCTATAAGTGGTGGTTAAATCTCCAGGAGACTGGGCAGACTCCCCGGTCATGGAAAGCTTTTGAAGAAGCTTTCCTAAGAGAATTTTTACCAGAGAATGAACTTGATAGAGCCTGGGAAGCCTGGGAAAGAACAGTAATGGACAAGTCCCTCATCCAATATATCTCGCAGTATCGAGAGGCAATTTTAAAGATTAAAAATATGGATGACTATCAAAAAATCAGGGGATTTGTCCGTGGCCTCAAAGATGAATATAAAGTAGAGGTCCAGAGAAACTCGCCTACTACCCTTGAGCAAGCTCTCAGATATGCTCAAATCTATGATGATTCAGTGGGTAGGAAGAGAGCGAGACAACAACCACTTTCTGAGCAGCTTCCTCAGAAAGACTTTCAATTTAAAAAGAAATTTTTAAAAAGAAAGAAAGAAGATAAATTTAAAGGTGAAGCTCCTCAAAAACGCCCTTCACTCATACAGCCCTTAAAACCAGATGATTTTGAGAAAGCCAAACAAGAACGTTTGTGCTTTGTGTGTATGGGCAAGGGACACACAGTCAGACAGTGTCCCAAGGGGCCTTTCACTAAAAAAGATAAAAAACAAGTTCATCTTGTTCAGACTGTATGTTTCCCCAGTGACTCGGCAGCTTCCGAGATCAAAGTGTATCATGAAGATCATGAACACTGTTGCCAGCTGACCTCTGCAATGCTAGCGAGACCCTTCAGCTTTGGGCCGCATGACCTAGTACGTATGCATGGGAAAGTTGGTAACCAGTCAGTAAGAGTCATGGTTGATGATGGGGCAACCCATAATTTCATCAACCACACCCTGGTTAAAAAGCTTAAACTACCAGAAGTACCTAGTCAGCATAGGTACATAGTTTCATTAGCTAAGGGTGAAGATAAAAAATTATGGGAAACTATGGTAAGTAAGTTAAATCTTGGTATTCAGGGGTACCAAGATCAAATAAACTTTCAGATAATGCACCTGGATCGAACAGACATTGTTCTCGGGAGAGATTGGCTCTACAGTTTAGGACCTTCCCTCCACAGAAACTATCAGGAGAACACCCTCAGCTTTCAGTATAAAGGCCGAGAGATCCAGTTGCATGGGGAGCATGATGTTCCCAACAGCCCTATGGTCTGCAGTTCAGAGCTCTGTCAGCTAATCGGAGACGAAGACCATCAGGTATTCTTATGTGACTTTCAGTTTATTCCTGAAGTTTCTATTTCCAGTTCTATTCAGCAGAAAATCAGTAAATTAGAAACTTTATTGTCTAAATTTAAAGATGTTTTTCCTGAAGATTTGCCACATGGTTTACCACCTAGCAGAGAGGTAGATCATGTAATAAACCTAGTACCAGGTACAGCACCTGTTTCTAAACCTCCGTATCGGGTCAGCCGAACAGAGGATGAAGAAATAACTAGGCAGTTAACAGACTATCTTGGGAAAGGCCAAATTCAGACCAGTAGTTCACCATGGGCCTCACCAGTCCTATTGGTGAAAAAGAAAGAGGGGTCTATGCGTATTTGCGTAGATTACAGAGCCCTCAATAAAGTCACAATTAAGAATAAATACCCTATGCCTCGGGCAGACGAGTTGTTTGATCAACTCGACGGGGCTAAGTTTTTCAGCAAAATAGATCTCAGATCGGGATATCATCAAGTCCGTATAAAGTCGGAAGATGTCTCGAAAACAGCTTTTAGGACTCGTCACGGTCATTATGAGTTTAAGGTGATGCCATTTGGGCTCACAACTGCTCCAGCTACCTTTATGACCTTGATGAACAGTGTCCTCAGACCATACTTGGGTAAGTTTGTAGTCGTATTTTTAGATGACATCCTCGTCTACAGCAAAACGAGGAAGGAGCATCTAAAACACCTCAGAAAGGTGTTTCGACTGCTCAGAAAGCATAAGCTTTATGCTAAACAATCCAAGTGTGAATTCTTCGTTGAAGAAGTAGCATATTTGGGTCACATTATCTCTTCAGATGGGATTAAGATGGACCCAAATAAGGTTAAAGCCAAACTCAGTTGGCTGAGACCTCAGAATATTTTGGAACTTCAAATCTTTCTTGGTCTGGCGGGATATACGATTTGTCAAGGAATATGCTCAGATAGCAGTCCCTATGACAAATCTCCTTAAGGGGAAGGGAAAGGAGTTCATTTGGGAGTCCGCACAACAGGAGAGCTTTGATGCTCTCAAAACAGCCTTAGCTACAGCACCAGTTTTAAAAGTCGTCGACCCCAATCAGTCATTTGTGGTCGAAACAGATGCTAGCGACTTTGCAGTAGGTGCTGTGCTAACTCAGGGTGGACGACCAGTTGCGTTCGAGAGTAAAAAACTCGAGCCAGCACAGACTAGGTATAGTGCCTATGAAAAGGAACTCTTTTCTATAGTCCATGCCCTTAAGACTTGGAGGCATTATTTGTATGGTGCCAACTTTGAGGTCCTGACAGACCATGAGAGTCTCAGATACCTTTGCAATCAACCTGAGCTTAGAGGTCGGAAAGCTCGTTGGGCAGAGTTGATGCAAGAGTTTGACATGTCTATCAGATATAGGCGTGGAAAATTCAATACAGTAGCAGATGCCCTTAGCAGAATGCCTATGATAAACGAGCTGAGTTTTACTCAGATTCGTAATGAGTTACTCGAGTCCTTGAGAGGGAAATGCCAGCATGATGCATTCTTCTCTATTATCTGGAACTCAGTCCAGAACAGACAGTTACAGACTCCAGAACCAGTTCCCGGGGCTGGTGCCAGTTCATCCAAGAATACGGCAGCTTCCGTTGAGGATGATGATGAGTCCGAGTATACGTCATCAGATGACGTTGAGGATTCTGAGCCTGTATCACCCAAGCAAACCCCAGTGGTTGAGGGTCAGTTGACTCAAGGATTCAAATGGAAACAGTATTCCATTCAGGATGAGTACTTGCTCTATAGAGATAGAGTATGTGTCCCCAATTTAGAGGATTATAGGCAGCAGGTCCTATATGAATGTCATGACAATCCTAGCGCGGGACACCCAGGCATACAGAAGACCTATGAGCTTCTTCGTAGGCAATTTTTCTGGCCCAGTATGAAAAAGGACGTCCACCAGTATGTAACCAGTTGCCAGAAATGTCAAGTAAATAAAGCAGAGCGTTTAAAGGCAGGAGGGTTGTTGCATCTCTTAGAAATACCAGCTGGTAAATGGGAGAGTATCTCCATGGATTTTATAGTAGGCCTGCCTAAAACCCAAAAGGGTAATGACGCTATATGGGTCACAGTTGACCGTCTGACCAAAATGGCTCATTTTATTCCGACCAAAACAACCGTTAGAGCTCCAGAGTTAGCGAGGTTGTTTGTAGACGGGCTATTTAAATTGTACGGTCTACCTTCCGGCATAGTCAGCGACCGGGACAGTAAGTTTACTGGAAATTTTTGGAAGGCAGTATTCCATCATCTCCATACTAAACTTAATATGAGTACCACCGACCATCCACAGACGGACGGTCAAACAGAAAGGGTAAATCAAGTGCTGGAGGATATGCTTCGTGCATACGTCAGCAAGAGGCAGACTAATTGGGAGGAGTATCTCTCGATATTAGAGTTTTCTTACAACAGTACCAAACATTCAGCTACGGGATACAGCCCATTTATGCTGATGTACGGTTTTCAGCCACGCTCACCCACAGCTGTAGGGTTTAAACAAGAAAAAGTTGAAGCAGCCAGAAACTTTTTAGAAGACCTAAACCAGATGATAGAACATGCTAAGCGTAGCATTAGACAATCCCAGGATCGAGCCAGGCATTATGCAGATCCACACAGACGGGATGTGCAGTTCTCCACTGGTGAGAAAGTCTACTTGAGAGTCCCAGTTGACTCTAAAACCCTCAAATCAGGAGTGTGTGCTAAGTTGTCTCCAAGGTATTGTGGTCCCTTTACCATCAGTAGGAGACTAGGCGAGGTCACCTATGAACTAGAACTCCCACACAGCAGTAAGGTTTTTCTAGTTTTTCATGAAGTCAGTTACGAAAAGCCTTAACCAGATCAGAGAATCTGGTAGGGGACAGTGTTCTAGTTCTCCCATTGGATCCTCAACAACCTCCACATGAACCAGAGGAGATTCTTGATAGTAGAGAGACGCAGACTCGTCATACTCTATACCGAGAATATCTGGTTAAGTGGAATGATCAGCCTGTTGAGAATGCCACTTGGGAAAGAGGCAGCGTCCTTCGCAAGATTTTTCCAGACTTTGTCTTAGAGGACCAAGACGGTTCTTAAGGGGGAGGGAGTGTTACGAGCTCGTAACCAGTGCCGAACCCTAGAGAACACAGATAGGTCAGATACCACAGTTAGGGTCGTGTCCAGCGTACATGACCAACAGGGCAAGACAGTGTGAGTAGTGTGCCCCAGCACGGTCCATAGCCATGGCGGGCCTAACACAGCCTAGGGACCCTGTCAACAGGATAGGGCCCCCCGTTGGGTCCCGACGTGCAGTCGGCCACGTCAGTGCCACGTGGCCGACACTTGGCAGTAGCATGCTACCAGTCCTCACACTGGGCTAGGAGGGGCTTACTCTATATGAGGGAGTAGGCAAGGTTGGGTGGATCAGTTAGTGTTTGCCCTACTGTGGTGTTAGGATCTATTACACCTTCTGGGCCCTATTACAAGCATAGAATGTTGACTAGACTAAGAACTTTGACTTTGACCATCTGAAATAATATAAGCCCCTAAAATAGCACGCAATCGTGGCTTAGAAACATTACGAGTACAAAATAAACATTATTCGAAATTGCATACTTGTGAACATGCAAATTGTAGACTTATGCTTACCTTTTTCTCAATCTATCACATCATTGGTAAGGTAAACAATAAGCTACTTTTTTTTTCTTCCATTTGTAGGGTTGGCAGTGGTGGCTCAAAATTTCTAACCTATTTCTAGCTGAATGAATTTCTTGCTTATGTTTGCGAAGACACTAGCTATTCACATATGCTTCACTTCTTATTATTATTTTTTCTGGTCATCTTACACTTCAAATCAATATAGTGTAGTGGTTATTTAGATGTGAAATTGATTATTGTGAATGCACTATTTGGCCTTCCTGTGCATAAGCACCTGGAGCGACTTCTAGTAATAATC
Source organism: Diphasiastrum complanatum (assembly GCA_029204225.1). Lineage (NCBI taxonomy): Eukaryota > Viridiplantae > Streptophyta > Lycopodiopsida > Lycopodiales > Lycopodiaceae > Diphasiastrum > Diphasiastrum complanatum. Next base: position 65,902,290 of record CM055095.1, on the reverse strand, counting down.
TGAATTCTTTTAAAGAGTTTGTGCTTGGTAAAACAGCATGTGCATGCAGCATTCAAAAGAGTTGATGCTGACTCCATATCAAGAGAAGAAACTAATCTATCTGAACTTTCAGTCAGAACAAGAATGAGTCGGCACAAGTGAAGGATGTGGAAAGCTATGAAGTTGTTTCAGAAAAGATTCACCTCATGAATATCACAAGTGACAGACATATGTTTATAGTTTTACTTACTCTACTTTACCATGGATGACAAGAAACTTTTCTGTCTTTACCCACCACTGTCAAAGTTGCCTAATTATTTCTTCCAAACATAGTCATGAGAACTTGTAGCCGATACTTGTTAAAGTCTTGTGTTTTGAAGTGCCCAAATGGATCTCGTCTCTGTTGATAGTTCTTGATAAACTTTAGAAAACTGTCTTTCATTTGTACAGGTAAATCGAGGTGTTGCTAGTCCTGCAGACATATCCATGGACATTGGACGAGTAGTTTCATCCCTAAAGTTGAACTCAACCTCCTTCAAAGATGGTGTTAGACAATCTCTACCAGTAAAATAAGCTTTGCTTATGCTTCTCTGCTTGTACTCAAGTGGAGAGTGAAAGCTGGAGAAAGGTCTACATCAAGGTCATGATATTAAGAGAGTTCTACTTCGCAGTTGTAGCATTATCTCAAAAAATATGGCTAGCAAAGGATATGGTGTTTTTGCATTGATGCTGACAAAAAATATTTCTTATCAAATAGGACCAAAAAAAAAATGCAATTTCTGGAATACTTATGTGAGGCCACAAGTAATTCTTGCATCTTGCACTTTGGATCAAGCTTTGACCACTCTTGACAACTTTTCTGCAGCTAAGCTACACAAACTTCTATCTTCACCTTTATACTTCGAATTCATATAAAGATTGGGTTCCTTGGTACTTTTCCCAGTTTTATAACCTAAGTTAAGCCATGCAAGACAATTTATTGTTGGCTTAGCTTTACTTTCAAAAAATGCAAATTATTCTAGAAAGTTTGGTCATCTTATATCAGCTTTTGGAATGGCCAAGGTGATTAAACATAAAATTCAAAGAAGTGTTTTATATACCTCTTATTGATAACCTAATAGGTCATAAGATCCACCCTAATTGGGGGTCGAGATCTTGAGATCCAAAAACAATGTAAAAATTGCTATTTTTGGCTCCTAGAAAATCTCTAGCCTATCTATGCACATTTTTGTCTCATTTCAAAGGTGCCATCACAAAGCTAGGTTAGGAATAAGACTTATGAAAAGTATCCTATGCTTTTTGGCACATGTGACATCCCACATGATGGCCATTTTAAATTTTACGAGTGGTAGAACAAAACTAGCTTGTGTAAATTTTGTTGAAAATCCGGCAACTTCACATGTGTGGGGAACCACAACAACAGTGTGAATGATCTTTACCATGCTTTATGGTGACACACAGAAACCTGTAGAGTAATACTACAATCTACATACAGAGCAGTACTAATTCCTCACAAATAGGGAAAGTACACAAGCAAAATAATGTATGAAGAAGACACCAATCTCGAGTTAGAGAGAGAATACAATTACAAGCAAAATAGCATGAGATCCAATTTTGACATTATGACCTTCAAAAGCTTGATTCATCATTAGAAATGAATGAGAACCATATGTACATACACCCAAAATTCGTGGTACTACTAGCATTCAATGCATTTCTTACACTTATTCAAGTGTAAACTACTACCATATTGACACCTAACAGCTGGCATGCAGAAATTGCACCTAACTTCTACTCACTTTTTCTAAATGTCAATTTCTCAACTAGACAAATACAAAACTACATGCATGTGTCCATTACTACATTTGCATGCCTTGCATGTCACAATGGAAACTTATGACACAATGCATTTATGATGGCTCGAGTTTCTACAAGGTCATACTAGACCATTTCCATATGGAAATCTACATGCATGTCAATCTAGACATTGTGAACATTGTTGCATGTCATACTAGACCAACTAGACTTTATGCATGTCATTGGAACTTGATCTACCTAATACAAACTCGCCCTATTCTACAAGGATATGTGCTCAATTCACACGCCTTGGATATGTACAATCAATTTACATGGGTAGAACTCCCAAAATCAACCTACATAAGATAGATATGTTTTACAATTTTTCACAAATTTAACACAAACAACATATCAAATCTAGTAGATAAGTATTTAACAAGTTAAATGATGTAGATAATCGACTACAACTGCTAATTAGACTAAGGTAGGGTCTCATTGAAGATGATTCATTTACTATATAGGTAACAAATATGTCTATGCGGAAGGCCAGGTGCAAGATTCAACTTCTAGATGGAGTAGTACAAGTCCACCTAAGATTCAAGTATTTTAGAAAAGTTTCACATTTTCAAATGTTCTAGTCGGTATCCAAGTTTTGATGGATTTAGATCTTGATGATAGGTATCGTACGTCCAACAAGCACATGTAAACTAGAGATGACTCTAAACTTAAAGTTCTTCTAATCACTGGTAGTTACCTTCTTTTATTGAGTATAGGACAAGAATCCGATGAATTATGATTGACGAATCATAGTTTAGATTCTAGTTATACTTGATTGTTTAAAAGAAGGATTGCTCGCGTGATCAGAAGATTAGTTAAGATATGTATTCATATTTTCATAGCAATCTCCTCGGAGAGGTAGTCACCTTGATGGAGATTGAGTTATAGTAAGCATTTGGCTACCGGTTATAGCCCATGCGTGCTTACGTATAGTTTTAAACCTATATCACCCATTGTGGTAGAGACTCGGGCATTCAAAATTAAAAATTACAGTAGCGGATTTCCTACATGATATGCAGGAAATGCTACGGATTGCACGTGAGAATGTCTAGTGTACCCAGGATGGGGACCGACATTATGCAAGCCTAAAAAGATCACCGAGAGACTTCCAAGTGGGGGGTTGGAAGAATCTCGATGGATTCAAGTGTAATGCATACCGGCTAGCATTACTAATTGTCCCCTGGATATAGAGGACCATATAAGATCTTGAAAAAGATCGGATCCTTAGCTTACCAATTGGAACTCTCGGAAGGATCTCAAGTGCATCTCGTGTTTCACGTAAGCCATCTCAAGAAGACTCTGCGTGAAGGAAAGATTCTTGGATTTGGAGATCGATTGGACCTGTTGGATGAATCATCGAGTGTGTCACCACTTGAACCTGGAAAGATCTTGGAAAGAAGAACTAAATGATTGAGAAATCGTATAGTTACCGAGCATATGGTTCGATGGAAGGGATATACGGACGATGATGATTTTTTGAAACATGAAGGAAGCTTAAAAGGATCTTTCTCAATTTTAAGTTCTGAGGACAGAACTTGAATAAGGGAGGAAGAATGTCATACCCATGACTGGTCTCGGGTAGCGTATCCACGCTAGGGACTGGTAGACCAACAACCCGTAAGTTAATTGTGACTATAAGGGAATTGGGGCCCTTATGTGTACATGGTCATAATTATTGCTTGTAGGCCTAACCACTTGATGGTGGATTTGTATGGGTCTATGAGTGAATCATTGGGGAACTGGATGACGTGGCCCAGATAGGCTGCAGAGGTGTCCAGTGAGGTGTTATAGTGCACTACTAGTGGTGCATGGGCCTTGGAGGATATAAGTATACCTACTGGGCTCTCACTAGTGTATGCTTGATTGCATGACCGGTGGCAGGATGTTGTTGGTGTGATGCCTCATTCCTCTCTGAGTGATTGATCCATAGCTTGGGGGCTAGATCCGTTCGATCTAGGTTTGGTTTGGTTGGTTTGTCCACCATCAGGTTCCCTTGTGTTGCTTGTGATTGGCATGCTTAGAATAGGATCCTTGGATTGAGGTTGTTATAGGACAACACTGAAAATACAAAATGTTGACGGATAGTCTTCTCTCTCCATGTTATCTCTCTCTAAAGTCAAACTTGCTTAAAGGGCTCATTTTGAGTCCATACTTTTCCTAATGATTAAACTGAGTGTGATATAAATCATGGAGTAATAATCTGATCCAGATATCTTCTTTTGAAGCTTAACATGCTACAATGTATTCTGCTTTGGTTGAAAAAAGTGCCACTGATTTTTGCTTTTTTGAATTCCACGAAATCAGTCTCCCTGCAAGAAAGAAACAGAACCTGGAGGTAGATTTTCTAGTAGAGACATTTCCTTCCCAATCTGAGTAGGAGTAGCCTCGAAGAACCAGTGGGTCGACAACACTTTCAACATAGCATAAAATGTGATCTAAATTTACTTGAATGTATTTCATCACTCTCTTTAATGCTTTCCAATGCAAGATCATAGGATTAAACATGAATTTACTTAATGTGCTAATATTGTATGCTAGATCTTGTCTAGTGCACAACCTGACATACATTAAAGATCCTATAAGTGAATGATAAGAGTACTTCGCTAAGTCGAGTACTTCACTTTCCGTATCCGCACATGAAGGTTTGGTCAATATCATAGTTGGATCTATTGGTGTATCAATTGGTTTGCAATCAGACATGTGAAACATTTTTAGAACATTCTCTAGATATTTCTGTTGGCTGAGATAGATCTTCTTTTGTAGTCTATATCTAGTAATGTGAATTCCTAACAATGAGTGAATAGTGCCTAGATGGGTCATGTCAAATTCCTTTGATAGATCACTCTTAATAGTGTGCAATAAGGAAGTGTTGTTAGACAAAATAAATGCATCATGTACGTATAGAGCTATATGAACTGAATTGACACCTATGTGCTTGGAATAAACATTGTAGTCAGCTGAATTGTTTGCAAAACCCAATTGAATTAGATATGCATTGATTCTTTTGAACCAAGCCCTTGTGGCTTGTTTCAAGCCACAGATTGCTTTGTGTAACTTGCACACTTTGTGCTCTTGGCCTTTGACTTTGAATCCTTCCAGTTGGAAGGTGTACAGTTCCTCTTTGACATAGTCATTGAGAAAGGCTATCTTGACATCCATTTGATGCATTTCGAGGACTTTTGTGGCTGCTAATGCAATGAGAGTCCCGATTGACTGTATTTTGACAATAGGACTAAAAATTTCTTGATAAGCCACTCCCTGGATTTGAGTGAATCCTTTAGCCACCAGCCTTTCCATTTTGCAATGGAACATTCAGAGTTAATCTTCTTCTTGAGATCCACTTGTTGTTGATAACTCTCTTGTGAGTGAGGAAGTCGACCAGTGTCCAGGTTTGGTTCGTCAAAAGTGAGTTGTACTTTTTCCATTGAGTTTTGCCACTTCTCAACATCCTTAGAGTTAATTGCTTCGGCTACGGTCTCTAGGTCTTCAGATGAAGTCCAGAAAGATTGAGGTGTATACCTCTCAGGAACTGTTTGAGTTCTTGAAGATCTTCGAACAATCGGTGGACCAGTTTGAAATGGTGTCTCTTCTTGAATTTTTCCAGATTTGCTTGAACTAGCTTGATCTAGTCTGGTGATAGGTGTGTCGGCTGCTCCAGTTTCTATAGCTATAGTTGCAGGTTCTGTAGAAGAAATATCATGAGTGGAAGATTCGATGTTGTATAGAATATAATGAAATGACACAACATCATCTGTCAATGGTTGTTTAAAGTCGTAGAATGTATCTTCTTTGAAGATTACATTCCTAGAAACAAATGCTACATTGGTGTTTGAATTGTCGGTAGAATTTTGAAAGCCTCCAATTTTGCTTAATGAAATAAATAGCTGTTCTTCTAAAATATTCGTCAATGAAGGTAATGAAATACTTTGCATCAAGCAACGACAGAGTTTGCATTAGACCACATATATATGAATGAACAAAATCTAGAACATCTTTTGTTGTATGCCTACGACTCGATCTAAAGGGAATCCTAGTCTGCTTTCCAATGATGTAGCTATGACAGACAAGGAGGTTGACTTTGTCGGTTGGATAGTCGAGATCAAGTGCTAGAGATTTTCTAGACATGTTTGACATAAATGTATGATTGTATCCAGATTGTAGAGCTTGTATGCTTTGTGGTCTAGGGAATAGCTGATAAAAATCGTTTTCCTACTCTTGTCATCCAACTTTCTTCTTAGATCTTCAGGGATCTGAACGAAAGCGATGCATCCAAACACTTGAATATTTTTGAGTGATGGTTTTAATCTTGTTCGTACTTCATAAAATGTCTTGTCATTTAGGGCTTTGGCAATGGATCAATTTTGCAAATAGAGCTGTAATAACAGCTTTTGCCCAGAATTTCTTTGGAAGAGAGGCATGTGCCAGCATGCTTTTGGCACTTTTGATGAGTGTTCATAGACCATCTTCATCGGAACGAAAGACATGGTTGTTGACAACTTCACCAAAGCCCTGGACAGAGGACTTTTTGAGAAAAAGAGGAGCAATCTTGGGATCGTAAAACTATCATGCTTTGAGAGAGAGCTGAAGAAACAAAACGTTTCTATTTACAAAGCTTTGCTAGCTTTTAGCCCTCTGCCTGATGAAAATATTTGTGAATACGAAAGTCAAGAGACACGAAGCATGAAAGATTCGCAAACACCTGATGAGAAGACACAAACATGAAAGATTTGCAAATGAGAATCTTTTGCGGTCCAGCAGGAGAAAGTCAGACGACGAGGACGAACCAAACGACGCGACACAAAAAACATCGCGAAACCTTTTCTGCCCTCACGCTCCAAAGAGTACCAACAAGATCATGCAAGTACTCAGAAGTATAGATATCTGATCTGATGGCATGGTCTTAGCAGATACACTCTAGGTCATCGCTAATCTGCCACTCTTGTAATTTCCTAATTAGTTGTAGATGCTTAATTACTCTAATCTAAAAGTTACACAAAGCGACTATATATTTACTGGATGATACTTGATAGATATACAGATATAGAAAAGTAGTCTGATGCTAGTAAGCAATCAAGACAAAAAATACAGAGAAGAAGTTTGCCTGCGTGCGAGACGAGTTCTGTAAGCAGGATCCACAGGATCCACAAGTCCGCTAGTAAGCGAGACACTACTCGTGAGAGAACTGTATTTCTCTCATGCCAACGCACTGCGTGGATCTGCATGTAGTGCTTGAAGAATCAGAGAAAAATCAATAATGATCTTCAATGCAAATGTGTCTGTTATGATTCGTGTGTCTGATTCTTTCATTCATTTAATTCTACACATTGGTTGAAATTTTGTTGAATGCTACATTAATTCATAAACATAGATCAACAGTGTCTGACTACATTCTGGAGGACTGTAGGAGTGATTCAGCTGGCAGTGACCAGTGATCATATCTGAACTCCATCCGAATTACATTGCATCGTTTGCTTCGCTTTCACAATTCCTTCGATTGATTCACATCATGGAAGTATATGGCTTTTGTGACAACTGTACATAGTGTATATGGTCAACAAATCAGGAACGTTGACACGGATGAGGACGTCACAAATTCTCTCACTTCACATTTTATGTGAAGTGGTTTTCTCTCACTTCGCAAAGAACATTCCTCGTTCAAAATAGACGACCTTCAACATTTTTCTCTCTCTTTGGGATTTTGCAAAAAAGTCGAAGGTGCCCTAAAACAGTTCAACTCTTGAAAGTAGATGACCTTCGAGAATTTTCTCTCTTCGCATTTTTGTGAAAAAGTCGAAGGTGTTAAAAAATAGTTGAACTTTGAACTGTGCCAAAATAGTTTAAACTTTGAACTGTTGCAAAATAGTTTAAACTGTTGAACTATGCTAGTTTCGCATTTCGTGAAAAGACAAAAAAGACGACATTGTGAAAAACATAGTTCTGTCACTTCACAGCATCCTTGGAGTTAATTGCTTCAGCTAGGCTCTCTGGTTCTTCTGATGAAGTCCAAAAATATTGAGGTGCATACCTCTCAGAAACTGTCCGAGTCCGTGAGGATCCGTGGACATTGGGTTGACCAAAATGCGATGATGTTTCTTCTTGAATTTCTTCATATCTATTCGAGCTAGCTAGGTCTGGTCTGATGACAGGTACTGTTGGCTACTCGGCTTCTATAGCTGTAGTTGCAGGTTCTGTAGAAGGAACATCAACATTGGAAGAATCCATGCTATGTAAAATAGGATGAAATGACATAGCATCATTTATTGATGGTTGTTTGAAATCATAGTATGTATGTTCTTGAGATATTACATCCCTAGAGACAAATACTACATTGGTGGATGGATCATAAACTTTATAAGCTTTATGTTCATCAGAATAGCCAATGAAAATACATTTATTTGTCCTATGGTCTAGCTTCTTCCTAAGCTGTTTAGGAATGTGAACAAAACATATACAACCAAAGATTTTTAAATGGCTGACACTAGGCTTGTGCCCATGCCAAACTTCATGAGAAGTCTTGTTGTTGACGACTTTGGTGCTGGATCTGTTCTACACGCAATAGGCTGTGGCAGTAGCTTCTGCCCAGAACTTTGCAGGTAGGTGTGCTTGATGTAGCATGGATCTGGCTGAGTTGAGAAGAGTTCAATTCTTTCTTTTTGCAATCTCATTCTGTTGAGGTGAATAGGAAGTGGTGAACTGTCTTCTAATACCATGTTCAGCCATGTAGTCAGACATCTCATTAGAGATGTACGCCATCATCCCAGTACACACCACTGTCCAGCAAAGAAAAAAATAGTAACGCAAAAGAGGAGGCGGAGTCACCACCACCATCAGTTCGGAGTGCCTTCACTTTCCTAAATGTTTGTGTCTCAGCCATGGCCTTGAATTTCTTGAAGCATTCAAAGGCTTCAGATTTGTACTTAATGAACATGCTTGTAGACCATCTAGAATAATCATCTATGAAAGTGATAAAATAGATTGCATCTCCTAATGACGGAGTTGGCATTGGACCACAGAGATCGCTATGTACAAGATCTAATACATGCTTTGTTTTGATGGAGTGTAATTTTGGAAACTTGCTTCTAGAGTGCTTCCCATAGATGCATGATTCACAAAAGAAAGATTTCTTATCTAATGAAGACAAGAAATTCAAATTATCAACTAAATTATTACAACGCATATAAGAAAGTGATCTTGTATTCACGTGTCCAGATCGACTATGCTACAGAACAGCACTGTCGTTTACATTTTCATTAGAGATACTAGCTAATGCAACTGAATTAGAGAGTGCGTAAAGATTTCCGACTCTAGTGCATGTAGTCAGAGTAGTATCTTCCTTGAGTATTGTACACTGCTCGGATGAGAAAGTAATAGTGTAGCCCTCATCAGTTATCTTAAAGACTGATAATAGATTCTTTGATAACTAAGGAATGTGAAGGACATTAGGAACACAAATGGACAGATTGTTGTCTAAGCTCATCTTCACTGCTCCTTTGCCTTCCACGCGTATGGTGTTAGAATCTCCGAGGTAGATAAATTGGTGTCTGCTATAAGCTGTGTACTCCATAATGTCAGAAATGGTGAACTCTTGCAACTTTGTCGCAACACGAACAAGACACGAAGGTCGAACGAGAACAATTTGCAACAGCCAACATGTCTTTGACTCAAAGCATGAACGATTCGCGAATCAATCGCAAATCGTAAACACACCTCCAGGACCGCAAACCAAAAAGAAACGAAAAGAACAAAATAAACGAAGAGAAATCTTTCGCCTTGCCAGTTGGCAGCTCAATAGGCTTCATGCCTAGCTGAAACGAATAGCAACGACAAAGACTAACTAACTAGTTGATTAGCGTTAACTAGTCTTGTGATTCTATGTTTAGCTATCTTGTAAACTCCACACAGTGGAGGTATAAACGATCCTTTCTAGATCATAACTAAAAGAAGAGAGATAGTGAATACAGAGATCTATAAAAAACAGTAAGAGATGTAGCGAATAGAGTAAGAAAGCAAAAATACCATAGTTGTGCATGAAAGTCTGCCAACAAGCAGAACACAGCGAAAGAGCAGAGAGTCAATCCGCTAACGAGCGAGACACTGACGATCTCGCTCTAAAACCAAACTGACAATATAGTTGCTCTATTTTGTGTATCTCTTGGCCTTGTGCTGTGTCTCTTGATTGCTAGAATAAAATATGTCCTGTGATGCGTAGTCGAGTGTCTGGGATCCCGTAAGAGCTTCCGCACGAAAAGAAAATTCAAAGACATAAAGTTGTTCGCGAATAAGAAAGGAGGACGAACACAAAACAAGAAAAAAGCTTCTGTGACATGGTATCAGAGCCTACAGGTTATCACTATTGATATCCCAGCAGTGATTCTTCCAGACAACACAATATGGCTACGACAATCGAGACCAGAGTAGCAATCAATCTTGATGGTGCAAATTACAGAATCTGGAAATTCAAAATCAAAACACTCCTGAAGGGCAAAGGCATATAATCAGTGACCGAGCTCTCAGAGGTGCAGCCTCTAGAGGGAGACCCGAGGAGAGATGAATGGATCAGAAAGGATGATCGCACAATGGCGATCATCATTTTGTCCATAAATGAAGATCTACTCATGTAGATTGAAGACTGCGAAAGTAGCCATGCAGTGTGAGAAAGATTAAAGCACAATGAATTGCAAATGAGGATGCTTCTCTTCCAAAATTGGTAGAGTTTCCTCCTTCTCATTAAGCATGAAAATAGTGTACAAATGGTAATGGGGAAGGCCCTTGCCCCTCAATCCTATTAGCTAATATTCACAATGATCCTATCCATTCATCTTGGACCCAACTTGATCCAAGGGTCCACAATAAAGTACATTGGTAATCACAAGATTCATGTGAGTCCCAATTTGGACCCAACTCTAAAAAATAATTTCTAAGTTTAAAAATGACTTTGGGCCTCTAGTTTTATTTTGATTCCAAGGCCCAAGTCAAGTTTATTTCCGACAATCAACTGATAAGGTCTAGCCTTTAAGATCAATCTCCGCTATTTCGCCTTTGGTAAAGATTTGTCTGGTTGGCCCTGCATTAGATATTCAACAATGTCGGCCGCCCATTCTGGTACTGTGTCCACGTAAAATAAGACAGCATCTGCCAGCTCATCGTCGGGTTGGTTTGCAATCTCCTTCCCTTTGATTCGTGACACGTGATCTGCCATGTAATGTTGTTTTCCCTTGCAAACTTCTATCCGAAAATCAAACTCCAACAACAGAAGTAACCATCTGGTGATCCTTCCGGTGTTGCAAGTTTTATTAACGAGATAGAACAAGGGTTGATGGTCCGTATAAAAAGCAAAATGTGTGGCCATCAAGTAGTGTCAAAATTTCTTAACCGCATAGATCATTTCCAGTGCTTCCCGCTCTGTGGTTGAGTAATTCATTTCGGTATCATCGAGTTGTCAGCTTGCAAATCGGATTGGAGTATTCTTTTTGGGGTCACCAAGCTGGGTTAAGACTGCTCCAACTGCATACTTCGATGTGTCCATATGCACGTGGAACTCAATAGACCAATTGGGTGGGCGTAAGATTGGTGCTGAAACCAATGCATCCTTAAGCTTCTGAAAAGCCTTTAGGTCTTTCTCGTTCCAATGTGGATCCGTTGTGAGTTTGTAAATTGGTTGGGCTAACTCTACAAAATCAAGAATGAAGATCCTATAATAGTTAGCATGATCCATGAAAATGTAACCTCGCGGATCATCCCCGGTGGTGGTAGGTCAACAATGATCTTGATCTTAGATAGATCTGTGGCGATTCCTTGTCTTGATACTATATGGCCGAGAATCAAGCCATGTGTCACCCAGAATTGACATTTTTCTGGATTCAAGGAGATCTGGTATTCGCAACATTTTTGTAACACCTTCTCCAAGTTGGATAAGTGTTCTGAATCTGGTCCATGCACGCACAGATCGTCCAAGAAAATCTCCAAAAATTTTTGCAAATAATCTTTGAATGCCGCCTGCATGACTCACTAGAAAGTGCTTGGGACATTGCAAAGTCCGAATGGCATCACTTTATAGGCATAGGTTCCCCATTCCGTGGCGAATGCTGTTTTGTGTTGGTCCTGGGGGGCTATCTTCACCTGATTGTAGCCGCTGAAGCCGTCTAGGAAACTGTAGGCTTTGACGCCAGCTACCCTGTCGAGGACACTTTTCATAAATGGTAAAGGAAAATGGTCCTTTTTGGTTACTGCATTTAGCGCCTTCAGATTCACACAAATCCGCATTTTGTCGTTCTTCTTGGGTACTATAACTATCGGTGATACCCATTCCGTGTGTTTGATTTCATAGATGAAATCTGCATCCATCAACTTTTGCAACTCCTGCTTGATCAGCTCAGTATAATTCGGGTTGCAGCGGTAATAACGGCTTACCTTGGGGACTGCTCCGTCCACCACGGGTATGGTGTGTTGGACTACTGTTGGTGGAATGCCCTTCAGGTTATTATAACTCCATGCAAAACAGTCTTTATGTTCCACCAACAACGATCGTAGTCTCTTGAACTGTGTGGGTGTTAGCTGCTCTCCCAGATGCACTATCTTTTCTTCTTCACCTGGCTCGGCAAGGTTCATCGGCTGTGTTCGCGCAGGTCCCTCGAAGACTTGTTCCACTGGTGCCTGACTTTGATCAAGTTCTCTTTGGGCTTGCGGCATCATGATTATCACGTCGTCCAAGATATAGTTCTTGAAAGTCTCAGGCATCTCGTGAACTGGCGCTCGTCGAGATTCCTCTTTCAGCATATTGATCTTAGCCCGACTGGTCATTTTTTTTATTTTCAAACACCTATGTAGAAGATGACGCAAGGGCCTTTCCCATTTTATAAAAAGACACCATTTGTACACTATATCCATGCTTAATGAGAAGCAGAATACTTCAAGGAATCCAATACTTTCTTTTTGCTCTTTTTTATCATCTTGGTGGATTTGTCCTTGTTGTCTTTCATCGGGATTGCCATGACATTCGCCTCATCGTTGCAAATATCCGCATCCACTGTAGCTATCGCCTCATCGGGTAGATCACTCCAACGGATCACCTGGTTGTAGCACTGCTTCAACTGATTCTTCTTATTTGCGGGTGCCTTGGGTGGATCAACCCTTGAGACTTTCGCCATAGCAGACTTTTGCGGTGGTTGAGCTGGAACTTTCCTGGTTCCGTAACGATCTGGGTCCATGTGGCGTAAGACTTGTTCATCAATTAGCTCAATCTCTTTATTTTAAGTTAGAGCATGTTGCCAAGGGACCAAATCATCATCCCTTGGGTTCTCAATAGGTTCCGCTGATAGCCATGCTACGTTTATCATATTCACCCCAAATGTGATGGGTGTGTCCATAGTGTAACACTTGGGTGAAGATGTACTAGGTTCCAAATCTGATTCATATTGACATGCCTAGCAGTCAATATTTGCTAATGCATATGTCCATATCCTGACATTCATCTTTGAATGATAATGACCCCCCTTGGCTTTCCTTGGGCGCTCAATCGTGTGATATGTCGTGGATGATCCGTCATCAGCTTTGGGCGCAATAAGTTTCACCGCCCATGTGGTTGGATCAACCTTTACAGCCTGCTCTCTATTCTCAAAGGTGAGTTTTCCCATACTCCAGTTTTGTACTACTTGAGCAGTTCTCAACCGTGGTCTTTCCAGTAAAACACGGTATGCAGATGGAGATTCAGGTATATCCATGACTACAAAAGTAATCACAAACTGCATCCCTGCTATCTTCACAGGGATATTGGTAACTACACCTTTTGGTTTCACATAGGATTGATCAGCTAGCTTGATGGCGAATCTTGCTGGCTTCAATCCTTGTAAACCCCATTTTTTGTACAAAGTAGTGGAGATCAAATTGACACCCGATCCTCTATCTACCACTACCGCCTCATCCTCGTATCTCTTGTGTTTGAATGGCAAAGTGATGTTGTGTTCCTCACTTTCCCATGATGCTCCAATGTGGAGGACGTTACTTGTTTCTTCATAGCCCTTACAATATATGGGCTCAAGCGCTACCAGATCCTCACTCGCTTTGGCCCATTCAGCTAGAAGGCTTTTCGCTTGTGGTGCAATCCGCAGTAGTTCTTCGAGTGGTAAACTAACACGGCTTGACAATAAAAGTGCGAACCTTTTAGTGTGTGGTTCCTCGGGCTCCACCATGTGAAAAGGTGATTCATGTTTGTGCAACCGATCATTCTGATCAGTGCATAGTGGTAAGCCCGTTTGCGGTTCCCGTTCGACGCCAACTGGAGGTTTTGTAGGATTATCTCTTTCTTGCTCTTTTTCCTTCGCTTGTGCTTTCTGTACCCAGTGTCTTATTTTCTAGTACCGTGTTCTTTCTTCCCTCACATTCGGATATCGCGCTGAAGTTGAGGGTTGGTCGTCAGTGACCAATGGTGGTGGTGAGGGAGCCACTTCCTTCCTCTTATGTGCTCGCATAACAGCTAACACAGGAGCGTGGAATTGTCGTCCTTCCAATGGCATCCCTGCTGGAACTGCTGGTAGCTGTATTGCAATGAAGTTCAGAGGTGCACTGGTTTCAGGTTTGAATGGACAATTTTTTGAAACAGTGTCCATAACCGCATTCTCGACAGAAGGATGTATATTGTCCCTTGTAGGGACATTCTGCAATTCAGTGTCCTTCGCTGCATCCGTAGCAGCCGTAATTTCTTCCGTCTTGACGCTGAGTTTGAGCTGCATAGGCCGCAACATATTCATTTATGGCAGAATCCATAAATGGTTCATCTGGTCCGTACCACTGCTGCTGCTCAAGTTGAGGTGGCATTTGCATCTCTGCTTATGTTGTTGTCAGGTTTACATGGGCCACTTGTTGATTGGTTGGCCCTGGTGGAGCAGGTAAGGCCATACATTGTGGTTGATTTGGTGCATCATACCTTGGTGCCACGTTGGGTGCCCCTTGATGGTAAGGATAGGAAGTCTGATAAGGACTTCTCTTCTGTTGAATAATCCGGGGGTTGAACGGGCAAAATGCCATATCGTGCGATGTTGCATTGCACAGATTGTAGAATCTATGTGTCACTGGACAGTCATTCACTATATGGTTTTGCGTGCACACTAAACACCATACATTTTCCCGTCTTGGATACTGCAGCTGGTTTGGTTCCGGTTGATGTGGCGTTACTGCTACAGCTCCTTGTAAGGCCTTAAGTTTCTGGTCAAACTGTGTCGTAAGTTGCTCCATCTGCTGTTTGTGTAATTTTGTCATTTGCTCCAACAGCAGTTCAGTGGATAGAGCAGATGCGTTTGATGATGATGATGCGATCGAGGGAGTAGGAGTGTGGGTGGATGGATATTCGTCGTCAGATCTCTCATTCTCTTCCCTGATGGCATCTTCCATAGCTTCTTGTAGAGTAGCGTATTGCTCCCGTTGTTTCAGTTCTCTTCTGATGCTTCGTGGTAGTCCGGCTAGGAACCACATGATCACCGCGTGATCGGGAGTTAGGGCTGCACTGCACTCGGATCATAAGTGTTTGATCTGCTCAATATAGTCTCTGACCCTTTCTCATTTTCCCATCTTGACTTTGCTCAGCAGGAGGAATGGGTCTTCCAAGAACTTTTTTGGTTTAAAGCGCGTAGTGAGAGCCGCCTTAACTGCTTCCCAGGTGGATTTTTCTTTCTCTGACAGGTTGAAAAACCAATCCTGAGCCACTTCCAATAAGGACATAGGGAACAACATCAGCTTCTCCGCAGGTGTCCATTTACCGTAGATTTTACAAGCTTGCTCGTAGATCTGGAGGAATTGGATGGGATCTGATGATCCGTCGTATTTTGGTATTTCCATCTGTGGTGCTCTCCGGACTGCTTGCAAGGGAGCGACAGGTACGGGTTGGCCCATTGGATCCATTAGTGCTGGTTCCGCTTCTGCCTCTTGTTGCACAGCTGCTAATTTGGGAAGGTGTGGTACTTGATCTGCTATCCTTCGTGCTATTGATTATCCCGATTTCAGATTCATCCGATGGTGGGTTCCAAAGTGATTGGATCTTGCTTATACAGTAGGATGAAGTCTAGATATACTTGGTTGTAACTACTTTCTTCAAAGGCTATGGTTTTTTATCACTTCCTAATCTTCAAAGCTTATGTTGAGAAACAATTTTCTTTCAAAGTTAAAGCTTTAAGATGTGATGGAGGAGGTGAATACATCTCCAACAAGTTTCATGATTATTGTGAAGGTGAAGGAATAAAGAGAGGGTTTTCTTGTGCTTATTCTCCATGGAGTAGTTGAGAGAAAAAATAGATCTTTATGTGAAAGTGCTAAAGCAATTCGAGTAGCAGCTTCTTTGCCTATTGAATATTGGGGTGAAGCTATAAATTGTGCAAACTGTTTGTGCAATAGATTACCTCACAATGCACTTGCTGGAAAATCACCTTTTGAGGTCTTGTTTAAGAAGAAACCTAAGGTAGATCACCTTAGAGTTTTAAATTGTGCTTGCTTTGTTAATGTGCCCTTGGAAACAAGGAGAAGAGATTATTCTAATTCTATTAAAGGGATCATGGTTGGATATGCATCCAACAAGAAAGCTTATAGAATCTATGTTCCCTCTACCTCAACTATAATTGAGAGTAGAGATGTTATATTCCATGACGATCAAAAATACATTCTTGAGGAGGCCGAGTTCAAAGATTCTGACAAAGATATTCCAATCATTACTCTTGAAGACTATCATGGAGAGATGGGGCCGAGAATTGAGGAGGAGTCACCTCGAATCTTTTCACCAAGGAGATCTCAAAGAGAAAGATCTGAGCCTAAAAGGCTTACCTATGAAGATAGAGGCAAGCAAGTGAAAATCAGCTCCACTAATTGTGCTTATTTTATTTCTCATGAGGAGCCGAAGGATGTATATGATACTCTCAACTCGAAGGAATGGTACCTTGCCATGAAGGAGGAATATGATGCTTTGATGACCAATAAGACATGGGAGCTTGTGGATCTTCCATCCAACAAGCACACCATTGGTTGCAAGTGGGTTTTTCAAACCAAGTATAATCAAGATGGCACAATCAACAAGTACAAGGCTAGGCTTTGTGCTAAAGGTTTTGCTCAAGTTTGCGGACTAGATTATGAGGAGACCTTTGCTCCAGTTGCAAAGATGGTATCAATTAGAATCATAATTTCTCTTGCTTGTTTTTTCAATTGGCAAGTTCTTCAACTAGATGTCTCTAATGCATTTCTAAATGGGTATATAGAAGATATGGATCAGCCTATTGGGTTCATTCATGACAAAGAAAAAGTTTGCTTGCTCTTTAAAAGTTTATATGGATTAAAGCAAGCTCCAAGGTCATGGTATTCTCGACTTAACACCTTTCTTGAGTCATTAGGATTTAATCTTAGTAACTATGATCCTTCCTTATATGTCAAGTTTTTTGATAAAGATATTGTCATCATTCTTATTTATGTTGATGATATCATTTTGACAAGAAGTTGCATCAAGTTAGTTGAGGAAACCAAGATTGCACTTGGAAAAGAGTTCAAGATGCAAGATCTTGGAAAAATTCACTATATTCTAGGATTAGAGATTGACTTTCTAAAAATAAAGCTTTTGTATTTCAATCCAAGTATGCTCTTTCAAAGTTAAAGAAGTTCAATATGTTGAATTGTAAGAGTATAGAAACACCTATGGAACATGTTGGGGGTATTCCCAACAAAGTGTAAATAAATAAAATCTTCCAATAAAATGTGTTGCGAGGGCATGACATCTTGCGTGTATAAGCCCATGGCCCAATGAGCACGCAATTGAAGTTGTAAATAAAATAAAATTGACTTGGGCCTTGCAATTAAAATAAAACTAGAGGCCCAATGTCATTTTTAAACTTAGAGATCACTTTTTAGAGTTGGGTCCAAATTGGGACTCACATGAATCTTGTGATTTTTAGTGTACTTTTTGTGGACCTTGGATCAAGTTGGGTCCAAGATGAATGGTCAGGATCATTGTGAATATTAGCCAATAAGATTGAGGGGCAAGGGCCTTCCCCATTTTATAAAAAAGCACCATTTGTACACTATTTCCATGCTTAATGAGAAGGAGGAAACTCTACCATTTTTGAAAGAGAAGCATCCTCATTTGCTATTCACTACTTGTTATTGCTCTTGGTTGTGTTTTCTCTTGCTTTCTATTTCCATGTTTATTGTTTGCCAATAGTGAATGTTTTTTCATTAGCAAGCATAATGAGCATTTGAGCTAACCTCCACCCTCACTCTCTTTCTCTCTCTTTCTCTTCTCTTCTCAATCTCTTCTTCTCCATTCCTTCCCTCCAACCAAACTATGATGAATGATAGTGTAGAGGAGTAGAGATAAAAGGACTAGTATAGTGGTGAGTAGAGTTAAGAGAGAAAGTAGGAAATTAACTAAAAGTAGCATCTATGCATAGTTAGGCACCTATCCAGTGATCTAACCTTTGTTGACAGGCGAAAGGGCTATACTACGAGAGATCCTCAACCCCACAGTGGCGCCGTTGCTGGGGATAGGTTTCCAGTAACTAGTTTAGTTGCATTTTAGCTATTTTCTTGCTTTTTAGAGTAGTTTAGGTAAGGAGAAGAAACCGGAAGTCGTAGAAGACTGGCGCGTTAAGTGGAGCAGTTACTTCAACCTGCATGGAGATCATGACATTTTTGGGAGTTTAGAGTTAGTTTTTTTTGTATTTTTTTGTGTTTGGACTGTTCACAACTAGCGGAGGAGGTGTAAGAGGGTAGAGGAGGCCTTGAACAACCTCTAAGGGCTTGAAACCCAAACCAATCATCCAAAAAACTTAAAAAACACACCAATCTGTATTTTGGAGGGAAAAAGAGCAAAAAGAACTCATCAGATTTTTATATTTCCAAAATCAGTGAGAATTAACCCTTGCATGACTGGCAGCAGCTCCAGGGTACTGTCCCAGACATGCATAAAAGCCTGCGAGAGTTAGTTCCAAGCAGATTGTAAAAATCAGAGAAAAAATCATAAAAATTTCAAAAAACTCTTGAAAAAATCCAAAAAAATTCAAATCTTCATAAGAACTCTCGCAGAGCGCTCTGAAGTTCTACTCAGTGAGACTAGGACACAGAGAAGCTTGCGAGAGTTAGTTTGATGATTAAGTGTCTGTGCGAGAGTTCCTAGTAAAAAAAGATGGAAAAGTACCAATGAACCCTCGCAGACAGTGAAATTTTCAGTTCCAGTGGTCAAGAACTCTCGCAGAGGATTTGGAAGTTCCATCTTAGTGAGACCAAGACACAGAAGAGCTTGCGAGCATTAGTTTGATTCCAGTGAGTAGAAAATTGGATTAAAGTACTAAAAAATCACTAAAAAGTGAAGATCCAGCAAATCCTTCTAGTAAGAACTCTCACAGACCCTCTCAATCAATTTAGAATGTCAAATTACATCAGTGATGAAGCCTGCAAGAGTTATTATGAAGATCTGGTGAATATCAAGCACAAAAAGTGATTTTGAACCCTCGTAGACAGTGAAATTTTCACTTCTCGTGAGAGTTAACTCTCGCAGAGAATTCTATAGTGAGATCTGACCCAGATCCAGCTACTGTGAAGCTTGCGAGAGTTACTTCCCAGAGATCTGAGAGATATCAAGTTTTTTACCTACAAAAACAGCTAAAGAACCCTCGCACAGCCAACCCTCGCATAAGATAACCCTCGCAGACTAGATCAGTGGAAAGATCTGCATCAGATCCAACTACTGTCAAAATCTCAGGTCAATCAGTGCAAGGAGTAAAAAGATATTAAGAAAAAACCACCCTAAAAGGTCTAAAATTCATTTCGGCCGATAAGATCGATCAGATCCTTGAAGATCCAGATTGCATCCTATTGTATAAGCAAGATCCAATCACTTTGGAACCCACCATCGGATGAATCCGAGATCGGGACGATCAATAGCACGAAGGATAGCAAATCAGGCAAAACACCTTCCCAGATTAGCAACTGTGCAACAAGAGACAGAACCAGAACCAGCACCAATGGATCCAATGGGCCAACCCGTACTTGTCGCACCCTTGCATGCAGTTTGGAGAGCACCATGGATGGAGATACCAAAATACGACGGATCATCATATCCC
Source organism: Diphasiastrum complanatum (assembly GCA_029204225.1). Classification (NCBI taxonomy): domain Eukaryota; kingdom Viridiplantae; phylum Streptophyta; class Lycopodiopsida; order Lycopodiales; family Lycopodiaceae; genus Diphasiastrum; species Diphasiastrum complanatum. The sequence continues at coordinate 65,882,371 of CM055095.1, read as the reverse complement.
ATCCGATTCCTCCAGATCTACGAGCAAGCTTGTGAAATCTACGGCGAACGGACACCTGCAGAGAAGCTGATGCTATTCCCTATGTCCTTACTTGTAGTGGCTCAGGATTGGTTTTTCAACCTGTCAGAGGAAGAGAAATCCACCTGGGAAGCGGTTAAAACGACTCTCATTACGCACTTTAAACCAAGAAAGTTCCTGGAAGACCCGTTTCTCCTGCTAAGCAAAGTCAAGATGGGAAAACGAGAAAGGGTTCGGGACTATATTGAACGAGTCAAACATCTACGATCCGAGTGCAGTGCAACACTGACTCCCGATCATGCGGTGATCATGCGGTTCCTAGCCGGATTACCACGAAGCATCAAAAGAGAACTGAAACGACGGGAGCAGTACGCTACTCTCCAAGAAGCTATGGAAGATGCCATCAAGGAAGAGGATGAGGGATCTGACGACGAATATCCTTCCACCCACACTCCTACTCCCTCGATCGCATCATCATCACCAAACGCATCCGCTCTATCCACAGAACTGCTGTTGGAGCAATTGACAAAATTACACAAACAACAGATGGAGCAACTTACGGCGTAGTTTGACCATAAACTGAAGGCCTTACAAGGAACTGTAGCAGTAACTCCACATCAACCGAAACCAACCCAGCTACAGTATCCTCGACGAGAAAATGTATGGTGTTCAGTATGCATGCAAAACCATACAACGAATGAGTGTCCAGTCCTAAAGCAAAATCTGAGACTGACACATAGATTCTGTCATCTGTGCAATGCAACATCGCACGATACGACATTTTTCCCGTTTAACCCCAAGGTTGTTCAACGGAAGAGAAGTCCTTATCAGACTTCTTATCCTTATCATCAAGGGGCACCTAACGTGGCACCAAGGTACGGCACACCCAATCAACCACAACGCATGGCCTTACCTGCTCCACTTGGGCCAGCCAATCAACAAGTGGCCCATGTAAACCTGACAGCAGCAGAACAAGAAATGCAAATGTCACCTCAACCTGAGCAGCAGCAGTGGTACGGACCAAATGAACCATTTATGGATCCTGCCATAAATGAATATGTTTCGACCTATGCTGCTCAAACTCAACGTCAAGGTGGAAGAAATTACGGCTGCTACAGGTGCGGTGAGGGACATAGAATTGCATAATGTCCCTACAAAGGACAATATACAACCTCCTGCCGGGATTGCAATTATGGACACTATTTCAAGAATTGTCCATTTAAACATGGAATCAGTGCACCTCTTAACCTCATTGCTATACTGCAATCAGCAGTTCCAACAGGGATGCCATCAAAAGGTCGACACGACCACGCTCCTGTGTTAGCTGTTACGCGAGCACAGAAGAGGAAGGAAGTGGCTCCCTCACCACCACCATCGATCACTGACGACCAACCCTCAACTTCAGCGCCATATTGAAATGTAAGGGAAGAGAGAAGACAGTACCAAAAAATAAGACATTGGGTACAAAAAGCACAAGAGGAGGAAAAAGAGCAAGAACAAAACAATCCCACAGAACCTCCAGTCAGCGTCGAACAAGAACCGCAAACGAGCTCACCACTGCGCACTGATTAGAATGATCGGTTGCACCAACATGAACCACCTTTTCACATGGTGGAGCCTGAGGGACCACGCACTGAAAGGCTCACACTCTTGTTGTCAAGCCACATTAGTCTATCCCTCGGAGAACTACTGCAGATTGCACCACAAGCAAAAAGCCTTTTAGCTGAATGGGCCAAAGTGGATGTGGAGCCAGTAGCGCTTGAGCCCATATATTGTGCGGGCTATGATGAAACAAGTAATGTCCTCCACATAGAAGCAGCATGGGAAAGTGAGGAACACAACATCACTTTGTCAATCAAACACAAGAGATACGAGGACGAGGCGGCAGTGGTAGATGGAGGATCAGGTGTCAATCTGATCTCCACTACTTTGTACAAAAAATGGGGTTTACAAGGATTGAAGCCAACCAGATTCGCCATCAAGCTAGCAGATCAATCCTATGTGAAACCAAAAGGTGTAATTGTTGATATTCCTGTAAAGATAGCAGGCATGTAGTATGTGATTACTTTTGTAGTCATGGATATACCTGAATCTCCATCTGCATACCGTATTCTACTAGGAAGACCATGGTTGAGGGCTGCGCAAGAGTACACAATTGGGGTACAGGGAAATTCACCTTCGAGAACAGAGAACAGGCTGTAAAGGTAGATCCAACCACATGGGCGGTGAAACCTATTGCACCCAAAGCTGATGACGGATCATCCACGACAGATCATACAATTGACCGCCCAAGGCCAGCCAAGGGAGGTCACTATCATTCAGAGATGAGATGCCGGATGCATTAGCAACTATTGACTGTCAGGCATATCAATATGAATCAGATCCAAAATCGAGTACATCTTTACCCAAATGTTACACTATGGACACACCAATCACATTTGGAGTGAATATGATAAACATAGCATGGCTGTCAGCGGAGCCGATTGAGAACCTAGTGGATGATGATCTAGTCCCTTGGCAACATGCTCTAACTTATAATAAGGAGATTGAGCTGACTGATGAACAAGTCCTACACCACATGGACCCAGATCGTTACGGAACCAAGAAGGTACCAGCTCAACCACCACAAAGGTCTGCTATGGCGAAAGTCTCAAGGATCGAACCACCCAAGAACCTGCGAATAAGAAGAATCAGTTGAAGCAATGCTACAACCAAGTGATCCGATGGAGTGACCTACCCAAAGAGACAATAGCTACAATAGACGTTGATATTCACAACCATGAGACGAATGTCACAACAGTCCCAAAAAAAGACAACAAGGATGAACCCACCAAAATGACAAAAAAGAGCAAGAAGAAGGTGTTGGATTCCTTGAAGTCAATCAAGTTGGACTCAGATACAGCGTCATCTTCTACACAGGTGACAAAAAATAAAAAAATGACCAGTCGGGCCAAGATCAATATGCTGAAAGAGGAATCTTGACGAGCTCCAGTTCATGAGATGTCTGATACTTTCAAGAATTATACATTGGACGACGTGGTAATCATGATGCCGCAAGCCCAACGAGAACCTAATCAAAGTCAGGAACCAGCGGAACAAGTCTTCAAGGGACATGCGCGAACATAGCTGATGAATCTTGTGGAACCAAGAGAAGAAGAAAGGATAGTGCATGTGAGAGAGCAGTTAACACCCACGCAGTTCAAGAGACTACGATCCTTGTTGGTGGAATATAAAGACTGTTTTGCTTGGAGCTACAGTGATCTAAAGGGCATTCTGCCAACAGTATTCCAACACACCATACCTCTAGTGGACGGAGCAGTCCCCAAGGTAAGTCGTTACTACCATTGCAACCCGAATTATACAGAACTGATCAAGCAAGAGTTATAAAAACTTATGGATGCAGATTTCATTTACGAAATTGAGCACACGGAATGGGTATCGCCGATAGTTATAGTACCCAAGAAGAATGGCAAAATGCGTATATGTGTGAATCTGAAGGCGCTTAATGCAGTCACCAAGAAGGACCATTTTCCTTTACCATTTACGGAAAGTGTCCTTGATAGAGTATCTGGCGACAAAGTCTACAGTTTTCTGAACGGCTTCAACAGCTACAACCAGGTGAAAATAGCCCCCCAGGACTAGCACAAGACAACATTCATTACAGAATGGGGAACTTATGCCTATAAAGTGATGCCATTCGGACTTTGCAATGCCCCAAGCACTTTCCAGCGAGTCATGCAGTCGGCATTCAAAGATTATTTGCAAAGATTTTTGGAGACTTTCTTGGACGATCTGTGCGTGCATGGACCAGATTCAAAACACTTATCCAATTTGGAGAAGGTTCTACAAAAATGCCGTGAATACCAGATCTCCCTGAATCTAGAAAAATGTCTATTCTGGATGACACATGGCTTGATACTCAGCCATATAGTGTCAAGACATGGGATCACCACAGATCTATCAAAGATCAGGATCATTGTTGATCTACCACCACCGGGGACGATTCGTGAGGTCTACATTTTCATGGGTCATGCTAACTATTATAGGATCTTCATTCTTGATTTTGCGGAGTTAGCCAGACCAATTTACAAGCTCACAACGGATCCACATTGGAATGAGGAAGCTCTAAAGACTTTCTTGAAGATTAAGGATGCATTGGTCTCAACACCAATCCTACGACCACCCAATTGGTCCATTGAGTTCCATGTGCATACGGACGCATCGAAGTATGCAGTTGGAGCAGTCTTAACCCAGCCAGGTGAACACAAAAAGGATGTTCCAATCCGATTTGCAAGCCGATAGCTCAGTGATACCGAAACGAATTATTCAACCACAGAGCGAGAAGCATTGGCAATGATCTATGCGGTTAAGAAGTTTCGACACTATTTGATGGCCACACATTTTGCTTTTTATACGGAGTATCAACCCTTGCTATATCTTGTTCATAAAACTTGCAACACCGGGAGAATCACCAGATGGCTTCTGTTGTTGTTGGAATTTGATTTTCGGATAGTAGTTCGCAAGGGAAAACAACACTACATGGAAGATCATGTGTCACGAATCAAGGGAAAGGAGATTGCAACCCAACCCGATGATAAGCTGGCAGATGTTGTCTTATTTTACGTGGATACAGTACCAGAATGGGCTGCCGACATTGTTGAATATCTAATGCGGGGCCAACCAGACAAATCACTACCAAAGGAGGAACAACAAAAATTGATCTTGAAAGCTAGACCTTATCAGCTGATTGTCAGCCAGTTGTACCGAAGAGGTCCAGACGGAATTCTTTGGCGGTGTATTCTTCCTCATGAGACCACCCAGATCATTTCGCTTTCACATGAAGGAATGGGTGGAGGTCATTTTGCATCTGACATTATAGTTCGCAAGGTCCTGCAATTAGGGTGTTGGTGGCCAACGATTCATAAAGACACGGAGGAATACTTGAAAAAGTGCGATGTGTGCCAAAGGGCAAGGAGACCAACGAGATTGAACTATGATCTACTGCACCCAGTCTTAGTCCAAGCACCATTCAAAAAATGGGGATTGGATTATATTGGTCCAATTCACCCTACAGCAAGGAGTTCCCACGCTTGATACATAATTGTAGCCACAGACTACCTCACCAAATGGGTCGAAGCCAAGGCAGTAAGAGTAGCTGATGCTAGGACCACTGCCAAGTTCCTTTATAAAAATATCATTGTGCGCTTCGGGTGCCCGGTGGAACTAGTCAGTGATCGCAAAAGCCATTTCATCAACAAGACCATCAAGGTCCTGTTGGAGGATTTCTTCGTGATCCACAAAACCAGTACGCCTTATTATCCTCGTGGTAATGGACAAGCATAATCATCCAATAAGATCATGTTTAGCGTGCTCACAAAAACAGTTGAAGCTAGCAGATCAGATTGGGAACACAAGTTGCATGTTGCATTGTGGGCATTCAGGACAGCATATAAAGGGAGCACTAATCAAACACCCTTCCAATTGGTATATGGTCAGAATGTTGTGATGCCAGCGGAGTTTTTAGTTCCTTCATTAAGGATTGCCACCGCACAACGTCTTAATGAGTCCAAATCTCTACAGCTACGTCACGAAGCTCTACATAAACTCTGTGAAACACGCTTACTACTTGTGCATGCACTGGCAGCTGAAAAGAAAAGATGCAAGGCTTGGCATGATTGCAGATTACAAAAGAAGAATCTTCGTTCAGGAGATCTGGTCCTGATGTATAAAACCAAGGCGATCAAGGGAAAGTTAAAATTCATGGGCGAAGGTCCTTATAGGATCAAAAAAATTCTTAATCATGGGGCCGTGAACTTAGAACAGCTTGATGGGATGCCCTCGACACACCCATCAACGGTAGCCGATTGCACAAGTACTGGCCACCACAGTAAGACAGATCCAGATTGGGGGTGGCACGTTACAAAAAGCTAATCTGCTCAGCCATCACCGCTAGATCTAAGGAGATCAAGCCAAATCAAGCTAAATCCATTAAGATTCAGCCAGATTTGGCAAGATCAGAAAAATCCATCAGAACCCAAGGAGGATCCAGATCTTGATAGGGTCAAAATGGAAGCAGATCATCAGATTGACTGAGGGATCTACTACCAAGAATCCATCAAAACTTCCAGAGCACTACCAACAGTCAGATCAAGCTTGAATGAAGCTGATTATCAGTTTACAAAAGTTAAAAATCAGAAAATCTCAAAATCTCGTCAAAAAACACTCTGAAGGAGCACTTTTTTCATGATTTTTTGAGATCCCTTGAGAGATAGCTCTTGAAAATTGGACAGTCACCAGATCTGACCTAGATGCATCCATGAAAATCTCTGCGAGAGTTTCTGATGGAGGAATCATCATTTTTATTAGTGTATGCGAGAGTTCCCAGAAGCAAAATTTTCAGAACCCTCGCAGAGCATCGTGATCAACTTACCAACTCTCGCAAGGTGCCTAAATGGAATCAGAGCAGTAAAATTAGCCTGCCTACATGGTCTGATTTTGAAAATCCAATCACAGAAACAAGTGTGCGAGAGATCACTTCCTGCGAGAGTTGAAACCTCGTAGACAATCTGAACCCTCGCAGAACCTTCGCATAGCAGTCAAATCACCTTCTGAACTCTCGCAGACTTCCCTGAGGTCTTCGAATTTTGTGAAGAAGATGTCTGCTAAAATTTGGGTGGAATTGAGCAAGGGAAAGTGAATTTCACCTAATACGCACTCTAAATTCCGCTATATAAGGGCTGAATTCGAGTCATTTGTCACCTTTGCTAGCAAAGCTCTGCAGAAATTTCCACTAAAAACCAAGTTTTCTGTTTTCAACCAAACTTTCTACCAGGTGTCATTTGCTCATATCAAACACCGATCTGCGCTTTGAACTACAATCATTGTCATCCAACACTCATTATTCTCAGTTTTCTACTGTTTCCTTCCATTTTCCACTGTTTTTTCTACTTTTCTGACTTTTTCGACCACTAATCCTCATTGCTAACATGGCCTCCTCATCCTTTGAAGACATTGGCGCCAAACAGGTGATCCAGCGTGACATCCCCGAGGCCACGCAAATTTTTTCTCTACCCTCTGGCACTTTGATCCAACCATGGCTACAGACAACCGGGCCCCTCCTTGAAGCAATGGGTTTTTACTCGGCGCTCTTCCATTCTGAGATTAACATGGGCCTCGCCCTTCACGCTTATGCCTCCTATTGTGTAACTTTGCCTACGCACTTCTTGAGACGAAAGTGCACGGTTTCCAACGCTCATCTCTCCTGTCTACCCTTGTGTCACATACTAATCTTACCCACCATCTCAAGCATCTACCTCATCCCAACTTGCACTCATTAACACAACGGCCAGCAAACGAATGTGTGGCGCTGCCTCTACATCCACATCTCCACTTGTTACCCGACGACGTGTCTCCACTGCTGCACTAACTACTCCATCAACCACCGCCACTTCTTCTTCCGTGCAACCCCCCACTCCAATTACTGTCGTCGCTACCTCTCTTTCTATTCCATCCACATCTGTTTTTGTCTCCATCCTCGTTTCTTCTGTTGATACCACTCCTACTTCTTTTCAGTGTCCGCTGCTCCATCCATCACCATCACATCCTCCATTACTCCTGCCACCACCGTTGCTCCTCTCACATTCAACCCTTTTGATTTGCAACTGTCACCCGACACTCTGGCATGGATGCAAGTTATCAATTTTTCACCACCACGCCAGACACTTTCTGCTCCATCCTCACCTTCTTCCATACTCCACACCACTCTTCAGTTCCCCACTGTTCCTCCCATCCTCTTGTTCGGACAAACCGTCCTTGCCCCTGTTTCCACAGCTGTTTTCCACACCCCACCCGCTTTGCCAAAGGTTGCCGAGGGCAGCCAATCGCTACCTGATGACGCATTTGTACAAACAATTTTTGTAGCATCACCAGATCGGGCTGACCCTACCGCCCCAGATGGTATCAAGACAAATGAAAACCTGATCGAAGACAATGACGACGGAATTCCACAAGTTGTCAAGGCCGATACAACACAAGCCCCTGCCAGTGCTAGTGTACCAGTTGCTCCCATGGATCTAACGACGACGTACCAAACCCTAGGAAAATACATCCTGGATGCGGTAGCAGCCAAATCTATTCTGGAAAGTAGGGTACTACAGTTGACAACAAGTAATACACAGCTGCGAGCATACCTCACCAAGCTGCAGCAAGAGCTGATTTTGGCTCAGCAACACGAACAAGCAGGGCACAGGAGATTGCCAAGCTGCAGCAGAAGGAGGAGGGCCTAAACAAATATATTCAAAGCCTCTCCAAAGCGCTGACTGAGGTCTCCACAAAGGTGCGGGAGCTTCAAGCTGAAGCATCCCAACGGCTTGCCCCCATCCAGGTACAACTTACACTTTTGGAAGCAGAGAACACACGCCTGGGGACGGAGGTTAAAGTCTTACAAGATGAGAAGCTCGTCTAGTTAGCTCAATATGCACCGCACACAAGGTCGTTTTCCCAATCAAAGATGAATCTTTTATGGCGTCAGGTGCATATTCATAACCAAACCCTGAACAGCTACCAAATGGAGTTCAATAAGTATCGGGCAAGCACAACGCAAGAGCTCGTCCAGGCCAAGCAAGCCCTCAAGCCATGTCAAAAATACATGGAAACGAAGGCCCAGCCCTCCCCCGTGGTAATTCCACTACCATCTAATTTTGACGCTGCACAAGCTAGTACCAGCCAAGATTAGCGCCAGCAGATAGCAGGGGGATTTCAACCAGATCAAGAGTCCGAAGGCAAGGACCAAGGACAAACGGATGCGGCCGTTGAGACGCGCGACCAGAGCCAAGGCGCAACCACCAGCCAGGGCCAAGCAACATCATCCAGAGGGTCACGAATGATATCTGTCAGCCGAGCCTTCCAAAGGTCGAACTTCGTGGAGGAGAACATCAATGAATTTTTATCCAAATATCCCCACGAGTCATCAAGAGACGGTTGACAGTTATCATTCTCAGCTCAGACCATCAAGGGAAAAGAACTGCAAGCCTTACCCGCCCTCCAACCACAACCGGAGTGGCGACTACAGTTATTTGAGAGAGACCCTACGGCCATCAAGGCTTACGTGACGAGTTTGCAACAGGTACGGGTGAACGCACATTTTCTGCCATGTCCAAGAAGATCCAAATAGGCGGAATGCGGCACTCCTCTGGACCAGATCACACTCAACAATTTCAACTAGCCAATCATCAAATTCAAATATGGGTGGACAACGGATGTAGACGTCAGAAGAGCTCTCTCCGCATTTGTCAGCCACTGCATCAATTGCCCCGATCCCACAGTCTGCGCGGCAGCCACTTACGCCCAAGACTTGGAATATTTAATGGGCATTGAAACAAAATGGGATGATTTCCTTCCCTCCATATTTTTTGATCCAAATAAGGTGCTCGCTTCTGACAAAGTCGAAGACCAACTACCAGTTGCTCGCGTATATTACTGAGCTGCATTCCTTGGCAATCCCTGAACTAAACGATTCCAAGCATGGGTGGATTAGGAATGGCTGACATGAGTTCACAAGTCCTTCCACACGCCAAAGGACTCGAAGAAACTGGACCGTCTCAACTTCATGGAAGACGTTACGGGATATCTCATCCACCAGAGGTGGTCCAAGAGAACGCTCTACTAAAGCGGTAAAGTGCCGAGGGACCGGCACTACTTCAGGCCGTGGGTCCTGTTGGGAGTATTCCCAACAAAGTGTAAATAGATAAAATCCTCCAATAAAATGTGTTGCGAGGGCATGGCATCCTGCGTGTATAAGCCCATGGCCCAATGAGCACGCAATTGAAGTTGTAAATAAAATAAAATTGACTTGGGCCTTGTAATTAAAATAAAACTAGAGGCCCAATGTCATTTTTAAACTTAGAGATCACTTTTTAGAGTTGGGTCCAAATTGGGACTCACATGAATCTTGTGATTTCTAATGTACTTTTTGTGGACCCTTGGATCAAGTTGGGTCCAAGATGAATGGTTAGGATCATTGTGAATATTAGCCAATAAGATTGAGGGGCAAGGGCCTTTCCCATTTTATAAAAAGGCACCATTTGTACACTATTTCCATGCTTCATGAAAAGGAGGAAAATCTACTATTTTTGGAAGAGAAGCATCCTCATTTGTTATTCACTACTTGCTATTGCTCTTGGTTGTGTTTTCTCTTGCTTTCTATTTCCATGTTTATTGTTTGCCAATAGTGAATGTTTTTCCATTAGCAAGCATAAGGAGCATTTGAGCTAACCTCCACCCTCACTCTCTTTCTCTTCTCTTCTCAATCTCTTCTTCTCCATTCCTTCCCTTCAACCAAACTATGATGAATGATAGTGTAGAGGAGTAGAGTTAAAGAGGAGTAGTATAGTGGTGAGTAGAGTTAAGGGAGAAAGTAGGAAACTAACTAAAAGTAGCATCTATGCATAGTTAGGCACCTATCCAGTGATCTAACCTTTGTTGATAGGCAGAAGGACTATACTACGAGAGATCTTCGACCCCACAGAGCAAAATGTAAAGGACTATAACAAAGGTGATGAAAGATCCTTCGTGGACATCACACTTTTTAGAAGTCTTATAGACTCCTTAATTTGGCTCACAATAACTAGACCTGACATAAGCTTTAGTGTTCATAAGTTGAGCCAGGCTATGCAAAATCCTTCTATTTATCATTGGAAAATGGCCAAGAGAGTGCTTAGATATATATCTTCAACTTTTGATTTTGGTTTATTGTATAAAAGTGAAGATCTTTCTATTATTGGTTATTCTGACTTGGATTTTGCAAGTCATAAAGCAAATCAAAAATTTACAAGTGCTTATGTCATATATCTTGGAGGAAACTTGATATCTTGGCTTTCCAAAAGCAAGATACTGTATCACTCTCATCATGTGAAGCTGAGTACAAGGCGCTCACTACAACAACAAAGGAAGTGCTTTAGATCAAGAGGTTACTAAAGATAATTATGGAAGAAAATGTACCTATGATCATGTGTGACAACATTTCAGCTCAAGCCCTTGCCAACAACCCAATATTCCATGCAAGGAGCAAACATATCGAAGTTGCACATCACTTCGTGAGAGAGAAGCTCATTGGAGGTGAAATCAATTGGAGCACATCGACACATCATCTTGCATTGCAGATATGCTCACCAAACCTTTGAGCAAAAGTTCCTTTATCAAGCATAGAGCCAATCTTGGAGTTATACCAAGATCCATGTTCAAATCAATATAGATTATTTTTAGGAGGAGTGTTAAAATTGAAAAACAATCCATATTGATTTCTTGGCTTGCTACAAATGTTGTACCATGCAAGTATGTAGCTCATTAATGCAAAATGCCAAGTTCGGCCTACATAGAACTCGAGCTACATGGTTATGTAATATCTAGATTGATGAATACAACTTGCATATATTTTGTAGACATAGAATTAGCAAAGTCATGCTTGTAGAAACTCGTGGCAATTCACATGCATTAATTGTAAGTGATCTATAGTGACATGCAAGGCATGCACAAAGTGTAATGGACACATGCATGATGATTTGTACTTTGTTAGTTAGAACTAGTACACTTGTAAAAAGTTGGTAGAATTTCATGCATGGCAAGTGACAAATGTCACATAAACTCTAGATGTCATTTTGTAATGGATGGATGTGGTTCTACCTCGAGCTACCTCAAACTCCATAAATATGTGTAGCTCTCCTCACAATCAATGATGAAGAACCAAAGTTTTGTACTATCTCATGCCATTTTGGATTTAAAATTTTTTTGCTTGTTATCTCTCTACTTTTCTCTCTCAAACTCATGTTGAAGCTAATGCTTAGACACTGATATCTTGTACTTTTGCTCATTATTGATTCATTGCTATCATATTCAGTTGCTTAGCATGCTAGATTGTGGTTAAGCCATTTCTTCTGAACTAGATCTTGCTAATCAATCTAGAATCAGGTTACTGTGCCAATCACAAAGCTTAATAAGATCCATCATACTTGTGGACATTCCCCACACGTGTGAATTTTGGAAATTTTGTCAAATGAGACAAATCACTCAAAGACCTCATCTTCCTTGAGATCACAACAACCGTTGCATCACATTCAACTAGAAGACTTGTCTAAGACTGCTTGTGAAATGGAATTAACAGATAAGAATAAAACTGATCCATATAAATGTTTCACATTCAGTGTAGAGTGCACAAGGGAATGTGATGAAACTAGTAATATACAAGCTGAAAATTGTCCTAGATATGAGATGGGACAAATAATCAAAGATCTATTATATGAAAGTTTCCAGTTTGTGGTTCAAAATATTGGAGTTATCAATATTTTTTAATATGATGATGCAATCTACGAAAGATTTTTCGTAGAGAATTTGAGTGAAAGAGATATTATCACTCTTTGCAAGCATCTCATTCACTCGATATTCTTGAAAATGAATGTCCATTCAGGATATCATTTGTCATTTCTAAAGATGATCAATCAAAATGTATTGGTTCCTATATTGGGAATTGATCATGCCAATAATTCCTTTATGCAGGATTTTCACAGTTCAAATACAAGGCTTATGGTTATAATTGAAGCATTTGGATTGAACAACAAGGTGACTATCCAACAACATGACAAAATCTTCAGACCAGCACAACCAGATGCAATGCTAAAATATGATCCTAAAGGAATTGGATAGATCATCCAATTTATTACGATGTCCAAGAAGAAGACAAACGAGGATATTGCGATTGGATTGTCAAAAAGCAATATGGTGTGTCATCCATCTCTTCTTCGGCCACCTTTTCTCCTTCATGGGAACAAGGGTTACAATCTGAAGCTAGCAAAATGGATTCAATTCGACAACTTTGGATCTGTAATGAAGTAGTAATTTTTCTACAACAACACATCCTCCATAATGACTACTTAACCAAGGCAATCAAGCTGATCAAACAAGCGTCTTCATTTTTTAGGACAAAAATGTTTAAGTACGGGGAGTGTCATGTACTTTTAGTACATCAATGCTTTTCAAGGCAATACAATATCCATTGTAAACTTTGTAGGCCCAAACGGAGGTATTAGCCTTAATAACAAGGCGGTTCCCCCTTTAGGCCCTCCAAAGTAATTAATAAGGATAGTGGCCAACAAGGGCCCAATGTAGTTTAAATAATACTTAACAAGGGCTAACTATTCCTCAAGATAGTTAAGTTAAGTTAAGTAAGAGCATTGTCTATAACTAGACAAGAGACATCATTTTGTGGATCTTTTGGCTCATTTGCAAGTGAGAGCTTCTAGGTCTCATGTGCCCTATCCACATGAATCAAGGCTCAATGTTCATATCTTGTACTCTTTCTTTCCTTGCTAATGTGATTCTATGGTGATCTCCATGTTTCTAGCTTTCTATTGATATGCTATCATGATTGTCTTGTTATCTTCCTGCTTCTAGCTGTACTTTATTGTAATTGCTATTAGTTTGGGATTTGGCACATGACAACAAGGCTATGTGCAAAATGGGGCCTTACAAAGATCCAGCCTGCTACATTTGCTATTAAGTTAGCTGATCAAACGACAGTTCGTCCGCGAGGAATGGTGGAAGATATACTTGTCAGAATTGCGGGAGTACAATTCGTCATTACTTTCGTAGTAATGGACTTACCAGAAGCTCCAAATGTCTACCGAGTCCTATTGGGACGTCCATGGTTACAAGTTGCACAAGTAATTCATAACTGGGGTACCGAAAAAATCACTTTGAAAATCGTGAACATGCAGTCAAAGTTGATCCTGCAACATTGGACTATCAAACCAGTGGTTCAGAAAGAGGATGATGATTCATCAACAACGGATCATACTTGTGACCGACCAGAGAAAAATTTGGGAGCTTATTATGATTCTCAAACCGATACTGTCAACTAGAATGAAGCTCTTACAACGATTGACTGTACAACAAGATATATGTGTCAACAAGATAATCAGTCAGATTTGAGTGAGATTTCATTGTTGGATCGAACTTTGGATACACCGATCACTTTTCCATTGAATGTGCTGAATGTAGCTTGGATATCAACGGAACCTATACCAGATCCAATTGAAGATGATCTCATTCTTGTGAGTCATGCCTTGACTTATGATGACAATGCAGAACTTACTAATGGGAAGATTTTAAATCATATGGATCCGACCAGATTTGGAATGCATAATGTTCTTCATGAACTAACAATAAAACCGCCCAAAGTAGTGGGTCAATGATGAAAAAACAAGCCAAGCAACATTATAATACGGTTTCGAAATGGAAAAATCCTCCTCAAAAGATTGATTCAGAGAATGTGCCACCCAAGCTGGATAAAGGCAAAGGGAAAGTCAAGGATGATTCTACAAGTCAGAATTCTAGCAAGACATCATCATCTCGGAAGTCATCACCTCCACGATCAATTCATGCTAAGAAGACTAAGCAAAGATCCAAGACAAGTCCTTTCGACAAAGAACAAGCAGATGTCGTCTAGCATGATATGCTCGAACAGTTTAAACATTATACACTAGATGATGTGGTTATCATGTTACCTAAAGCACATCGTGAACCCAAAGAACAGGTGCCAAAATCGAAAGATGTTTACGATGGCCCAGCTAGAACATAGCCAATGAATCTTGCTGAATCAGGAGAACCAGAAAAGATTGTACAAGTTGGATCACAAAACCTTGCACAGTATCAAGCACTTTGAATGTTACTTATTAAGTATCACGATTGTTTTGCATTGACTTATCAAGATCTGAAGGGTATTCCGACATTAGTTATTGAACATACCATACCTTTAGTTCCTAATGCACTTCCAAAGGTTACAAAATTCTATCGTTGTAATCATAATGTTGCGGATCTGACAAAGAAAGAGCTTCAGAGACTACTTGACGTCGATTTCATTTATGAGATTGAGCATACCGAATGGGTTTCACCGATTGTCATTGTTCCTAAGAAGAATGGAAAATTGAGAATTTGTGTGAATCTCAAGGCTTTGAACAAAGTCACGCAGAGGATCACTTTCAGTTATTGAAAGCATTTTGGATCGCCTTGCTGGAGCGGAAGCTTATAGTTTCCTGGATGGATTTATTGGTTAGAACCGGGTTAAGATTGCACCTACAGATTGCCACAAAACAACTTTTGCAACAGAATGGCACACCTATGCTTACAAAGTAATGCCGTTTGGACTCTGTAATGCACCAAGTTCATTCCAAAGAGTAATGTAATTTGCTTTTAAATATTATCTATAGAAATTCCTTGAAATTTACTTAGATGACCTGGGAGTCCATAGTACATATACAAACCACTTGGATCGATTGGAAAAAGTATTTGAGAGATGTCGCAAATATTGTCAACTCAGTTGAAGCTGCTCCTTTGAATTTGTCAAAGCGGCCTTGGAATCCCTAAAGAATTACTTTGTAAGTCTCAACTTTTTTGAGCAAATACATGATCTTCATCGGAGTTACCGAATGATCTGGTATTTGTGTCTGGAGATACACATCACGCTCAAGGGTGGTCGCATCCAATTCACCTTGGAGACATGTGCGATCTTGCTCTACCATCTGCAATTGACCTTGTAGCAGCTGCACTTGTTGCTTTGCATCCTGCACAGGCTTGTCCACCTAATCTTGTGCAGTTGTCAAGGCATTTTGTAGTGAGCTAACGTATTCTTTGAGGCGATCAGCCTGTTGCTGTACCATCTTCTTCTCAACTTCGGATTTTTCTTCATGCTGCTTGGCGATCTTCAATTTTTTGTCCAACTGAATAATCTTTTGGCTAATGAGAGTATTTTCTGATCCCATATCCGAGATTTGGTGCTCCATTTCTTTTTTCTTATCAAGCATAGACTGCATCACTTGCGCAAGGCTTGAGACCAAATCGAGAGCATCACCAGAATCTACTTTTGTGGAGGTGGTAGCAGTAGAAGGACCTGATGGTACTGTCCTTGGTTGGTGTGGAAGAGGTGCCGGTAACTCTTCTTCTTCAAAGAGATCTTTCTCTTCATAGCCCTTAGGCACTGTGGCGTCAAATTGCTTTGGTGATTTTAAGCTTGCTCGACCCAATGTGTGGCTAGTGCGGCTTCAGCTTGAGGTTGTTGGGGTAGCTGCCATGAATCTTCAACATCAACAGTAGTATCATGGAAGTGTTCGAATCCTCTGTATTGCAAAAATAGGCTATAAAAATCTCGGTGAAGCTTTCTGAGGCTTTGAACCTATCCGGCGAATGTTTTCGAGGGTTGGCGAAGGATGAACCTTCGCCCAAGAGGGTCCTTCACCCAACTACTATCATAAATGCAATTTTTCAAGATCTGAACCTATGGCCAACCTAATTTTGACATTTTAAGACCATCTAGCATGTCAACGAAGGTTCCTAAGGAGAGTAAGGTGCTTGGCGAAGGTTTCCAAAATGGCATATTGATGATCATTTGCCTAACTCAAAAAAGGTATTGTTTTTGAAAAATACCTTTGTCCAACTCAGTATAGATATAGCTAAAGTGTATGTACAGTCTAGAAGCTGAGTGAAGGTTTATGATACTATATAGGCCATATATGACCGAAACAGTGATTTTATGAGTAATTTTACATCAAAATATCGTTTTTCCTTTTTCCATGCTGATGACTTTTCTGACTCTTGCTCATCAATCTTTTCTCATTTTTTTTTAATTGTCTTTTTCAAACAAAATTAACAATTAAGTAGTGGAAACAAAAAATTTGAAAAACAAATAAAAATAAAAAATCGTTTAGATCATGCTTGTTGAACTGGCGGAGCAAGCTGCCAAAACTTGCGTAATCGGCTACCATTCACTGAAGTATCAAATCGTTTTTCATCCAAGTGTTTAGGAATTATTGCGCCACAGTTCAGGATTTCCTTTACTTTATATGGGCCTTCACCGGTAAACTTCATTTTTTCCTTGATCAGCTTGGTTTTGTACATCAGTGCAAGAACTCCTGCTTTCAGATCCTTTTTGTGCAATCGACGATCATGCCATGCCTTTCAGTGGGCTTTCTCTTCTGCTAATGCATGAACTGCCATAAATTATGTTTCACATAATTTGTGCAACGCTTCATGACAGAGTTGTAAAAACTTATCATCATTTAACCAATCTGTTGCCACTATGCATAAAGATGGAATTAAAAATTCAATCGGCATGACAACATCTTGACCATAAACCAGTTGAAAGGGTGTTTAATTTGTACTATTTTTGTAAGCGGTTCTGAATGCCCATAACACCGCATACAGTTTATGTTCCCAATCAGATCGAATCGCTTCAACTGTCTTTTTCATAATAGTGCAGAGAATCTTATTGGAAGATTTAGCCTGGCCATTCCCTCTGAGATAGTAGGGAGTACTAAATCTGTGTATAACAAAAAAATCTTCCAGTAAACACTTTATTGTTTGATTAACAAAGTGTGTACCCCGGTCACTAACAATCTCGATCGGACATCCAAATCTGATTATAATATTTTCATAGAGAAACTTGGCCGTAGATTTTGCATCAGCAACCTTGACAGCTTTGGCTTCAACCCACTTGGTCATATAATCAGTTGCTACGATAATGTATCGGGCATGAGATCCTTGTGCGGCAGGATGAATAGGACCAACATAATCCAGTCCCCATTTTCAAATGGTGCTTGCGATAAAATCGGATGCAAGGGTTCATAGTTTTGTCTAGTAGGCTGGCGTGCTCGTTGGCAAGCATCACATTCTGAATATAAGTTTTTGTGTCCTTATGAAGCGTAGGCACCAACGACCTGATTGCAAAAGTGCGAACAGTAATATTTATAGAGAAGTGCCCACCACCCATGCCATCATGTGAAAACATGATTAAATCTGGTATTTCATGGGGTAAAACACATCTATGTAGAACATTGTCTGATCCACGACGATATAATTGTCCTAGAATCAATTGATAAGGTTGAGCCTTATGAATCAATTGTCTCTTCTGTACTTTTGTCAAAGAGTCATTCGGTTGTCCTAGCATCAGGTACTCAACAATATCCACTGCCCACTCATGTAATGCTTCTACATAGAACAATGCAGCATCTGGTAATTCATCATCCACCTCAATATTAACTAGTGCGGATTCAATTCGTGAAACGTGATCGGCTAGATAATGTTGCTTTCCTCCTTTGGCATTCGATCCAAATAAGCCAATGGCCTCAGAGAATATCAACGATCAGCTGACGGTTGCTCGACTGTATTTTTGTGTAGCAATGATGGGAGGCTCTTGGGAATCTCGCTTCACGTCTTAGACAACTTTAAAATGGATTGTCGGAGCTCATAGTTATTTTTTGCAGCATAATTTGGATTTTAACACTACCCGACTCGATTTTATGGAGAAGTTGTAGTATCAATTAATAAAGATTCATCACAAAACCAATAAAAGTCTCCAATAATTGCATCTTGCAGGTGTCCATCATCTAGTGTCTAGCGTTTAAAATGTTCGGGCATATCATGCTAGACGACATCTTCTTGTTCTTTGTCGAAAAGACTTGTCTTAGATCTTTGATTAGCATTCTTAGCAGGAATTGATCGTGGAGGTGATGACTTTCGAGACAATGATGTCTTGCTAGAATTCTGACTTGTAGAATCATCCTTAACTTTCCCTTTGTCTTTATCAAGTAAGGGTGGCACATTCTCTGAATCAATCTTTTGAGGAGGATTTTCCCATTTCAGAACCGTATTATAATGTTGCTTGGCTTGTTTTTTCATCATTGACCCTATGATCATGTCTTCCTTCAATATAACTGCTTTGGATGGTTTTATTGTTGGTTCATCAAGAACATTATGCACTCCAAATCTGGTCGGATTCATATGATTTATAATCTCTCATTAGTAAGTTCTGCATTGTCATCATAAGTCAAGACATGACTCACATGAATGAGATCATCTTCAATTGGATTTGGTATAGGTTCCGTTGATATCCAAGCTACATTCGGCACATTCAATGGAAAAGTGATTGGTGTATCCAAAGTTCGATCCAATAATGAAATCTCACTCAAATCTGACTGATTATCTTGTTGACACATATATCCTGCTGTACAGTCAATCGTTGTAAGAGCTTCATTCCAGTTGACGGTATCGGTTTGAGAATATTAATGAACTCCCAATTTTGTCTCTAGTCGGTCACAAGTATGATCTGTTGTTGATGAATTATCATCATCTTTCTGGACCCCTGGTTTGATAGTCCAAGTTGCAGGATCAACTTTGACTGCATGTTCACGATTTTCAAAACTGATTTTCCCGGTACCCCAGTTATAAACTACTTACGCAACTTGTAACCATGGAGGTCCCAATAGGACTCGATAGATATTTGGTGCTTCTGGTAAGTCCATTACTAGGAAAGTAATGACGAACTGTACTCCCGCAATTCTGATAGGTATATCTTCCACCATTCCTCGCGGACAAACTGTCGGTTGATCAGCTAACTTAATAGCAAATGTAACAGGCTTGATTTTTGTAGGGCCCCATTTCGCACATTGTAGAAATCAGATTAACTCCTGAACCGCCATCTATCATGGCTGCTTCCTTAGAAAATTGTCTATGTTGTATCAGTAGAGTCATATTTTTTTGTTCACTTTTCCATGCGGCTCCAACATGGAGTACTTTATTAGATTTTTCAGATCCAACACAAAAAAGTGGCTCCTGATGGACTTCTGGTTCTGCTTGAGCTAATTTTTGTGCTAAGACTTCTTTTGCTTTTGGCACCAACTTCAGGAACTCTCCCAATGAGATATTGATCTTGCTAGACAAAATATTCATGAAGAGTTTTGTTTGCGGCGCTTTTGGTTCAGTCATCTTGAAGGGTTCTTCATGATGATGCAACTGATCATTCCTATCGGTACGTGAATTTCTTGGTGGCTACAATGGTGAAGAACGAACTTTGGATGTTGCTTTAGCAGCTTCAAGCTCCTCTTCTTCTTGCAGATGTTTAATCTACTGTCTCAAGATATCTTTTTTTTTTTGCATGAAGATTTGGATAGACTCTAGATGCTATTGGTATATCAGTTAATGGTATAGAATCAGTAGGTACTGGATCCACTACTAGTTCTTTCTGCTTCTGTGCTCTGGTGACTACCATCAAGGGTACACTTGGTTTATTCTGAGCTACTAGTCTTTGCTTGACTGTTATCAAATTTACAGGAGTTGTAGTTGGTGGTGGCTTCGGTCTTGCTGGACAGTCTTTATAGCAATGCCCATAACCACAGTCATGACAGAATGATACAAATTTTTCTTTATTTGGACATTCTGCAACTCTGTGATTTTCTCCACATACAAAGCATCCAAGTGGTGCTCTGGTCCAGTTTCTAGATGCTTGTTGTTGCGCGGCAGCATAAATAGCATATTGTTCTGAAGATCCACCTTCTTGATCATTACCATAGTTCCATTGCTAGGCACTTCTGTACAGTTTTGATTCCATCAAATTGGCAGGAGGAGCGGAGTGCTTTGGTGGGACATGTAAGGCTAAACATTTCGGGTATCCAAAAGCATATTGTCAAGGTTTGGCTGCTGGATTTCCTCCATATTGTGGTTCTCGATATCCCATTTGGGCATACCATTGCTGAATTATCCGAAGATTGAATTTGTAAGAAGCAATCTCATGATCGGACGAATTATACAAATGGCATACACCGATTTCCATTCGGTTTTTCAATTGAGGACACTCATTCACTGTGTCATTTCCTGTACAAATAGAACACCAGACATTCTCTCTGGTAGGATAAGTCTTCGCAAACTGCTCAGGTTTCTTGTTCCCTTTTCCATGAAAATCTTCCAATGCTTTGATCTTCTTATCAAATTGCGACTGCAATTTTTCCATTTGTGTCTGTTGGTTCTTCCCAAGTTTCTCAAACTCATTGAGCATCATTTATGCAGTAGCTTTGACATTCGTTGATGCAATAGTGGTGGATGTTGTAGTGGTCTGCCCTACTATATAAAGCAACATACTGATATTTGGCTCATCGTATGAATCTTCATCCTCCTCCCGAATTGCATTATCCATAGCATTTTGCAAAAGTGCATATTCATTATGGCGTTTTAGCTCACGTTTCTGTTTATGTAAACCTGACAAAACCCACATAATCATGGCATTTTCGTTAATCAAATCAGGTTCGCACCCAGATCTAAGGCATTTCACCCGTTCAATATAATCTCGAACTATTTTTTTCTTTCCCATTTTCATTTTACTTAAAAGTAGAAAAGGGTCTTCCATAAACTTTTGAGGTTTGAATCGTGTGATAAGGGCTTTTTTAACAATCTCCCAATCTGCACGTTCAGTTTCATCTTTATTATAGTACCAATCTTGTGTTGCGCCTGTTAAGGCCATAGGAAAAAGTTTAAGTTTATCTTTGAAATTTTTTTTGCAATAGACTTCACAAGATTCAGCATAGATATGGAGAAATCTAACTGAATCTGTTAATCCATTGTATTTGGGTAGATCCAAATGGGGTGCTCTTCTAACAATGATTGGATTGACTTCTTGAGGAGCACCTCCAGGGTCAGCCATCTTCACAGATTCAAATCAAGTAGACAATGAGATTGGATCTAGATTTTTTGATCAAAACTATCTTAGATCAGACCTGCTAGATCTATTCCACTTTTCAAGAATCAGATTTCTATATCGTGAAAAAGATTTTGAAATTCAATTAATCGATACTTCTCAAAAATGAAAAATTTCTCAGACTCCAAATCAAAATATATCATATTTGATCTAAATTTTGACAGAGACTTGATCTGAAAAATCAGAATCAATAGAACTGACGAAGGTTCCCTAGATGAAGATTGGCTCGACAAAGGTGCAATTTTGAAAAAAAAAACTCTCTGATCAGTGGACAAATTCAAAGGCGCAGCTTCAACTGAGTTGGCAAAGGCTAAAGCAACCATCAGTGCCTATGAAAAAGCTACTGCTCAGGTGTTGGAAGCTGGACCTCAAATAACAGTATTGGTCATGTATCAATTCTCCCCTACGCACCAAGCCCTTGCACCAATGGATACAAGGATGGATTCGGACATGGACTAGGGTGGAGCTCTAGAAATTGAAGCACAACACCAGTTCCACAGGTAGTGCAAGCGGGTCCATCTTCATCAAGGACCACACCATTATTCAAAAAGCCAATCAGCGTCGAGAATCAGATGCGCGACATCCGCATGAGTCCTCGTGTGGTGGTTGGGTCCTTAAGTCTAAGACCTCTGAAATAGAGGCTAGCAAAGAATTGGATAAAATACTCGCATTGGAGAGCAGCTGGCTTGGAGAGTTACCATTTTTGAGAAAACTATGAAATCTATTAGAAGTTATGTGGACAGCCCTCGCCAATTGCGGGTAGATAATATTATGTACCGATGCCGCGAAGAAATAGGTGGAAGCATTTGGGATTGGCCATGGACAAAATCCATATGACAAATTGGCCAATCATCCATCAACCTTACAGCTGGACTATATCAGTGGATTTCCACCAGGCCTTACAAGCGTACCATCGGGAGTATATACACTTTGATCCGACAATGAGAGAATTGGCAATTTTTGCGAAAGACTTGACTCTGTTGCCATCAGTGGCAACGAGATGGGATGATTGCTTTCCTCCTTTGGCATTCGATCCAAATAAGCCAATGGTGTCAGAGAATATCAAGGATCAACTGCTGGTGGCTCGACTGTATTTTCGCACAACAATGATGGGAGGCTCATGGGAATCTTGCTTCACATCCTGGACAACTTCAAAGTGAATCGAAACCAATCGTTGTTTTTTGCCACATAATTTGGATTTTAACACTGTCCGACTCGATTTTATGGAGAAGGTGCAGTATCATTTAATAAAGATTCATCGTGAAGCAAATAAAAGTCCCCAGTAGTGCATCTCACAGGTGTCATGGGACAGCCACCAATTTTGGTGGGGGATATTGTTGGAGGGTTTGCGGATCCCAAGGCAATCCTATCCCTAGTTAATAAGTGAGAGGGATTTGGCACCCTGCGTGCGTAAGTCCAACCCGATGATCACATAGAGATTTGATTAATTAGAAACTCAATAAAAGGACTTTAGGTCTTTTTGCGGGACTTTTAATGTCGTAGGGCCTAAATGTCAAGTTAGTGAATAAAGTTGGGTTTCCCTCCAATTTGGATGGTTCCCACTCTTTTTTAAATTTGAATAATTAGGGAGGCAAAAATGGACCAATAGGATTCAGAGGCCAGGGTCCTCCTCTCTACTATAAAAAGGGACCAGCTCGAGTTCCTACATATGTTCATTTCTTCAATTCAATAAAGCAAATTGGTTCTCTTGTGAAATGGATTGATGAATGTCCTTGCTCTCTATCAATTTTCCTCCATCTCTCATGCTTTATTGCTAATTGTTGGATTTGATTGTCATTGGCAATGCATGTTATTATACTTTTTACGAGGGAGAAAGGGAGAGAGAGAGAGAGAGAGAGAGAGAGAGAGAGAGAGAGTAAGCTATCTTCTTGTGGATTTAGTGCTAGTGGATGTAGTGTTAATGCTTAGGGTTAATGGATGTTAGAGTTAGATGTGAATCTTCCATTCATGCTGAAATCTGAACTATACTATCACTCTCATGTAAACAAATCTATGTGTAACAACTAAGTTCATCTCTTTGATGTTAGATTGATTAGATCTTGGATTGAGGTTAGGCAAGGAATCTCTCTCTCTCTCTCTCTCTCTCTCTCTCTCTCTCTCTCTCTCTCTCTCTCTCTCTCTCTCTCTCTTCTCTCTCTCACTCTCTCTTCTCTCCCTCCCTCCCTCCCTCCCTCCCTCCCTCCCTCTCTCTCTCTCTCTCTCTCTCTCCTCTCTCTCTCTCTCTCTCGATGGTGCTGATCATGGTGATGGCTCCCCCTTGTTGATCCACCACCTCCACCTCCACCCTGTCCAACATTGCCTTCACCTTGTCCTCCTATCCATCGCTTTCATCATGTCCACCTGTCCATCGCTGCCAGCCCTTCATCCATCGCTGCCAACCATCTCCCTCCATCACTACCAACTCTCTCTCTCTGGCCACCGATGGCCCCTCCTCGTGCTGCCCATAGGACGGTCCTACCCCCTTGCCCTTCTACCTCACCCTCTCCCCTCGCTACCTTACTCACCCCCCTCGCTACCTCACCCACCACCTCCCTCGCTGCTACACTACCCACTACCTCAACCATCCCCCCTTGCTACCTCACCCCATCCCCTCACCCACCCTCCTCGTTACATCCCCCATCCCCCTTGCTACTACATCACCCACCCCCTCCCTCGCTATTACCTCATCCACCCCCTCCCCTCTGCTAGCATACCTCACCCAAACCCCCTCCCTCGCTGCTTACCTCAACCCAACCTCAGCCTCACTGCTACATCACCCACCCCCCTCGCTGCTACCTCACTCCCCCCCCTCGCTACCTCACCCGCTACCTCACCCATCTCCTCCACGCCGTTGCTGCCACCTCAACAGTACTCCTTGTTGCGGCTGCCAAGAATGGTGCTTCTGCCAAAAATGACACCCTCTCTCTTTTATCCTCCTCTTCCGCACCGTCCTCACACCAATCCACAGCTCCCGCCACCGCATCCATTCCCTACACTCCCTCCAAATCAGTTGAAGTCTTTTCCTCTTGAGAAGCTGACCAAATGAGAGTAGAATTTCAACTCTTGCAGCAAGAACTTACATTGTTGAAAAGTAGTGGTCTCCTTAGTAAAGGAAAAGAACCTGTTGCAGTCTAAAGTCGTCTCATTGGAGCACATGATCAACGATAGGAAAGTTGCAGCCTCGAAAATGCACACCACCATGATACGGGAGCTCGAACACAAAATTTAACAGCATAAAGACTCATGGGCAACAGTCTTGAAGAAAGGCACCAAACTAGCGCCCCCATTTCCTCAGTTATCTCAGCCACCATTTCGAAAGAGTGGTCAAGGGAGCAAAAATGTCATAACATCAGGGTTTTGGGATACCGGACACACAGGATGCCATGGACGAAACTATGAGATTTCTTGAGACCACACTAGGACATGTGTGACAGATGGACTAGAGACAACTTGGAGGACCACTAGGGATGCAGCTACACTGATGATCTGCTTCACATCCCTAGACAGCCGCAGAGAGGCCTTATGCTGTAGAGCCCAGTTACGTGGCACTGCCATATTTATGGATGACGATCTTACCTACATCCAAGTTGAGGAGAGGCGGAAAACCTTCCAGGCGGCTCAAGAGACTAGTAGACGAGTCATATATCGAGATGGTCAGATACGATTTGTTGCTGGCACCCCTAGCCATTCCTAGAGCCCCCGGGATTGGTGGGAGCATCCCGGGGTCCCATCCATACCATATTCAGATTGGGATATGGATTTGTGATGGCATCCACTCATCCTCTATAGCAGGTGATCTGATGGACTTTATCATTGGATGAGACCTATTGTTTTTTATGGAGACTCATGAGAGCCAGGTGCACAGTTTACCACCTTCCCGGGATGCAGATGGGATTCAGTATACAGATCTGAGACTAGATCAGCTAGTGGCCGTGGTTCGGGAGGAGTGGCTTGTCTCTATAGAGAGTCCTTTCATCAGATGTTTGAGTTGTCAAGCATGATGAGCATGCACGATATATTTGGCTTTGTATCAAATGATGAACGATTGGTTTGGACAGGGACGTCCTCATTGTTGCCTGCTATTTTCCTCTAGAGTCCTCCTCCTTTGCTGAGGGTATTGGCTAACCTTACTTGGACCTTTCGGTGGATATCATCAGATTTGCAGAGCAGGGGCATATTTTCCTCACTGGGATTTAAATGCTCGGACAGCTTCATGACAGACAGAGTTCCATGATGCTACAGATCAGCTGCGAGTTCATGTCCTAGATAGTGATAGCTTGGGGATCACCAAGATCTCCGATGATGGACCGGGACCTATTACTTCATATGGTGAGTACCTGTTGTAGTTTGGTGAGGCACATGAGTTAGCCATTTATAATCGCCTACCTCACTGGCCTAACTCTGGCAGCTATACGTGTCACCCTCACAGTGGTGGTCATAGTGTGGTTGACTACCTCATGGGGTCATCATCATCCATTCCTCTCATTCACAGCTTCTGTATCTCCCATACCACCCTCTTTGGTCATTCGTTCTTGT
>CM055095.1:65745745-65846249 GCA_029204225.1 Diphasiastrum complanatum | reverse complement strand
CACATGCATTTGCATCAAACCAACTTACTAGTATAAATGGGTGTGCGGCAATTGCATGCAACCAACCTCTCCAGATATTAAGAGCTAGCCGCCAAAATCTGATAATATAAAAAGGTTCCATGGGTCCCAATGAAACACGACTTTGATTGATATTTCTAGAGTTCCATCATCCGTCTTCTTTGGCTTGTTAAATCAGCTGATAGCATTCCTTTTACGAATTCCGCTGACATATTATAATCCTTGAAAGAACGAATTCATATGTTTTTTTGATTTGTAGTACGATATCCCTAGATAAAACCTTAATTAACTATTCAACGGGTCCTTAAACCGTGTTTAACAAGAGAGAGAGAGACGGAGAGTGAGTGAGTACATGGCGAAAGAGGAAGAGATCTCTAGCAACAGGATCTGAGCTGCAATGGCGCATGTATTGGGAGGTTGGCGCAGTTGGAGGTGGTTTTCCTGCCGTAAAATTGTTGAAGTCATCATCATTTTGGTATTTGTTGATTGTGGATGCGCACAGAAGGGAGGTGATGATGGAGCGTGTCTCACGGGCCTGAATGAAGATCTGCAAGATACACAGGGATCGCTGGCTTCTTGGAACAGCAAGGATCTTCTCAGTCCCTGCTTCAATCAATCCTGGAGCACTTTGACCGGAATCACCTGCAATGAAAACAGGGTTTATTCCATTCAGCTGAGTAGCAAAGGCCTTGGAGGAATTATCTCATCCGCCATTTCAAATTGCAGTTTTGTAAGCTTGGTGGATTTTTCTGACAATAATCTGAAAGGAGAAATTCAACTAGGGCTTGGAAATCTTCTGCTTCTCTCAACGCTAAACCTCTCTTTGAATGGATTTTCAGGAGCGATACCTGATGCTCTCACCAATTGTACCTACTTGAATGTTTTAGACCTTCATAAGAATGGTTTAACAGGCCCGATCCCTGTCGGCCTAGGATATTTGCAAAGGCTGAGAGTGTTTGACGTTTCCGACAATGATCTATCCGGGCCTATTCCCATCTCACTGGCCAATTCTTCAACTGGACCAAGGTTTAACACGACTTCTTTCATGGGGAACAAGAAGTTGTATGGTTATCCACTTCCGCCTCCCAGACAGCACAATCTTTCTGTGGTTGGAATTGTCGGAATCGGCCTTGGAAGCGGCATGCTGAGCTTATATTAAGTTTTACTGCTGTATGTATCTGGTTGAGAGTTTCAGAACAACGGCTTGCAGCGGAAGAAGGCAAAATTTCACAGTTAACGACAGACTAGTGACTGCTGACTGCCCAAACGTCCCTGCACTATTCCGCTTATAACCTTGATTCGGCTCGACTGAGCAGGTCAGTTTAAAGACTTCTTGAGGTGCAGATAATAGAGCGACTAGTACTCGAACGGTGCTCGTGACTACAAAGCTAGCACTGCAGGCACGTTAACTCCGAGAAGTCTGAACTATCTTGCTCAAGGAAAAGCCGATATTCATGTTAATCAAGGATTATGTTCCTCTGACTTTAGAATCTTTCCCTGCCTAATTCACCTTAGGAACTTCTTAAACATTTCCGGAATCGATTTCGATGACTCCTTATTTTTAGCTACTTCTCAGATGCAGTCGATTTGCTGAGATTAGCATTGTTCATGATCTGTTAGATAAAATGCGTCCTACAGTATTCTTTCACGATCAGGTTTACAGGGAAATTTTTTTTGGAGAGGTTTCACTTTCGTCCTCTGATTTATGGTTTTTTGAAAGAGACTTAAATTATTGCATAATTATTTGAAGGCGCCGCGAAAACATTCTTCTGATGAACGCCTCAAATTGATTGATCTATGATGTAGTCATGTAGAGACTGATCAGATACTTCTTAGATTTGCTCACAAATAGATCAAATCTAACACTTTATGCAAATTCCAGCAATACTTTTCTTGCAAATTCCAGCATTACTTAACTGTCTGACAAATCGCAGTAGCGTGAATCTTTTTTTCATAGACCGCCTGTCCTCACAGATGTGTATGCAACAAATGTTTTCGTGGTTAATGAACACTTCGGATCCATATCCTTCACTCTATCTACGAAGATCTAAAATACAGCTTTATCAATTCAATTCCTCTTAGCGATGGAGGAATGGATCTTAGTTATTTATGGATAGAGTGATGGATGGATGTGCGATAAAATACTGGTTAAAAATCTAGATTACCTTGGAATGATGAGCGCCATCATGTTTACAATTTTGTCCTCTGTCGAAGTTCAACTTCTTTTCTCAAATACAATAAGCTATGTGACGTATTGTGGAGATATGCATTAAAATCCAGGGTTCTGATTTGATGTTTGATAAATTGGAGACTACACATATGTGCATGTGACACTTTTAATGAGAAATCTTTATCTCTATATCTAATTTGTATTCCAAGGATGTCCAATAATGGAGCTTTAGTATTGTGGAGTGTATATTTGCATTATAATAGGGGGTTCTGATTTGATGTTTGATAAATGGAAAAGTATACATATGCGCATGTGACTGTCAAATTGATACATCCATCAGTCTGTCTCGCGCTCGCGGACTTTGTATTGCAAGGATGTGCGGGCTCGATGCCCTTCCTCCTGCTGGTGTTGCTGCTTTTGATATTTTTTGTTCCTGCTCTGCTGCTAATTCGATGCTAAAGGAGAAAGAGATGGCATGGATGATGATGAATCCTTGCACTTCTTCTTTGCGGAAATGTTTTTTGGCTGAGGATCGAGGCCATGATCTCTCTGCACCATTCTCCAATCTTCTGTTGTTTGATTTGTCGTACCATTTTATGGATGAAGGAGCGTTAGGTGAGAGGCTGAAGTCGTCTTTTTGCTGCATTTAGAGGTATCGCAACCATTCAAGTGAAGCAGATTGTTCAGCAGAGTCCTTTGATGGAAAATGATATCTCTGCTCAAGGCTGCGAGGATTATTGTTCGTGTTTGGTGTCTTGATGCCTCCATCGCTCGCAGACTCTGGCTGTTTCGGTCGGAGTAGGTTTTGCAAGGAAGACATAAGCGTGGTTTTGTGATCTTTTCTGAAGAAGCGCAATGGGGAGAAACTTTTCATCCTTCTTCCTTGCTATGGCTACTCCTGGAGGTGTTCATGCCTAAGAGCAAGTCGATGTTTGTTGAAAATTTGTGCCCGCGCAAGAAGCTCCAAACCATTTTCTGTTTTTCCAAGAAAATTTGGGTGATGGAGATACGGAAATGGCAGATCCTGAGATTCTGTAATGAATAGATGCGCTGCCATATTCAACTGCTGTGGGAGCAAAGCATTGCAACCGCGGGCGGCTTCAGTTACAGAATCCTCCTCTTGAAAATAGCTCATCGGTACAGGATATCGGCACTCAAATAGCTGAATTCCATCGCTTGTGAATTTTTTCCTTCGCTGAGCGCCATCGCTTACTACAGCATGGCTGAGTCGAGAGTTCTCTTGCTCGTGAATTATTCCGTCACCTGTGAGCTCTTCCATCACTCTCCCTGCACTTCTTTGACGTCTCCAAGATCCTTCCTGCGTGCTGCTTCTCCTTGCAGTTCTGTTTGTTTTCAGACCTGTGCTGGGGATGGCACGTTGCCCTCGTGCTGTCCGTCGCTGTCTCTCCCTTGTTTCAAGAGGCTTCTTCTTCTTTCTGTGCTGACTTCATCCCAGGGCTCGTGAGAAATCATTTTTTAAACCGACTTAAAAACTTGTTAATTTTAAAATTTGTAAGTATGTCTCAAAGTTGGGATAAAAAAACCTATTGGTTTTAATTTTAACACTTTACATAACAATGTTTTAGCGGCTAGAGGAGAGGCGAGGAGGGGAAGGCTGAGGGGGGGCCATTGAAGGCTGAAGGCTGCATTGCCCTCCTTAGTTGTAATTTGTAAGCTTACTATCTTTTTTCAGCAAATTAAAAACTACAAGTTTTTACAATAGGTTAAAAAAGTATTAGCCGTTTAGATTAGTAGGCTTTAAAAACCTACAACTATAAATTTAATAGGTGAATATATAATTTTAAAAATGAGCTTGTAAGGCTTTGTAGGTTTTTCGTGAGCACTGCTTCATCGTCCCTATCTCCTCTCCCTCCATGTTGGCTTCCACTATGCTTGCTCTCTGCTCCCTCCGTCTGCAATCCCTTCTCCTCTCATCCTTCTTCTCCTCCTACTGTGGGCCCCATAGATCCATATCTTCTTTTTTTCCCCGCCTCAGTCATCTCTTTTTTCTACTCTCCAATTGTTGGATTTATCTCTTCTACTCTCCTAAATGCATTTCTTTACTCACGTTGTCGCACAGTCTGCATATTTATATTAAAATAAGACAGACGAATAAAATGCGACTGTCTGCATAAATACAAGTAAATTCTCACAGACGAAGAAAAGGCGAAAAACGCGACACTGTGTTTTTACACATGTTTTGTGACAGGCGAAAAACGCGACACTGCCCTTACAAAATGCCACAGGTGCCCTAGGAAAGCGAAGGCACCCTGTAAATCAAATCCTAAGGCATTCCGTTAGAGTGACGCATTTTTCGCATCTTCACCAACGTTCATTTCAGCAAAGGCTGACGTCGCGGCCTTTTCACGCTCATCCCATACAACTGTGCTAACGGATTTGACAACGACAGTAGCCACCCACGTTCTCCTATAGACAACACATCCACTTTGTACTTTCTTCATCTGCACACCTGTAACATTGTGTATATATATTGAATACCATTTGTGTATTCAGTGACGAATGATGAAGGGTGTGTAATATAATAGCATCAGAAGCTTATCAGAGATAGACGAAGTAGATGCCTTGCACATTGATTCTTTATTGTCAGTAATAGGTTCATTCCTTTTTCAGATTGAATTAGCTTTGTAGAGCACGCGGTTTCGCCCGCTATTGTCTTGTGCTTTACCGCATTATTGACATGTATATTTTAATATATTTAATCTGATAACAACCCTATTGTTTTGCGTTCACATTTTGCGTCGATATTGCTATGCTTTTCTTCATTCTGTCTGACTCTCTTGTTGCTCAATCTGGTAATCTGTTCTTAGCAAGTTATTATTAGTCTAGTTGTTGACGACTAATATTTAGTCTTGTCTTTCGCGAATCATTCGCAACTGATTATCAGTCGAGCTCAGTCTAGCTCTTCGCAAATCATTCGCGATATATAATTTGTCTAGTTGTTCGCGACAAATTAATCTTCTGGTGTTTTATTAATGTTTGGCTACGTAATCAGAACAACCGTGATTTCCATCACTAATGTTAAGTTTGTTTCTGATAGGCGTAGTCATGCTTAGGGAAAGAGTAATATAGCTCATTCCGCTGCGCACGAACACTTTCTGTTCGAGTTCGTTTCTTGTTCGAGTTTCGAGTTCGCTTTTTTTTCGTGTTCGTTTTCTTTTTGAGCTATTTCCGTTCCTCACACTCACACACTCTCTTTCTCCAACATGGTATCAGAGCTATATTTTTGTAGCCTGATAAGCTTCCACAGTACAAGACTCTACTAGCCGATAGAGTAATTGTATTCTTGTTCTATAACTTAGTGCCAGATTTTTGTACTTAAGTCACTAATAGTTTTTCCTATCACTTAGACTAATCTTTCACATGGATTCTCAAGGAAAAGCCAGTCCCATCATGGACAAACTTGATGGAGCCAATTACCATATGTGGAAATTTAAGATGAAAACTGTACTAATGGCTAAAGAATTGTATGACGTTGTTACAGGTGCAGAAGGTTTCACGTGATTGGCATGTACTTTCTAGTCTCGTTGTCTTGTTGGCAAATGGGTGCTTCTGAACCTTTGTAAACTTGGCTTCACCTTCTTAGTTATAAACCTATGTGCTCCTAACACGGTTGTGGACCGGACTGACTTCTGGTATCATCTTTCCTTGTATCTCTGCTGATCGGCTCATTGTCCTTGGTGATTTTAATATGTATCTTGGTCCTGCAGATGGTCCTCATTCTATTTCCTCTGTTGAACTTGTTGTCTGGTCCCTTTTCTAGTCCTCTCACTCCTTGCTTGATGTTCATCACATTCTACATGGCCTTTCTCACCATACTTGGACCAGTTGTCGCCTTGGCCCTTCCTTTCGCTTGGCAAGGCTTGACCATTTCTATGTTTCTACTGTTGGGTCCTGGATTCATATCCATTCCTCTGAAACCCACAACTTCACTATCCTTTCAGATCATAGATTGGTTCAGCTCAAATGTGATTTTCTTCAGTTGTCCTCCTCGCCTTCTATGTTTCTTATATCATGAACTCATCTCTCCTCTCATCTCCTCTCCTTCTGTCCTTTCTTCGCTTACCTATCTCGTTGTCTCCGACTCTCCCCTGCACTCTAAGCTCCAGGATAGTGTTGCTCTTCTTCGCTCTCTCGGTCAGTCTAAGCGTCACGCGTTGGCAAGAGCTAAGCTTTTCGCCACTTTTTTTCTTATGTGTATAGCTGAGCCCTGTTGCCTGGCCTCTGACCTTCAGCTTTTTGCTGACCTAGAGTTTCATTCCCAGGTTTGTTACCCTTCATCGTTTGGATTCTCATACTGCGGTTGGTCTTATGCTTCGCTCTAAGCTCCTTTGGCTTAGTCAAGGTGACCTTCCTACCTCCTTTTTTTTTCTATATTCTTCGCTCTAGGTGCTCTATTTCTTTTGCCGATTCCATTTCGAATGACACTTCCACGTTTTCTAATTCTCCTTCTATGGTTTGGGTGTTTGTTTCATGGTTTCAAAGCTTTTCTTCTTCTGCTCTATCTGATCATGATAAGTTGCCTGCCTTTTGTGCCTCAGGACGCTCGGTCTCCTCTGGTGATGTAGCTTTGTTGGATGCTCCTTTTACCCTTCACGAATTGCATCAAGCCCTCCTTTATCTCCCGCTTGGGAAAACTCTTGGCCCTGTCATTCCTGAGTTTTTTTAATCAAATTTTGACCCCTTTTAGGGCCTGCCCTTCTCCAGTTATCTTGCTTTGCTCTCTCTTTTGGTTCCCTTATGTTATTTGTTTATGAGGGGATGATTAAGCTCATTCCAAAATTCTCCTTCCCTCTCGGCTAGGGGACTTTCATCCTTTTATTATGCTTAATACTTCTTATAAAATTTTGGCCAAGGCTATGGCTGCCCATCTTTCTCCTCTCCTAGGCTCTGTCCTCTCTTCTGAGTAGTTTAAATTTGTTAAGGGTCGAAATATTATGGATTTTATCCTTAATATTTGGGCCGTGGTTGATTTTCTTTCGGCTTCCTCCACTCCCTCTTGGTTCTTTGCCTTGACTTTGACAAAGATTTCGATCATATAAGTTGAGACTTCATTCTCTATAGTTGTGCCTTGGCCTTCCCTTCTCCTTTTGCACTTTTTTTCAGGCCCTTTACTCCTCTTCCTCCATGCTCTTGTTTAATGGTTGCCGCTCTGATCACTTAAAAAAAAAAAAACATTCATCCATTTTTCCCTTTGCTCTTTGCCATCGCTACTAAGCCACTTTCTCATGCTCTCCATAGGGCATCTTCTCTTCATCTTATTCAACCTGTCCTTTCACCCCTTGGCTCTCTTTCCCACCAACTTTGTTACTCTTCTTTCTAAACCTGATGTTAAATACCTTCTGCATGTTTTTTCTGAGTTTTCCTACTGGTCCCCTTCCCTTGTGAATAAGGGACAATCTGAGCTTCACATGATCGCCAATCATACGCCTGCTTGGGTTCTCTCCTTGGGCATCCGGGTGGTGGCCCACAGTATAGTCGCCCACTTGCTTGGGGCACCCTTTAAATTGTATCTTTCCTCCAGGCAATGCTCTTAATGGTTCCTTTAGTCCTTTGTTCGTAAGTTAGCCATGTGGAAATACCATTTTATGTGCTTCACGTCGCGGGTTCTGGTCGTTCATCATCACATTTTGTCGCCCTATTCAATCTTTTTTCCTTCTCTTTCTGCTGCTATTCGTGTCCTCCACAATTCCATTCTCCTCCGTTTTCTCTAGGTCCGGGAAGTGCTCGCTTTTATCCTGGTCGGTCTATACAGCCTCTCCGCTTGATGGTGGTCTTGGTATTCCGGACCTTGCTCTCAAGAATAAGTACCTTTTCCATCGTTGTCTTTTCGCTCTCCTCCCTTCTCAGCACTTGCACTACCTTTTCGTGACCTTCTTGGCTTTCTTCGTAGCTGTCCTTCCGCTGCTACGGTTTGCCCCTTCCTTTTTCCAGTTGCTCACCTTTGGCTACTCTTTTCACTTTAAGGGGCCTTTGGTCCTTCGCCATCTTGCTAGTGACCTTCATAGATTTTCGCCATCTCCTTTCTTGGTTTGACCGTGGTCTTCTTTCTCCTGCTGAGTATATTTGGACCTCTTCTCTCTTTCCGTTGTCTCTTCTCCCCTTTTTTCTTCCCACCCCCGCCTCTCTCTTGCCTTGGATGAAAGAGACTAACTGTGCTTTCTCAGTTGGTCCTGGTTCCCCCCTATCATTCTTCTGTCCTCACCACCAATGAGCGCTCTCTTATTGACCTTGCCACCTTTTCTTCCCATGGTCTCCATGTTGCACTCCGCCTTGTCTCTATGGACTGCTGGGATCATCCACTTACCCCTTCCTTGGTTATTATGCCACTCATCTTCGTCACTATCCTTCACAGTATTCGTCCTTCTTCAACTCCCATTGGTCCTCCTCTGATGCCCCCTCGCTCTGGCATAAGAGGCTCTCTACTATCCATGCTCTCATGATTGGCATGTTTCGCTTCTTTGTTTACCGCCTAACAACCAAGTCCCTTCCTTTGTTGGCTAAATGGCCTTTCCTTTGCCATGTATGTCAACTGGAGGAGGAGACTACTGAGCACCTGTTTTATCATTGCCGCATGGATCTATGGTTGGAGGTGGCGATCTCCTTAGTCGTTGGCTTTCCCCTTTTTGCTTACGCTTTATGCCATTTTGCTGGGGGACTCACAAATTCAGGATCACTCCTTATTGGCTTTCTGGCATTTGTGCAAGCTTTCCGTACTTTGGCAAATTTGGATGACATTGAGAATCGACAAGTTTTTGATGGTGCTGCTTTCCCTCTATCAGTAGCATCCAGAGGAGTACTGAGCTCCAAAAGGGCCTTATAAGAATTCGTGGAAAAATCCCTTTTGTACTATTAAAATATTATTACACTATTTTTAACTAATCTCTTTGACTTGCCGTAACTTTTTTACTATAGCTCGGAAGTATGTTAGTATATGACCATATTTCTCGCTAATTATCAAAGTTGTGCAAGTCTTTCAAATTTCTGCAATACACTAATTTTAAAAGCATCACCCTCCACACAACAACATGGTCGTTCGCTTTTTCTTG
Source organism: Diphasiastrum complanatum (assembly GCA_029204225.1). Lineage (NCBI taxonomy): Eukaryota > Viridiplantae > Streptophyta > Lycopodiopsida > Lycopodiales > Lycopodiaceae > Diphasiastrum > Diphasiastrum complanatum. The sequence goes on along the minus strand of CM055095.1, from coordinate 65,836,994 downwards.
CCACTCTTGCAAGGCCTCCGACACCAGCAAACAAATCTATGATCCCTTCTCCTTTCTTTGTGAAGGTTTTTGCAAGGACATCTAGTCTTCATTTGAGGCACTCATAACAAAACAGCACATTCACAAAATTAGAAAAAAATGACTAGATACAGTTTAATGAATTACTTGTAAAATGCTGGTGACCTCTTAGCACCCCCTCGAACAGCTTTCCCATCTTTTCCTGTGAGCTCTCCACCATTGTTGTCAAACAACGAATTGGAATATAGTGGAAAGGCTGTTGTGTCTACCTTGTGTCCTAATTTTCTTTTCAGCTTAGGGGCATCCCCTTTGGCTCGGTGAAACACAAGCATGGGAAGTGCTTTGACCTGCTCGCACATGTTGGGCCCAAAAAAAAAACCATACCACAATAAAAAAAGAACATAGTATAATAAAAAAAGACCACACTACAATAAGACAAGACCAACAGAGTTTGATTTTGTTGCGCCGGCGTCTCAAAGGGCACTGGGAGTTGAGCAGTTTTCCCAACACGCGCTTAAGTCTAACATTCATCTATCATGCACTTATGTAAAAGCCAACTTAGAAACATAACAAGCTTAACCATTCAGACTTAGGAAAACTGAAATCCCAACCAACCCGAAAGCCAACTCAGAATCCGTCCCCAAAAGGTAACCAAAGGCAAAGACAAGCCACACATGAAATCCAAGGCATAGTGGTCGCCAAATTGACCAAATGGCATAGCAGTGAGCCACACGTCGGTGACATGGACCCTCAGGCGCAACGACACAAAAAGGTTGTAGTAAGGGTCCTTCCACTTGGACCAGTCCCGGAGGCGAAACCGAAATGGTAATCATCCCCAAGGATCAACTTTATTGAATTTGGAAGAGGTTACATTCATACATAGACTGACTGGTCTCGGGGCCACCAACACATGCTGGGCATAGTGCCTGGCTCGCGCTGGTAGAGGGAGCTGAGACCTGGCGACTGGATTCATGGCGTTGGTTGAGCTGCCCAAGTTTCTGTCTGTCGGACTCCTCCTATAGTTCTGGTGTGATTCGGCGCGCCCCCTCTGTCTTGGAATATAGTGCTTTATGGTAAAGCCACGCTTTTTTGGACATAGTTTTTATTTTGATGATTAAGCCTGGCAAGCCTGGTAGAATCAATCTGGCTCCCAAACATGGGTCCCGGGACCCATCCCAGCGGCAGAATCAACTTGGCTCCTGACTAGGCCATGACTCGAGCTCCAGAGCTAGCTCATGACTTGTAGCTACTTGGCTGAATCACCACAGGTCGGAGGCTCAGTCCTTGACTTCCTAACTCGCTCTGGGACCTTTAGGGAGTGTCACCCCTTAGAGCCTTACAGGACACCTTGGTGCACCTGAGTCATCTTTACAACATCCTCCCCTCGTTTGAAAAAGCTGATGTCCTCATCGGGGCCAAACTAGACCTAGGACGCATGGCACGTGCTTAATTCACCGGCCTTAACAACTTTAAATAAAAAATACATTGGCAGTGGCACAAGAAAAGTGTAGATCAAGTTCACTTACGTAAAACTTGTGTAAAGCTGCAAGTGATTATTGACAAACTTAAGAAAGATACCTAGAAGTTCCTTGAACTTCATAGTGGTCGTGAGTGTTCATACAGGAGACATGCCGCCAGGTAGTGCATTGTGTGCCAATCTGGGAAAATGGCTATTGCGTTGATTTTTTTGCAGGTAATTTGTCAGTACTTTAGGAGCTCCCACCTTAAGTTTGTCTTCGTACTCCCAAGAAGCCTCAATGAGTGGAGCCCGTAGCCACTTCACTAGACTTTCTATGTGCCAATATTTGATCTGGTATAAGCTGTCTCTTTGTATCCTCAAGTGTCGTTGGTGGGTGACGGAGTTTGTGGTGTCGATCAAATCGCTCATCTGGTTTGTACCATTTGAGTAATGGATATGAAACACATTGTGTATATCCAAGCCGGATGGCAGGGCCAATCAATAAGCCACTGGGTTGATCTTCTTTGTGACATAATATGGCCGAGCATAAGGTCAAACGAACTTGTGAGATAAGCCTTTTGGTAACGCGATATTTTTAGTGTTCAGCCACACTTGATCACCTTCCTTAAATTTCAGTTCTCGTCGATGTGGATTTACGTCAGCTGCCATGCGTCATTGTGATTGCTCTAAATGCCTTCACCTCTGTCAGCTTTGTGTGCCACTCATTGATGAATTCCTCCACAGTGGGTACCGGAGTTTCTTGCACGCCTATAAGAAAAGAGCTCGGAACAATCGGTAGCCGACCATCGCTTATCTCGAAGGGTTCCTTTCCAGTAGATCTGTTCACTTGGTTGTTATGTGTGAACTCGAGGATATCCAAATAGCTAACACAATCAGATTGGTCCCAAGCGATATAATTTCGTAAATATTGTTCAATTTGTCGATTGACTCGTTCAGTTTGCCCATTTGTCTGAGGGTGATAAGCAGTCTTCAAATTCAGTCTAGTTCCCATGAGGTGAAATAGACAAGTCCAAAACTTTCCTACAAACTTGGTGTCTCGGTCAGAAATAATCGTTCTAGGCAGGCCATGGTATTTGAAGACACATTTGAAAAATAACCTTGCCACTTCTTCGGCTGTCACTGAACTCTTAGTTGGTACAAGGTGAGCTTGTTTTGAAAAACGGTCAACCACTACATAAATCGAATCGAAACCCTGGCAACATGGTAGCTGAACAATAAAATTCATGCTCACTAAGTCCCAAGGGTATGATGTTATTGGTAATGGCTGGAGTAGTCCTGCTAGGGCTAGCGATTCCACCTTCACTTGTTGACATGTAGGACAAGTTTGCACGTAGGATTCAACGCCTGCCCACATATCTGGCCAATAAAAGCCCCTCTTGAGAAGTCCATACATGTCATTCACCCCTGGATATCCGGCGGCTAGTACGTCATGATGCTCCCTCAAGATTTTCTTCCTCAAGTTGGTGTTGTCTGGGATGTATACTCTGCGTTGCTTATAAACAACCATTTGATCTTTCCAAGTGAAATGTTTACAAGGCTTTCCCGGCTGTAATTCGATCATTAAGTCCTTAACCAACGCATCAGCACCATATTTCTCTTTTATTTCTTGGAGTAGACTAGTCACCTGAGTTGATACCGTTGCCATCAAGTGCTCTTGTCTACCGAGTACATCTGCTACCACATTATTCTTTCCCGCCGTATGTAGGATGTCTATATTGAATTTCGAGACATGGTTTTGCCATTGCATCTGCTTTGGCATGAGCATACCTTGGGATGAGAAGTACTTGAGTGATACGTTGTCAGTGAACGCCTTAAAAGGCTTTCATGCCACATAATGTCTCCAATGCTCCACTGCTTATACGACCACAACCATTTCTTTTTCATGAGTCGGCCATCGTCGCTCTACATCACTCAATTTCTTTAAAAAATATGCAACTGGTTTTTCCTCTTGCATCAACACGGCCCCAATAGCAAAGTTTGACGCATCTGTATGTATTTTGAAACGTTTGCTAAAGTCCGGTAGAGCAAGAATGGGTTCTTGAGTGATTTGTCGCTTTAGTGAACGCTGCTTCACATTCCGGTGTCCATGTCATCTTTAGATGAGTCTTTGTCTGCTCCAACAATGGTGCCACAATTTTGGTAAATGCCTCAATGAATCTCCTGTAAAAATTACATAGCCCTACAAAAGATTTTGTTTTTCGATCCTCTGCTTGGGAGGATCCGTTTATTGGTTCTTTGCTTCTTCTTAGTTTCAGAACCATTTTCTGCCTGTTACCAGGCTCGTTTGCGCATTAATTGGCTATTTTCTTATTTGTTACAATGCCCAAGCCAGGCAGAAACGGACTGATTATCTTTGTAGTATTTTGTCTTGCCTGTCAGAGGACACTCAAGGTCGTTCTCTCTTGAAAGCACTCACACTCAAACAGAGATACAAGCCATGAACATTCATTTACAGATCAGCATGCAGCCCAAATGAACATTCAACAGTTTCTACAGCTACCTACTCTGAAAATGAACTGAAATCAGATCCTAAACATTCTAAAACTAAGCTACACCTGCATTAATCCACAAAACTTAAACAAAAAACTAATCTACAACATTTTGGAAGTCCAAGAATCAAGAAACCAACCAGTCTTTTGATTCTTGGACATCCCAAGAACATCAAGAACTAGAATGTTGGAGAATATGCAAGATTTATGCCACATTTCTAGCCTACTTAGTTTACCAGAATGTTGATTCCTACATTAATCCACAAACAAGAAAAGAAAACTAATCCACTCTAGGAAAGCAGGAAATCTAATCCACTCTACGATCCATGACCACACACAAAGGAGAGAAGGGCAAGATCATGAATGCATCACTCAAGAAACAAGCATGATCAAGGAGATCAATGGATGCACCTAACTCGTGGAGGCTCTTCTCATTTCAGCATGGAGTTGATACAATACACAAGAAGCTCCTCTTCACAAAGAGGGAGTCTCTTAAATAAGCAAGAGAGCTCCTTAGGTGGCATTTTAGTGGCATCTCCACATTACACAAATTACAAGTGGAATAATGCTCTCCACTAGTAGTCACCATCAAAAGGTAGCTCACTCTACTTTCTTTAAGAGGGGTCTACTTGCATTTATTACTTTGCCTAAAAATACTAGTTCCTACATGGTCATTCCATCTTCCAGGATCACCATGAGGCTTACACAGTTCTTGCTTGTCACTCCTAACTAGCATTTCTCATCTCTCAGTCTTCGTTCATTTCATCTTCCCAGAGACCTCCTCGGTCTAAGGTGAGAAGTGCTCTTGGGTAGCTCTGGCCGAGTATCTTGGGGATTCGTCAAAATCAGCCAATAGATTTGATGCCATGAAAAGTTTTAGTGCTAGCCAATCCAAGATAGCCTTGATCTTCTTAGAATCCATTCGAATCCATCCGTAGCCTATAACATGTCCAAGGAAATCAACTTCGTCTACCACAAACACACATTTCTCTCTTTTTATGAACACGCAGCTCCCTTAAATGTTTAATGTGATCTTTGAGACTCCAGCCAAATACTAAGATATCATCAATGTATACAATGACAAATTCATCCAGGCAGTCTTGAAAATGTTGTTCATCAACGTGCAAAAAGTGGCTGGTGCATTTGTTAGACCGAATGGCATCCTTAGTCGTTTTTTATTTGCAACTTGACTTAGGGCCTCTAATGTCATTTTAGAGTTTTAAGCCCCTAGTCTCTTATTCCTAGAAATTACAACTTGCTACTTGTGCTCATTGGTTGGGCTTACACACACAGAACGCTAGTGCCCTCGCACTTATTATCCTACTTATAATGTACCCATTCCGGATAACCTTGTTCATCAACAATTGGGTAGTTGAGGCATTCCACCAGAGTATCCCAAGATAAAACTGGATCCTCATAGATTGGCATAACTGGTCCCAACGTCATAGGCTCTCCCAATTTGTAATGTGGATACGACGTGCTCGTTTGACTACTTTGTCGATCCAAGTAGTGGTATGCTTGAACCTGATGACTTTCCTCCGCAGTCAATCTTACAAATTGAGGACAAGGTGTTGTCGTTGTACGCACTGGTGCTTGCTGGACTGGAGGCCTAATTGGGCTTGGATTCTCTGGATTTGGCCGTTTAAGCAATGTGACATCTGGATTTAGCTTTGTGGTGGTCTGTTGCTGAGTGAAACATTTAGACTTTGGTTGAATCTTGCTATTGGTTGGTGTCAAATGTAGAGGGAAATCTCCAACCTTAGTCTTTCCCTTCTCAAAGCACTGTTTTGTTGATGGCTGCATGCATGTAGCTTTGTGTTGACTCTGGGTCATTTTCCATTCAAGAGGCAGTGTTGACATTGGTTCCCTTTGTGATTCATCGACCAGAAGTTGTTGCAAGGATTGTTTTAGGAGGCTCGGTAAAACTCGCTGGACTGCATCTGTTGCCAATTTCTTGACTTCTTTCGCTATCCTTGGTTGGAGAAATTTTACCCACTCTGTCTTCTATGACGTTGGTGATTCACTTGTGGTCGTGTCAACATGCTTTGGGATTTTTGTCACATTCCTTTCGTTCTCCTCTGATTCATAATCAGGTGGCACTAGAATGTTTTGTTTGCATTGCAGCGTCTCAGTGGGTGGATTCGTATGGTCATATGGAGTTTGTCGATGCAAGCAGGAAGTAGTCATAGCTACTTTTCTTTGATCCCTTAGTGGACAATCCCGACATGGATGAATGTTTCTTGTGGTAAGAAGACTTATGGAATCATGTGAAAACCATTGATGGATCAATCCATATTTTGGCTTGTGACTAGTTTTTTGGTTACCTACTTTGGATGGAGCATGCTTGTCTTCACTCTTCGACTTGATGCTAGTGCATTTTGTATTCTACATCTCTTCTATGCAGCTCATCTACCATCTTCATAAGCTCAATTCTTCTCTCTCCTTTCGACCTTTCATCTTCTAAGACATACCTCTTGGCCTATAGCTTTTTGTTGATGTCTGGCTTACATTATTAAACTTCATAGTCCATTTGTCTCTCTTTTTCTCCTTGAGTTAGCCTGTTTTTGTCATATCTCTGACTCTTTCATCAGCTTCCAGAAATCTGATATCTTGGAGCTTCCCTTTCTAACAGAGATCATTTCAACTACCCAGAGAATCAGGTCCAAAATCCTACTTTGGAACTCTTTCGGCCTCTCCTTTCCAACTAGACTCATTGTTCTCAAACATATTATTTCCTCTTACTTCACACACTTTCTCTTTATTTGGTTTCTCCCCCGCTCCTACTCTCTCACCATTGCCAAGACTTTCATAAAGTTCCTCTAGAACAACGGTCCTAGCCTTTTGAACTAGGATCTTTGCACGACTCCTAAAAACTTGGGGGGACTGGGGCTTCTTGACCGTTCTACTACCCTCTCTCTCTCTCTCTCTCTCTCTCTCTCTCTCTCTCTCTCTCTCTCTCTCTCTCTCTCTCTCTCTCTCTCTCTCTCTCTCTCTCTCTCTCTCTCTCTCTCTCTCTCTCTCTCTCTCTCTCTCTCTCTCTACAGGCGAGTTCACTCTAACTTTGCGTGTCCTCAAACTTGGGCTCTAATGATGATGGCTATTCCTCCTCCTCTTCTTTCGTATAATGGAAATAATTGTCATTCTTGTTTCCTTGAGTTCACCCACTCATCTTTCCTCTTCTCCACCTCTCTTCCTCCTTTGTTTAAGTCCATTTCTAGAGTCCTTCTTTCCATGTGGGAGCTTACTTACTAGACAAGTGGTAACTTCATCTCCTCTATGGAGTCTTTGTGGTTCTCTAAAGCTATTACTATCAATATAAAGCCACTTGCTTTGATTGAAAAAAGACTATGTCTAAGTTTTAACCTAGAAAGGACTTGTCACTTGGGACCACATTATGAACTCCATTTACTCCCTCAACCTTTCTTGCTTCAGGACCGAACTTGGCCTATCAACTCGCAAAACTAGTTTCCTCTCCTTCACCTTCTCCCATGGAGACCTTGGCCCTTACACTACCTCTATGTCTACTAGCTAAAATAATAAATGGCTTTTCAAAGCCCTCGACAAGTCAGACAAAATCTCCTATTCATCAATCTACTCTGCCACCAAACAGCCCAACTTCATCTTCTCGTGGTTCAATTTCAAGTGGAATCTTTTTTACTCCCCTCGCAGATTTTGTTGCACTCCCAAAATTAGACCTAGCAAGTATAGTGTCTTCTCTCTTAGGATTCTCTAGCTTTCTCTTTCAGTACATGCCAATTATAGAGGTGATGTGTCGCATGTCTGCTCTGAATGCAAAATATTAAATGAGGATGTGATTCTTTTTTTATTTTTGTGCTCCACTATGGAGATCAGTGACTGACCTCTTCATTGCGCGCTTTCATGTCAGACTTCAGATTTAAGAGGTTCATGTTAAAATGTCACTTCTAACTTGTAGATCAAACATGTTGATCTCATGGTTAATGTTCACATTATGATCCCACACATGTGGAGCCTGTTCCCACATGTGAATGGAAGCCAGAAGAGTACTTGTATATAGTTGGATTTAAGTTGGATCAATCTACACAAGTGTGAACTAGTTTCTTGACTAGAATCTATGAAATTGCCATTTGGCACTATTTCCTTGTATGTAGCTAGCACTTCCATGTGAATGAGTAAATGCTCCCACATGCTAGATGTTGTTCACACGTGTGAAGCTAGTTGTACTAGATAAGACGTATATATTCTCCTAGATCCTATTTTTAAGGGAAGATTCCTATTTTCAAGGAGACTAGTAGTTGGATTCTAGCTAGTAGCATAAGTCAACTTGTTTATTGAACATTACATTTGTTGATCTTGCTAAATAGTTTAAGATTTACATCTAGATCTTGATCTAATCAATAAAACTCGTTAGATCACTTGATTTGGCAATCAACACCTCTTGAGGATTGATTGGACTAATCAATCATTGTCCAAAACTCAAAAAATTCATGTGGTATCAGAGCTTGGTACAAGAGGGATGTAATTGAAGCATTGATCATATCAAAATTATTGGAATTTTGTGTTTTTTGATCTAATCTTGAGTAGACGAGCTTAAAGAGAGTGATAACATCATAAGTTTTGGTTCAAATCGAGTTGTGGGCTTCAAGTGTATTGTCCACACGTGTGAGACCATACTCCATCTTTGTTTTTGTCCAAAATCTTGCATACTTGTCTAAATTTCAAGCTTTTTAGTGCATTGTCTAGATCTAGGTTCAATCTATCAAATGCTAATGATGTAATAGATGTTTGAATCATTTATGCATTTTTTTTGAAGCATTATATCAGTTCATTAAATCTGATTTGTTCAGATCTTGAGAGGGTGAAGTTAATTCAAGCAAGAGTGTGCTAGAATCAACTTTTGAGGGAGTGAATTGCTAGGAATTTTGAGTAAATCTATTATACCATCATCCAAGCTTGGGCTAGTTTTATTGGGCCAAGACTAGAAGATTCTTAGTGAGTTAGAATTCTATCTTAGATCATTCATTTTCAAGAAATCTTTGTGCATTTCATAAGCAATTCATTCATTATGTCAACCATGGGTGGATTCTTGTTAGAATCTTGTGAGAGACTAACATCCACAAATTATTCCATATGGAAAGTGAGGATGGAATCACTAATGGTGATTCATGACCTCTATGATACAGTTCTTGGAGAGGAGGCAGAACCTCAAGGAGGTCAAGAACAAGTAAAATACAAGAAGAAGGCTAGATTGGCCTTGCATTGTCTATAATTGAATGTAAGCAATGACCTCTTGAAAGAGGTAGCTTCTTGTGTCTTAGACAAAGAGGCTTGGGATTCATTAAAAGGCATTTATGAATACAATAACACATCTAGGATACTCATGCTAAGGAATCAAGTGCTCCAAAGCATGAAGGGAAGTGGAGAGAGTGCACAAGAATATATGCTAAGAATTAAATCTTTGAACAAAGAAATGGCTTCAATTGGAGATAAAATCCAAGATAATAAATTGGCACAAGTAATTTTGAATGGACTCGGTGATGAGGTCACCAATCTTGTTCAATAATTTGCCATTTAAGACCAGCTTCCCACAATTGACAAGTTACATAATGTACTTGTGGCCAAGGAGAGTAGGATGCTACATCTCAAAGCAAGGATGGGGTCTATGTCACTACAAGGTGGTTATGATAGGGAAAACTTCACATCCAAAGGTAGGAAAATAGTTCCAACCATCCAAGAAGCACCAAGGCAAGGAGGTCGAGGGAAAAGATGGTGGATCTACCTCCAAAGAAAAGTACAAGAACAAAGCAAAGTTAAAGTGTTTCTTTTGTGGAAAGAAAGGACACTTGCTTCTGAATGCTTTAAAAAGAAGAATGCTCAAGGGAATGAAGATCATGTAAATCTTGCACATGAGAAGGAGGAAGAGGATGGTTTCAATACATCCTTGATGGTAGCATCAAATCCAACTTCAAGCAAAGACATATGGTGGATTGATAGTGGGTCTAGTTCTCACATGTCATTCAACAAGGACTTTTTCTCTACTTTACTTTCTTGTAATGATTCTAAGAAATCTATATACACTGTTAGTGATCAAGAATGTAAAATAGATGGTATTGGATATATTCTATTGTGCTTAGGATCATCTAAGAGGATAGATCTAATAATGTATTGTATGTTCCATGCTTTTTTAAAATTTGCTTAGTGTTGTCGCTGCCATCTTCTTTTGATCATAAAAGCTCTCTCTCTCTCTCTCTCTCTCTCTCTCTCTCTCTCTCTCTCTCTCTCTCTCTCTCTCTCTCTCTCTCTCTCTCTCTCTCTCTCTCTCTCTCTCTCTCTCTCTCTCTCTCTCTCTCTCTCTCTAGTATTGGTGGGACGCCAGATCATGTTCGTTGTGATCCCACCTGTAGTACGTTAGAGTTAGAGTCTGCATCGGAGAGGAGAGGTAGAGTAGTGAGAGGGAAAAGAGTGAGGAGGAGACTAATTCCATACCAGTTGGAGCAGGTGCAGGAGCTGATTAGTAGGGATGGATCTTATTTTTGCACTGTTTCTAGTGTTGTTGATGATAGTGGAGTGGATATCGGTTTGTCTGTAGGTGGGTTTGAGTTGCCATATGATGTTGTGTCGAGTACATCTGAAGTAGGGCCTATAGGTGTCCATATCATTCCACCACAACATTGGATTCGATGTCCAATGTTGATAGTATAGAGAGGGTTTGTCCGTTCGTGAGAGACAGAGAAGAATTAGAGGGAGTAGAATTGACTTTAGTAGCATTTGTTACACTTGAGGTTGTGCGTAATCACCTGTCATATAGGACTCCAGAGGTAGAGTCTAGAACGGAGAGGGTTAAAAGTCTGTGACGTAGATATTACGCAAGGAAGAGATATTTTGATAGGAGTGGTCCAAGATCGGTAGCTATCGTTACTCGAGAGGAAGTGCGTAGCAACCCGTCTTATATGACCCCTGAGGTAGAGTCCAGAATGAAGCGGACTCTAAGGTTGCGACGTAGGTATTACACAAAAAAGAGACATTTGGATAGAATTATGTCTACGCATGCTCGAGGAAGTTTGTTTGAGGTAGGTAGATCATCTCAAACACCCGTGTGTCATGATTTGGGAGGAATGTAATTTGTGTGTAGTCGTCGTTCAGCCCTACAGTGGAAACCGGAAAAAAGTTCATCTTTTTGTTGCATGAAAGGCAAGGTGCGTTTGCCATTGATGCCTTCACCCCCTCTTGAGCTCCACGAGTTGTACACATCTTCTGATGACGTTGGAGTTCATTTTAGAAAAAATGTGCGGAGTTATAATAACTCATTGGCCTTTGCTTCTCTTGGTATGAATCTAGATAGATCCACTGCTAGTTCCATAGGTGGTGCATATACATTTTGAGTGTCAGGTTGGTTGTATCATCATAGTGGTGGTTTGTTGCCTGTAGATAGACCTTCTTTTTCAGAGATCTACATCATGGATGGTGATGATCTACAAATAGATCAAAGATTATCTTTGAACCCCAAGCTTAGACGTGATGTTCTCTCTCTTTTGTAGAGCATGATGATGGAGGTGAATCCATTTGCTCAACGTTTTAAGAACATTTCTCTAATCATGCGTGAGAACGTTACGAAGGATATTTGTCTCTGCATAGTGTCTGGTTGTTTGTAGAGCAGAGCCAATAGTCAATTCAATGTCCTACAAGCAATGAGATTGTCGTGCTTATGCCTATAGATGAGACCCCAAGTGACGAAATGCGGGATATCATATTGCACTCCATTCAGGATGATTTGCAGCATATTACGGAGCATCATTCATCGTATGACCCATTGCATTTTGTTCTTCTCTTTCCTTACAGTACCGACAGGTGGTATCAGGGGATCCCCCATGTGCATGTGAGAGAGGATTCACATGGTGATGATGATGATATTCATGGTGTACATTTTGACCCTCATGAAGAGCATTCAGAGGGTGGACACAAAGTTGTCACTATTCGAGAGTTTTATAGCTACCATTTTCAGGTTCGAACAGAGCATGTTTCACCTATACATTTGGGTGGAAGGCTACTACAATAGTATATGTGTGACATGGTAGCAAAAATGGTGCAGAACAACATGAACTACATCTATAACAATTGAGATAGATTTCGTAGAGAGATTCATAGTGGTATCATTGATGCTCTTGGAGCTCATTCGGCTAGCGACATAGGGCAACGGATAGTCCTTCCATCATTTTATATTCCATGTCATATGCATCAACAGTACCAAGATGCTATGGCTATCATTAGGGAGTTGGGTTCTCCTGATCTGTTTATCACGATGTCAGCAAACCCAAACTGGTTAGAAGTGATACGTGAGTTGAGATTTCAGTAGACACCCTTAGATAGGCCGGATTTGGTGTCAAGAGTTTTTAACTTGAAGCTCCAACATTTGATTCATTTGTTGAAGGAGGAAGGAATATTTGGGCGCATTATAGGAAGGCTTCATGTCGTCGAGCTCCAAAAGAGAGGATTGCCTCATACACACTTGCTGATTATATTAGAGGAGCGAAGCAAACCCATCACTGTTGGAGATTATGATCGTATGGTGTGCGCAGAGATATCTTTGAGGGAGGATGATTTGGAGTTGTATGAGATAGTGAAAACATGTATGATGCACGGGCCATGTGGAACATCTTTTCCAAATGCGCCGTGCATGAAGAATGGAAAATGTTCGAAAAACTATCCAAGGAGTTTCATTGATGAAACATCGATAGTGAACGAGTATCTTTCGTATAGATGTAGGGACAATGGAGTGAAGGTCTGATCACGTGGAGTAGATTTAGACAACAGGTGGGTAGTACCATATAACAAATGGTTGACACTACATTTTCAATGTCACATCAACATGGAGATATGCGTACATATACGCAGTGTGAAGTATATGTACAAGTATGTGTACAAGGGACCAGATATGATTATGGCGGAGGCTATGGAGGTTGGTGGTCAGATAGCAGGGTCAATGAATGAGATAGAGCAATTCTTGAATGCTCGATATTTTTCTGCGAGTGAGGCTTGCTGGCAACTATTTGGGTTTTCTATGAGTGTTCATAAGCCAGTTGTGACCTGACTAGCAGTCCATCTTCCTGGACAGGAGTTGGTGTATTTTAGTGAGGGATTTAAGATTCCTCCGACAGAATTGAATGAAAGCTCGACATGCAACATCTCGAAGCAATCTCCGTTAGGTAGACTTTTGATGGCATGTCAATTCATTATTTGGGATGAGGCTCCGATGGTATATAAGTATGCTATTGTGCGTGGATCGGTCGCTACGAGATATATTGGGCATGGACACTCCATTTGGAGGAGTTCCTATTGTTTTTTATGGTGATTTTCGTCAGGTTCTTCTAGTGGTACGAAGAGACAGTCGTGCTCAAATTGTGAGTGCTTCATTGAAGTACTCACGTTTGTGGAAATATATGGAGGTGCATAAATTATCAACAAACATGCGCGTGATGAGTGTGGAGGGTGTTGATAGAAATGAGTAGTCAAGGTTTGCAGAGTATTTGTTGAGCATTGGAGATGGTCGTGAGCGCACATTCAGGCATCATAGTTTGGATTTGATTTCTTTCCCAGATGATATGTGCCTAAGGACGCGTGATATGCGTGAATTGATATCATTCACTTTTCCTGATATTGCACAACGTTACATGGATGTTTACTTTTTGAGGAGTCGAGCAATATTAACCCATTGAATTCAGACGTGGACAAGGTCAATGCGAACGTTGTAGAGGAACTTCTGTGGGATGGTTACACATTTTATAGTGCTGATAGCGTTGTTGAACAAGATGACTCTCATGTGTACCCAGTAGAGTTTCTAAATAGTCTGCAACCAAGTGGATGTCCTCAGGGCCACATAGATTGGTGCTAAAGGTTGGCATGGTAGTGATGTTGTTGCGGTCCATCGCATTGCACAAAGGATTGTGCAATGGTACGAGACTCATCGTTCGTACATTGGATAGACAAGTCATAGACGCAGAGATAGTTACTGATAGGAATATTGGGAGTAGAGTCCTCATTCCACGGATCCCTTTGGTGTCAAGTGCTTCAGAATTGTTGTTTGAATTGCGGCGAGTACAATTTCCTATTAGAGCGGCATTCGCCATGACAATAAACAAGGCGTAGGGGTAGACTATGGAGACTATTAGTCATGGTCAGCTGTATGTTGCACTATCAAGAGTGCAAAATGTCGAAAGTGTACAAGTTGATTACTAATACTGATGGCCAATTTACAGATGGAGCAGGAGTGGCGAGGTTCACTCAAAACATTGTATATTCTGAAGTGTTGTAGTATTTGTTTTGGACCAAGGGTTACTGTTATGGTTAGGGTTACATTAGAGTTAGGTTTAGAATTAGAGTATAGCTAGAGTTAGATTAGGTTTAGGGTTTTGGTTATGGTTTACATTGGCATTAAGTGTCACACAACAAACAGACGTAGTTCATGGCAAAGCAAACAAGTATTTTTGAGCAAGGTATTTGCTTTACTTTGTAGATCAACTTAATAGTTTGTCATGTTTTATTAGCATGCATCTTTATGTTTGTAAACAATACTCACAATTTCCATTCTGATAACTCATTATTTTGAGTCATATTACATTTTTTTTTAAAAAAACATGACAAAAATTACATTTTAGTCATGTCGTGTCGCATATTCTTTTATTTGTTATTTGTACATTAGATTTTGTATGTCGTCTATTACAGTTGGCCACCTGTGTGTTTGTGCAGATGGTGAACTTGATGGTGAATCATCGTCAATTTTTCATGGAGTTTAGGGAGCTGCTTGGCGACGGAGATCATATCTTTTGCAGCACAACCATTTGGTTGTTAGAGTTATATGATAGTTATTTGATCAGTGAAGAGAGCATGATTGGCATATATCCACAGAGTTTTAGTTTGCTTTTAGATGTAGATTTGCTACTTAGTAATTTAAGATATGTTTATAGGAATGGCAGCACGATTAGTGTGTCTGCCTTTGAGGAAATGTTAGATACCTTGATGTGTAGCCAGGTAATGGTATTAGATTTAAGTGATGACATTTATACGATGTTTTGAAACTGGTTGAAAATTTGTATTCGAAAAATTTACAATGTCTCTTAATAAAAAATCTCTCTCTCTCTCTCTCTCTCTCTCTCTCTCTCTCTCTCTCTCTCTCTCTCTCTCTCTCTCTCTCTCTCTCTCTCTCTCTCTCTCTCTCTCTCTCTCTCTCTCTCTCTCTCTCTCTCTCTCTCTCTCTCTCTCTCTCTCTCTCTCTCTCACCGCTAAGGACCTCATTTCACCGCACATCCCTCTGTCTCTGCCTGTGGGTGTGGAGGTGTTTGCGGCCCCTCCCTTCATCCCGCATAGGGACCATATTTCATCACATTTTCACGACAAAGGACGGCCCCATTGGACCGTTGTTGACCCCTCCCAAATGACCGCAAAGGAGGTGTTTGCAGCCCCTCCCTTTCTCTCGCATAGGGACCGCATTTAGGCCATCTCTCTCTCTCTCTCTCTCTCTCTCTCTCTCTCTCTCTCTCTCTCTCTCTCTCTCTCTCTCTCTCTCTCTCTCTCTCTCTCTCTCTCTCTCGGATGCTCTCGATTCTCACAATGCTCTCCCTCTCTCTCACTCACGGTTCCTCTCTCTCTCTCTCACTCACGGTTCTTTCCGTTCTCACAAAGCTCTCTCTCTCTCTCAGATGCTCTCGGTTCTCACGATTCTCATAGCTCTATCTCTCTCTCAGTCACGGTTCCTCTCTCTCAGTCATGGTTCTCACGGTTCCTCTCCCTCTCTCGGATGCTCTCGGTTCTCACGGTTCTCACGATGCTCTCCCTCTCTCTCACTCACGGTTCTCACAGTTCCTCTCTCTCTCTCTCACTCACCGTTCTTTCCGTACTCATGAAGCTCTATCCCTCTCTCGGATGCTCTGGGTTCTCACGGCTCTATCTCTCTCTCACTCACGGTTCCTCTCTCTCACTCACAGTTCTCACGGTTCCTCTCTCTCACTCACAGTTCTCACGGTTCCTCTCTCTCTCTCTCTCTCTCTCTCTCTCTCTCTCTCTCTCTCTCTCTCTCTCTCTCTCTCTCTCTCTCTCTCTCTCTCTCTCTCTCTCTCTCTCTCTCTCTCTCTCTCTCTCTCTCTCTCTCTCTCTCTCTCTCTCTCTCTCGTATGCTCTCGGTTCTCACGGTTCTCATGAAGCTCTCTCTCTCTCTCTCTCTCGGATGCTCTCGGTTCTCACGAAGCTCTCTCTCTCTCTCTCACTCACTCACGATTCTCATGGTTCTGACGAAGCTCTATCTCTCTCGGATGCTCTTGGTTCTCACGAAGCTCTCTCTCTTTCTCACTCACGATTCTCGCGGTTTTGATGAAGCTCTATCTCTCTCGGATGCTCTCGGTTCTCTCTCTCTCTCTCTCTCTCTCTCTCTCTCTCTCTCTAAATCACAGTTCTCATGGTTCCCCTTTCCCTCTCTCACTCACGATTCTTTCTGTTCTCACGAAGCACTATCTCTCTCTCGGATGCTCTCCCTCTCTCTCACTCACGGTTCTCACGGTTTCTCTCTCTCTCTCTCTCTCTCTCTCTCTCTCTCTCTCTCTCTCTCTCTCTCTCTCTCTCTCTCTCTCTCTCTCTCTCTCTCTCTCTCTCTCTCTCTCTCTCTCTCTCTCTCTCTCTCTCTCACGGTTCTTTCCGTCCTCACGAAGCTCTATCTCTATCTCTGTCACTCACGGTTCTCACGATTCCTCTCTCCCTCTCATACAACAAAGGATCCCATCTTGACTGCATACGACCACATTCATCACAAAGGACCGCAAAGTCAACGATTGTGATCACATATGAAGCACATACGGCTACATACGGTCTGAACGAAGCACATACGGCTACATATGGTCTAAACAAAGCACATACGGCTACATATGGTCTGAACAAAGGCGTAGGGACCGCATATAGGCCGTATAAGGACCGTCGCGTAAGGACCACATTTAGGCCGCATAGGGACCACCGCCACCTAGATCGGAAAAATCATCGTCCATCAACGACATTCTGAATTTCCAAATCATCGGCCGCCACCTAGATCGCCTTCCATTGCCCGTCAATGACGGGCACTCACAACTAGTATATATATATATATATATATATATATATATATATATATATGTATATATATATATATATATATATATATATATATATATATATATATATATATATATATTGTGTATAATGATCTATGCCCATGTATGATGGATCAACTAAGCCTGCTCCTAATTGAATATGAATCAAATATGAAGCTTTTCTTATGTTTCATTTTAGGGTTATGACATTTATTATGCTCTTGCCTAACAATGTGTAAAATTGTTTGTGCTATCACTTGGGTCATAGATCAATCAAATAGAATGGATCATTATGATTTTATCTCACACCAACCACAATAAGCTGTTTGTTATCTCCTAGTCGGTGTTGGATTATTCATAAAAACATAAAAATGTTACCTCCCCTCCTTTCTAGATGATATTTCTCATTGAACATGCAAGTTTCTTTCTCCCCAACTCTAGTCTACAATTTAAAATATGTATACATTTTTTCAATATCTCCATTCTTCTTGTGAAAAACTTACATGAATATTCACATGTTGTTTTTGTATCGTACAAGGATGAAAATCCAATAGGTTCATAATTGATGCAACATACATACTTGCATAGCATAAAAACACAATGTGAGATATAGACTATTTTGAAAATCATAAAACCTACCTCCACACAACATGCTTTGCACTTCTGCTCTTGCCTCTTTTGCTAAGTAAAATTGCAATGAACCACACATACCTAACTTCAAGCATTTATCTACCAAAATGATGGAATTGTGCAGCAAATGGTCTAGCCAAACTTCCTTTGCAACCAAGAATGATAATCTTTGTCATTCGTCGGTATACCAAATTGACCTCTCAACATCCTCAGATCCAATTTCAATTTTTTGACTCTAGTGTCATTAGAGACAATTGCACATCGCAAAGAATGGAGTTTTTCCAATGACGCAATATTGCCATAGGTACCGTCCATATTAATGACAACCTCTCTCAAGTTTTTGCGACGTTTGTCGATACATGAATTGTCTTTTTCTAGCATCGTCTAATTCCTTTTTTATATCACTATAGTCAGAAAAAATTTCTTAATCACTACTTGAAATTTATTGTAATTAAGAAAAATTTGAATGAACTTTTCATAAAGAACAAGAACAAACACTCTTCATCATTTGCAATAATAAAGACAAACTTTTTAGCATCATTGAAAGAGTGTAAGGTTGAGAAAAAGTCCTTTTCACAAGACATGTGGGAGCTAGCCCCACTGTCGATCCACCAATTGTCTCTTGAATCGCTATTGCTTGTTGGTGAAGATGTAGATGCCATCAAGAATAAATCTACTTCATCATCACCATCCTCCTTTGCAAGGTTTTCTTGTTTGACCTCCTCCACTTGTGCTCTTAGCCTCTTGTAGCATTTAGATGCATAATGCCCCTTCTTTCCACAAAAGAAGCATTTCTGCTTTGACTTGTCCTTTGAGCTTGATGCATCATCCTCTTCTTTGGCCTCCTTTGGATGCTTATATTAGACCAATGAGCTTTCACGTTCATGTGTGACTCACCTCAAACAAAACCTTGGCATGCATCAGGTGTGTCATAGGATACCACATCATGTTGCCATGCTTTAGCTATTGTGCATGAACTTTCTTGACTGACTTCATTGCACCTCGGTATCTTGAAATATTCACATGAGACGTACTCTATACAATTGATCTTTCAATTTTCTTTTCACCACCCCTACTTCATTCATCCTACAAATTAGAGGTGGAAGCTTGAATATGATTGTAAGTTTTTGAATATTTTGCTTTATGCAATAAATTCGTTTGTATCTATTTTTTCATCTCGCTCCGTCCAATAAATGCTTTAGATTTATAGATGCAAGTATTTTTGTGAATTTAGGGTTTTTCTTTTTATGCTACTTTTTTCACGGACTTGCTGATGGGCATGTCACTTAGGTTACTCACCTCCCTAGCCAATGAGAGATTGTGAAAATGTGGACAGAAACTCTCTTTTGTAGCTCATCTAACATTCTCACCCACTACTTACCTAGTACTGTATATGTCATAAAACAATTTGTCCCCAACCAGAGGTGGCATTGAAAAGAGTTCTCATTTTATGAGATTCATGGTAGAGTTGCAATATCAAAAAGGTGTTGTGGTGAGTGATCTTTTTGTAGGTTGCGGAACTAGTATCTATGCATGTAGGTCTTCATGCAAACATTGCATTGCCATGGACATGGATTCCATGGTTGTGGATCTTGCACAACATCATTTTGGTATGTTTTAAACAAACTATTATTTTGATGTACCTCGCATCATTTACACTATATTGAACAAAAACTCTTTTTTTTGTTTTTTCATGTTTATAGGCAGTCATCTGAATTTTGGTGTTCGATGCAGATAAACCTAGCCGTGTACCGACGTCAATGGTTGATGAGGACAAGGATGATGTGGAAGTTGTAAGTTGGAAATTCGACAAGTTTCACAAGGGTTTGTTAGCAGCACATTTATTTCTTGGATGTTTATTTTGTTTTCATAGAGGTTTTTTAACTTACAATAGATGTGTCCGAACCCTGTTGCAATGGTTTCATGTAGAAGCCATGGCTAGGGATACAATTGCAAGATATTGAAGTGCATTATTTATTTGCCAATGTCACTCTTTACGTTGTTTTTTACATGGATTATGAGTCAAGGGAAGACTTAAACAAACTAGATAGTATTTATTATGATGACAATTTTTGATGCAATAGTCCAACAACATGAGTAAAAATGCAGCAGCATGAATGGAGGCAGATTAACATAGGATTTAGGAGAGTAAAAGAGATAAATCCAACACCCCCCTTAATCTAGATCTGTGAATGCCTTGATCTTCATACTAAGCAATGCACAAAACTTGTTGTGTGCATTAACACTTAATGCCTTCATGAATATATCTGCAACCATGTCCTGTGTTCTATAGTACGTTAAGCTCATCCCCTTGTTGTGAACCTTGCCCCTGATGTAGTGATATCTGATTTCAATGTGCTTACTCCTAGAGTGAAATCTAGGGTTGGGCGATAAGGCAATAACACTCTGATTATCACAGAATAAAATTGTGGGATTGTATTGATACAAATGAATGTCCGACAGTAAATTTCTCGACCAAAACGCTTCTTTAATAGATTGAAAAGCAGCAATGTATTTTGCTTCTGTAGAAGAAAGAGCGATAGAGGATTGCATACGACTGTTCCATGAGATAGGACCAATGTTGAAGAAGAATGTAAATCCAGATGTGGACTTACGATTGTCTACATCTCCTCCCCAGCTTGCATCATAATATCCATTGAGTTGATGAAGATTGTCGTTGCTAACTTTTCCATAGCAGATGCACTGGTCCATGATGGCTCGAATATACCTCATGACTCTTATGAGAGCCTTCCAATGGGTAATACCAGGATTAGCCATATATTGGTTGATTGAGCTTACATCAAAAGAGATGTCAGGTCTTGTACAGACCATTGCGTACATGAGAGATCCAAGTATCGATCGATAAGTATACTCTCTCATCTGCTCCTCTTCCTACTTGGTCTGGGGACATTTGTCCTTTGAAAAACGCAGGCCTGGATCCATCAGTGAGTGAGCTAACTTACAATTCATTAGATTGTATCTATCAAAAATTTGTGAAGATACCTTTGCTGAGTGATATAGCTCAGTCATCTCGTTCTGTCTCTGTGGATCTAAATGCCTAGACAGAAGTGAGCTTCGTCCAGATCAGTCATGTCGAACTCTGAAAACAACATCTGCTTAGAATCCTTGACCAAATTGGTATTGTTGCTGAAAGGCAAGGTATTATCCACATATAAGGTGATGATAATGAAGGATTGTTGCACCGACTTGGAATAAATGTTGCAATCAACAGTGCTTGGTTGGAATCCTTGTTCGATGAGGAACGTGTTGATCCTCTGAACCCAAGCTCTGGCAGACTGTTTCAAGCCGTAAAGTGCTTTATGAAGTTTACAGACATGATTCTTCATACCTTCCAGAACGTATCCTTCGGGCTGAATTATGTAGATGTCTTCCTGTATAACTCCATTCAGATAAGCTGTTTGCACATCAAGTTGATGCACTTTGAGGTTAGCAACTACAGCATATGATAGGAGGGCTCGAATCGACAAATGCTTGACTACTGGACTAAAAGTCTCACTGTAGTCGACGTTGGAGATCTGAGTGAATCCTCGTGTTATCAGTCTTGCCTTCCTTCAATCAATTGCTCCATTGGCATTGTATTTGATCTTAAAGATCCATTTGCAATCAATGATATTGTAGCCAATAGGGACTTCAACTAGTGACCACGTCTGGTTCTTGATCATAGAGGAATACTCTCTGTCCATAGCTTCTCTCCGAGATCAGAGTCTGGTTGGTTGAGTGCCTCTTTGACTGTTGTCGGTTCCTGTATCAAGACACATGCAGACTCAGGAGTATACCTTGTGGGCTGTGTGCGCACCCGGCTTGATCTTCTGGGAGGAATTGAAAATGAACCACTCCTGGGAGTTGATGGCTTGATCTAAATGGTTTCCTAGTCTGTTTACCAACTAGATAGTCTTGACAGACATGTAACTCGACTTTATCTCTAGGATAGTCTAGATCAAGAACAATAGAATGTCGAGACATTTGTTGTACAACAACATGATTCAAGTGACCAAGTCTATAATGCCAAAGTAAACTTTTATTTGCTTGAATAGAAGTACTGCGCGCCTAACTAGAGCAGTAAAGCAATGACTTAATCTATACAAGTATTCATGTCTCTTTTCGAGTGCTAGAATCTTGCATGTCCTATCAATTACTTTGCATTGATCACATTCGAATTCTACTCTATGTCCTAGATTTGTGATCCTGCTTACAGAGAGCAGATTTGTAGATAAGTTTGGTACATACAAGACTTTAGAAAGTAGCTTAGATTGATCATTTTCAAAGCTTCTTACAATGCCTTCACCTTTAATAGCTTGTGTGCTATTGTCATCAAGGTGAATATATTTCTTGGTACTGTAAGGTGTATAGGACTTAAGACAACCAATGAGGCTAATCATATGCTGAGTGGCTCCGGAATTCAGCAACCAAGAATTGTCACCGGATGCTCCTTGATGAAGGCATCATGATCCGCTTCTTGAATGGGCTGTGGTGCTTCTGCAGCTGCATTTGCCACTTGATTTGACTGCCCCTTGCTGTTGTTCTTTGCTTGCAGTATCCGACAAGGCTTGTATTTTGTGGTTGTTTCACTTGCAGTATCTACAGAACAACTTCTTCTTCGTCTGCGGATTCGACTGTTTTTTGTGTTGTGCTGGTTTCTGGATTGCTTCGAGCCTTTCTTCTTCTTCTGCTTAGTCATGCTCTTGTTGGTGTACAAAGCGTGAGAATCAGCTGAGGAACTTGAGGCTTCGTTCCTGCACGTGTCTTCCTGCAACAACATTGTAATGACTCTCGAAAGAGTCAGTTCTGGATGTGTCGTGATGATCATCACCCAACTTTCGTATGAGCTTGGCAAGCTTGTAAGCAGTTGCATCACTGTGTCTTGATCATCTATGACAGATTCGACAGCGGCCATTTGCTTCAGTAGGTTCTTGAATTGGTTGATGTGATTCTGCAGGGAATCACCAATCGCCATCTTGAGGGAGTAAAATTTCTTCCTGAGATGTAGCTTGGAAGCTATATCTCGCACTTCATATAGTGTGCTCAAGATGTCCCAGACTTCTTTCGATGTCTGGGCCTCGGATACATGGCCGATCTGAGTATCCAAAATGTTGAGGATGATCAGTGTGAAAGCCTTTCCATCCTTCAGCTTCCATCTGGCGATTGCTGCGTTGTCTGCTTCGGGTTTCCCTTCTGCACCTATAACATCATACAATTCTTTAGCCATTAGCACTGTTTTCATTTTAAATTTCCACAGATGGTAATTGGCTCCATCAAGCTTGTCCATGATAGAACTGGCTTTCCCTTGGGAATCCATGTGGAAGATTAGTCTAGGTGATAGGAATAACTATCAGTGATTAAGTATGAAAATTTGGTGCGAAAATACAGAACAAAAAGACAATTACTCTATTGGCTAGTAGAGTCTTGTTACTGTGGAAGCTTATCAAGCTACGAAAATAGCTCTGATACCATGTTGGAAAAAGAGGGTGTGTGGGAGAGAAAATGAAAATAGTTCGAATAGTAATGAACACGAAAAGAAGCAAACTAGAAACTCGAAAAAGAAATGAACTCGAACGGAAAGTGTTCGTGCGTAGTGAAATGAGCTATTTCTCTTTTCCTAAGCATGACTACGCCTATCAGACACGAACAGAACGTTAGTGATAGAAATCACATTCGATTAGATTACATAGCCAGACATTAAGCAACAAAACATCAGAAAGATAATTTATCGCGAACAACTAGACAAATTATTAGTCGCGAATAATTCGCGAAGAGCAGGACTGAGCTCGAATTAGTCGCGAACAACTAGACTAATAATAATTCACTAAGAATAGACTACCAAGTCAGACATAATGTAGAAAAGCATAGCAATATTGACACAAATCTGAACGCAGAACAAACAAAGCTCTAATCAGATTAAGTATAGCAAAATATATAGGTCAATAATGCTGGTGAGCACAAGACAATAGCGGACGGAACTACGTGCTCCACAAAGTTAATCCAATCTGTAAAAGGAATAACCTATTACTGACAATACAAAGAATCTATGCACGAAAACATCTACTTCGTCTATCTTTGATAAGCTTCTGATGCTCTTATTTTCACAAACACTGGATACGCAGATGGTATCCAATATATATACATAATTTTACAGGTGTGCAGATGAAGAAAGTACAAAGTGGATGTGCTGTCTGTGGGAGATCGTGGGTGGCTGCTGTCGTTGTCAAATCTGTTTGCACAGTTGTATGGGATGAGCGTGAAAGTCCGCAACGTCAGCCTTCGCTAATGAACGTTGGTGAAGATGCGAAAAATGCGACACTCTGACAAATGCCTTAAGATTTGATTTACAGGGTGTCTTCGGTTTTCTATAAGGGCACTTATTGCATTTGTAGGGCAATGTTGCCTTTTTTGCCTATCACAAATCACGTGTAAAAACACAATGTCGCGTTTTTCGCCTTTTTTGCTTGTGTAAATTTACTTGTATTTATGCAGACAGCCACATTTTATTCGTTTGTCTTATTTACATGTAAATATGCAAACTGTGCGACAACATGAGTAAAAATGCAGCAACATGATTGGAGGCAGATTAACATAGGATTTAGGAAAAGGAGATAAATCCAACACTCCCAATGTTACTATGAATAAGAGGCTATTTTTAGTGATGAGTACATGTACCTCAACCATATTATATTAGCATGAATAAATAGGTGTATCCACATTTTAGTCCAAAAAAAATTTCGAGGAGAGTGCTAGTTTCATGGATGTTCTTTTTTCACACACATGTCAAATTTTGGGATCAGCCTATTGGAACAAACAACTATCTTGTCCAACTATACTAGACTAGCCATGTTCTATTTCTTCACATCAAAGCCAAAGCATAGACTACATCATGTCCATGTGGACATCCAAATTCAAACGTGGGTTGTCACTACCACGAGAAACTCTTATTTGACTTAGCTACATTGAGGGACTAGAGATGTTTTTCTATTTTCATAATATTTACAATGCACATCCACTTAAATGCCAAGCTAATATCAGAGCATGGGGTGCCTACATACATACTCTTCACACTTTGTAAGATATCATAGAATTTGATAACACAACTACATATGTAGGCATTTTGCCATGCAACGCTGCCACGCGAACCCGGGACTTAGCCGAAATAATGCCTTTTTTTTTTTTTTTTTTGCGTGGCTCATCCACGCAAAAAAATTTCAGGCAACCATGCATGTCAAAAATGTGTTGACTATGTGTGCGGGTCAAGGGAAAACAATTTTAAATTTTTGACATGGCTCTGCCATGCAAAATCCAATTTTTTTTAGATATCACACCTTGTACATTGGCGTGGCACAACCACGCGTGGCAGAGCCACGAAAAGTCGTTAATTAAGCACATAGAATTGGAATTGCCACGCGTAATTTTCAAAATGTGTACTATATGTGGTTTTATTAAGATTAAGCTAATAGCTCGCTAGCTTAGATATCAAATGTTTTGATTGCTCTAGTACTGCCATATGTTAGGAATGGTTATCGTTTTATATTCTAGAAAATTAGGAAGTGATATCAATGTAACTGAGACATTCTTACTGGTTAAGATAATTTGTAATTACCCTTCAGTGATATATTGACAATCTATTGGTTTTTCTAAAAAATTTAATAAGCACGGTTGACTGAAAATACATTAGTTTTTGTTTCAAATTTGTCATTTGACATAGTTAGAGGCATAAATTCTCATGTTCTACTTGAGCGATACTAGTAAGATGACGATGTGAATATATAATCTGCATGATTGTGCATACCTGATTGTGATGAATTGCATTGTCAACAATTTGGACTAAGCAAACAAGCAAAGAAGGAATATCACAACCAGTAGGTGTATATCTACAACTTTTTTTTTATTTGAAAAGAAAAGTCATTTCGACCATAATGAGGATATGAAGATATTGCTTTTATAGATTTTCAATATAGTGAGGATGTTTCAGAAGGAAGATGTTTTTAAAGTGTATGGAAATGATCAATGTATGCTCACTAATTGTTGTCCTTTGGTCAATCAATGTTTGCTAGATCTTTAATAAGATATAGATTTGAAAGATGCCATAATTATGTAAACTATAATTTTATCACTGGCAAAAATGGTTGTAATATATATAATTTATTCATCATCACAAGATTCAAATTCATCAGTTGATACATCTTGCAACTCATCTCCACTTAGATGAATTTCATCATCCATACAGTAATTCGACCCTCTCTCAATATTTTTGTTTGTGTTAGAATCATCCAGTTCATTTATAGCATTTTCAACAATATTTAAGGAACTTGGAGATATTTCTATATCCTCATCAACCATGTTTGTGTTGTCAATATCCAAGTCCTCCATTTCATTCTCAATGTAAGCATTTTCAAATACATGTCTTGCATGTGGCTTAACTTGAACAACATACCACCATTTGTTGTTTAGTCGATCCGGTTGAAAAATACCTGCACATTTAACAATGTTAAGTTAAAAAAGTTGTTATCAACATGGAAGGTCCACAACAATTAATTGTAATGAAATAGTGTAAATTGTTGATTATGATTGAGAAAAAATAAATCTCAAAAACTCATGTGACACACCTGTCTCACAATGATGAGGCAACACCAATGTGTCTGAAAAATTCATGCTTAATGTCTTGGTTGAATCGATAGCAAAAAATCCACTACGATCTCTTTTCACGGTTCCATTTGACCCTCATAATTGATTTTAAACAATTTCACATCAAACAAAAAAAATTTACCATTTTCACCAAAATACACTTCATATATATCTTGAATAGTTCCTACATACTCAAGCTCTCCAGAGACTGGACTTTGGTCTCCTGCACTACTCCAACTTTCTTGATTGAAAGATTTCATCACACCACGAATGGTACTCGCACTAGTACTCGTGTAAAAAAAATGAATTTTTTTTTTTTTGTGTGCACTCACATGAAGGTGTAGCTTGACCCCTACGCCTATTATGTCGGTGTTTATTTCTAGCCAACGCTCTTTTTTCTTCTCTTGTTCGTATAATTCCAACCACACATCCATCACTCAAGAATTATAGAGCATGAAAGTAGAAATTTTTTTCCTAAGAAAAGGTGTCATTTTCTTAGGAGCACCTATACATTGGGGTTTTTTGCCTTTTACCTCATTGTTCTCCTCATCATTGAACCATAGTTGTGGAGTAGACGGTGTGAGAAATTGTCAACTATTAAGATTTATCATGTCTAGTTCAATTGGCAATTTTGGCCAATATGCATTTTAGACTTAGAGATAAACTTTATAAAGTTGTTTAGGCCTAAGTCATCTGAATTACCATATTCGGAAAGTGAGGGAAAGTATACAGTATGGAAGTGATCTCTTTGGTATATGTATTTTTTCATTGTCTTGTTGATATCTTGAATTCTTTTGTGTAGAATGCTATTTTAGGTGGACATATTGGATCCACACATGTGAAATGTGTTGTTGTATAGCCATTGTACGGACAACAACAACAACTTATTATTCTTACGCTTTTTTGTCAAGTTCTTATTGAGTTTATAGCTTCTATATTTGGTATATGCTAGATATCTACATTGTTAATGGTGCTAGATTTGCTTTCTTTAGTAACCAAAGATCAAAGGGGCAAATTAGGTCTTAGTGATCTGATTTTCTTCACATACGGATGTATTTGAAGTAAAAATTGAATGACTAAATTAGATATTCTTGCACTAACCACTCCTCGGCCATGCTTCCCTCTGGTCTTGCCTTTGTATGCAAAAAATCTTTCAAAACTTTTATGAATCTCTCCAAAAAAAACATCCACCTATAGACATTTATTGCATGATGAGATCAGTGTCCAATGACATAGAAAAAAATTGATGCTAAATCTATTGAAGCCACAAAAACCAAAATCATATGTTTTGTACCTTGAGTGCACAAGACTAGCAATACCAATTTCTTGGACCAAGTGCACAAGTAGATGCACTTGTATGTCCAAGATGGAGGTTGGAAAATCTCTCCCAACATACATACAGCCTCCACTACATCTTCATGTTTTCTTTTCACATCTATCTCACAAATCTCCTTGTCACACATCCATCTACATCGTATTTGTAGTATATGATCATCATCTAACTTTATTGAAATTGTGTGTAAAAGAAATATGCAACAACATAAAATGTGAATGAAAGAAATGTAAGTACAATGGAGGTTTGTTTTCGAATGTTCCATGATATCGGACCATCATGGAACAAGAAGACAAGTCCATAAGTCAATCTTTTGGTGTCGATATAGCCTACCCAATTTGCATATGTATATCCATGAAGTGTATGGGTATCGGATGAATCAACATCGCCATAGCAGATACAAAGGTCAATGGTAGTTCGTACATATCTGATTACTCTGAAAAGAGCTTCCTAATGTATTGGCTCAAGGAGTTGATGGCATATGCAAGATCGGGCCTAGTACAGATCATTGCATACATCAGGGATCCGATAATTGATTGATATGGATATCCCTTTATTTCGATCTTCTTTTCATTGGTCTGAGGGCATTCCTCCTTAGATAATTTTAGACTTGGGTCCATGGGATTATGAACAACTTGAAATTCATGAAATTGAATTTCGTTCGCAAATTATAGAAGTACCTCTGCTAGGTGATACAGGAAAGTCTTCTGTTTTTGTCTCTATGAATCTGAATTTTGAGATAGTAATGCGCTTCTCCCAGATCTGTCATCTTGACTTCTTGGGATAGAGTTAGGGAAAAGAGTAGAATGCATCTAAATCTAGCAGCTTATTAGTTGGGTGGCTTCTCTCTTGGATGTGGGAGTTACTAGTGGACCCACCCAATGAAGAAGTACACTTTGTTGATCGAGGGTCATCCCAAACTAGAGACAACAAAGGATTCTGTACTGGCAGGTATTGGGCCACAGGTGATGATGAAATGCCCCCTCTAGAATTAGACGACCAAGAACCTCTCTATGAGCTCAATAAATCGACAAATATATCTGAGATGATGACAGAAGAAGAACTAGTTGAAACCATAGACACATTTCTAGGAACCTTTGATTTAAATGAGGCTAAAAGAGAAGATCTTATGTTAATAACACTAGATACGATAGATCCTGAAGAAAAACATGTTATACTAGAAGGCCACTTGATCGAACCACGACTGGAACCACAATGGATGGAGGAATCCCAACTAAATCTAGATGGATTTTCATATGCAGAGCTAGATTTGGCTATAGAAATTTCATTGCATGAGACTAGTCTACTGCCTAGAGAACCAAGTCCAACCATAGATGGTAGAAGGAGGGCGGCCAGAGACCCACCTCTCTTCCCCTCAAAAGTTGTAAAGACTTGGGAACAGCCACCACAAGAGCTCACGAACATAACTTTCCTTGAAGATCATGAGGATAGCACCACCGACCTACAAATAGCAATAGCGCTATCACTACAAGATTGGGAAACACACTCAGATACACACACAGATGACCGCCAACTAGAAGTAGAGAGTTATAGTGATGGATCTGAGTGGGAGACCATGTCGGAAAATGAAATTGAACCAACTCCAGAGGAAGAGGACACAATATCTGAGTGGAAAGCCACGTCTGAAAGCAAAGTTCAATCAAATTCGGATGAAGGACTTGAGGAAGAAGTCATAAGGGAGGACCCAAGATTTGAGCCAATGGCAGAGAGTGAGATCCAATTGAACTTAAATTTGATCAAGACCAACCATGACAAGAAGATTGTTGTGAAAGAAATTTTAGATGAGAATGATGACCTGCCCATAACTCACCCGACTGTGCCAGCACCTAGCCCTACGCCCATCACTTCGAGAGTAAGGAGTGTGACTGAGCCAATAGTTCTCCAAAATGACACTGGGGGGATACCTGAAATAGTAGGTCTCCTACCGCAATTTCACGGGAATGAGGACGAAGATGCCCATGAGCATGTCGATAATTTTGAAACACTAATGCTCGTGAATAGGGTGAGTCATGCGCATCAGATGATGTTGTTCACCACTACTTTGGTCGGAACAGCCAAGAGATGGTACCATACTCTACCTAGAGCTTCTATTAGCACACTTGAGGAGTACTATCAGGAATTCTTTAGAGAATTCAGAGGCACTTATAATCTAGATAGTATGATATTTGCCCTAGCTACCATACAACAAACATCTATAGAAACTGTGCATCAGTATGCTAGATAATTCAAAGGACTAGTGCACCAGCTGCACCAAGTTTACAATGGAATTACCTCCGCAACTACTACTTGATAGTTTTTTGAGAGGACTGTTGAGTAATATCCAACTAGTGGTATGCCAATCTAGAGTTTCATTATTGGAAGAGGCGATATCTAGAGCCACGATTGTAGAGGAAGCACACATTACCACACGTGAATGTTAGACCATGAGAAATCTAATGCTAGATAGTAGCCAACAGACACTAGGCCACGCGTTGCCAAGAATGAGAGAATTACATCATACAGGACTACCACATGACACCTACGAGAGGACTGGACCCTCAAAGTTTTTCAAAACAGAATGTGCTGAGGAAGAGAGAGTGCCAAGTAGCATTGAGTTATTACCTAACTTTGTGGAGAATTATGGAGGGGCACATGGGAGTGAGTCAAATTTACACCGTTATGGGCTAGCCAATCAGGAAGCCCAGACAAGTAAGAATATAGACCTGTGGTCTAGATATCATGAGAATACCTCTCAGAATAGACGAGTTGAGACCAACGACAACAATCCCCCGACACACCCAATAGGAACACTCATCCCTGAGGGGACTAGGGCAATCGTGCTGACGGCAACCTTGAGCGAGTTACGGACAAACCCACCTAGGAAAGAGTGGATGGAAGGGTGTAATCAGCAGGTGAGTCTTGGGAAGGACACTAAGTCTGAGGAGGCATTACCAACGATATTTAGCAATCAGACGGATCAAGTTGTACCTCCTGACGAGGATGATGATAACAATGTAGAGGAGCCAATATGTGCTAACCCACTAGTACCACCCCCTAAATCCAGAACCATAGATCCAACTCCAGCAATTCCAGAAAGTGAAGTTATTAAACCACCTATCTCTGATGGCATTAATCAGCAGGAGTCATATGATATACAGAACCTATTCGAAGATCATAAGAATGTGGCGAACAAGAGAACATTGATGCATATATTCCATTGGGAAGGGGGCATGCCAAACTATGTCTCTGAAGAAGATATCGAGAACAAGGGGCCTGAACTAGAAAATAGGGAGGAAATAAGGAATACTATACCTCCAACCATGGATAAACCCTATGATATGGGAAGGATATTCGATGTGGTGGGCGCAAATCTTCCATTTCTACCATGTAATTCAAACATACACCAAAATCACCCATATCAGTTGAGAGATTTGAATAGTTTAGCCTCCTATTCCATACGTCATGATAGGGCTACCGCGCATGGTGAATACCCAAACAACAAGGTGGATGTTGGATAGATGTGGTAAGGTGAGAACAATACACCCTTATTCCTGATTTCACATGGGGGAGTCGACGGATGATAAGTTTGACTTTACTTTGCCGATCTGGTTTTGTTATATTTATTTTTTGGTCAACATTCTATCTTGTTTTAAAATACCACTAAAAAAAAAATTGTTTCAGCATGGGATTTGTTATTACTACATGTGAGATTCATAGACACTATAAACGGTGATCTACAGATATCTCAGTTGACTTGACTCCATTCACTCACGCTGCATTGCATCATGTAGGCACAATGTGCTTGGTCATTTGATTGCAAGACCGTTGTCTCATGCATCCATACCCCTGCATTCTGCATATACTTTGAGCTGCATAGGGCATTATATATTTTCTCCTATAGGCATGAGTGTTTGATCAGAAGCATAAAAGGGAGGGTAAGAGAGGAAAAAGTGAGAACAGAAACAGTGCAGTGGGGTGGGGAGTGACTCCATCGCCCAAGATAAAGCATGATTGCTTGGACAGTTGGAGAATTTCAGGATGTGACGGATAAAGAAAAAATCAGGAGTCTCCACATGATGGTTACATATAGTGAGATAACAAGCTTGAAACATCACTACTTCTTTGAATAGTGGACCATTTGAGACAGTTGCTGAAGGAAATTTATGCTTTGTACATAAAGTCGGATCAGATGGGATCGATGATCTGCAACGAATGTATACATTTGAATCAGTACCACCTATTGATATCAGACAACTAAGAAGATTCTTCTTTATATCCACTGATTGAAAACCATCTTTCATAAGGTCCCTACTAGGACATGAAAAGTAAGGAAAAAGTAAAAAGAAGAAAAAGAAAACGTGAAAAGAGAGAGAAAGAAAGACTGAGAGAAAAGTAAAAAGAAAAAAAGGAGAAAAAAGAAAATGACTTCAACTATCTTTATCAAACCTCGAACCAATTTGTGAGGATGAGTGACGCCTCACACATCCATAGGAGGTGAGGACGATTTTTTCCTAATTGATTCTATAGATTGATGAGAACCAGTGCTTTCTACTATCTGGTACATTGGATCTTAGGACAGTAAGCTGTCCTACATGGACTATTGTCACAATCAAGGGCTTGAGAGAAGATTCGGTACAGAGAGGCTAGATGGTTATTCCCTGTTGAATCGGTTCTTAGAGAGTATAAGTTGAATGTCTAAAATAAAAAAAAAAAAAAAAATTGGTCTAATATTGAAATTTAAGTTTGCAATAATTGAAAAAACTGACATGTAAAACCCGATTATTAGAGAAAAATCGGCACACATTTGCCTTAGGCTAGGTCCCAGCCCGCCCCTAAAGTGGCTAGACACAGTTTAAAAGTAAGAAATTGACTTTTCAAAAAACCCGTCAAAAATATTTTGTGGTCAATTTTTGTAAAGACAGCCAAATATGCCGGTCCACCTAGAATTGGGTCCCAGCCCGCCCTAAATGAGGCTAGAGAAAAGTTTGCGGCCTTAGAAATGGCCTGTGATAAAGTTTTTACGGCTTTTTGGCCAGTTGTCAAAATAGCCGGCATAGCCGTGCTAGAATCCTACCATGTATAGAGTTGGTTTTCCTAATATGTTGTTGCCTAGTGCATTTTCAGGGAAACCGTGTTGTCATGGGAGCCCTAGTCATGAATGCCGAAAAAGTCAACTTCAGTCAAAGAGCTATCAAAGAAAAATATTTATTGGGCAAAATCCAAGCCATGAATTATGGGCAATATTGAAAACTTGCAGAAACCCTTACAGGTAAAATTGGGCGAACTACGGGAAATGGGCAAAATACGCAAATCAGTCGGTAATCCCAAGAAACCAAAAGCCAAGGGCTGGCGGGCCATACATGCTACAAAGAAAAGAAAAATCAAATGAAGGGCTAAAAGAAACAAAGGACCAAGGACCAAGGAAATGGAGGGCACCTTAGGTGGAGTAGGGGCTTGACAAAAGTCCTCACCCACCTTTTAGATAATAAATGTAAACAAGACTTTAGGACCTAGAGGGCCTAAAAGATATTTTCTCTAGCTTTTGACTAAGAGGGCATCTTGGCTAGTTTTGGAAGAGAGCCTTGAATGCACCACTCCTCCACTCTCTTATGGAGGCCACTAGGTGTACTATCAAATGGGTTGAGGACAAATGGCAAAGAGGGCTTGAAGGGCATGAAGAATGGCAAGATGGCATTGTGAAGGGGATGCATTGGAATTTCCTATAAGAAGGAGCCAACTCCTTGTATTTAAAAAGTTAGTGCTTTTGTGAGTTAGTAATTTGAGAGTGGAGTATAGTTGGATGATAATTGGATAATGAGTTGGAGTTGATAGTTGGATAATGATGTGATAGTGAGATGATGTTGAGAGTTGGTATTTTTGTGAGTTGATAATTTTGAGTATGAGTAGTTTTGGATCCTTGTTGCAATAATGTGTTGAGTGTGATCTTTAGTTGTGATTGTCTTCTTTCTAATCTATTAAAGAGTTAGTGCATTCCTTGTAATTGTGTGGGTTTGGGCATGATTTAGTGGTTTTAGTTTGGGATTGCCTTGTATCGTTAGAGCTTGTTTGCATGGAAGGTTCATCGTTGAGTGGTAGATGTATCCAATGGATTGATTTTTGAGATCTCATGCTCTTGACCATTCATTGCCCCCTTTGATATTTGCTTATTATCAGGGCATCATGTATGAGATGGATATTATCAAAAGCTTCCTTTGTACGATCATGCATTGTATCACCCCATCTATGTTTTGAATAATTAGAGGGGTGTGGATTACGAGGTATGTGTGATGGGAAGGATGTCATATCATTTCACCAATTTGCTTGAGAGTTTCATAGAGTTCCTTCAATGAGATAACTTTCATTACTTTTTACAAGTTCCAATCTTGAGGAGTGACACTTGCTTCATTGCTAGTCCTTAAATCTCCAATAAACTTCATCATGAGGAGTAGGTATTGAGATCAAGTTTCATAAATAGAATTTGTGATTTTGAATTGGATTTGTATGAATGAGAGGTTGTATGTAAACGTTTTGAGATATCCAATATCAGTTCATTGAGAGGAGTTTAATTCTTTAAGGATACATAATTTCCACATCATGAATTGCTTGAGAGTGACTTAGAACGAGTTCAATATGAGATCACGAGAGGCCCCATTATCACTTCATCAATTTCTATCAATTTCTTTATCAAGTATTTTATGAGGGTCCAAATTGTTTCGAAAGGGAATTCTTTCAGTATGATGAGAATGCTTTATTATGAGGAGGCAAAGATGAATGATTTTTCTTAGTTCATCGTTGATCAGGCTATGAGGATTTGACTGGACCAATCTCCTGCCAAAAATTGCCCTAACAAGTGAGTTGCTTGGAGGTTGGTTGCTCATTGGTGATTGCTTGAGAGTGATGTTAGTCCTACTTTGAGGTTACTCACTTCCATACTTGTTTGTTTGAGTGAGTTACATGGTTGCATGTTAGATGTTGTGAGTTGATTGTGGGATGTTAGTTACTTGCATACTAGTTACCTTGATTGGATGTTAGTGGCTCGTTTGAGGATGGCTTGTTGGGAAATTGGAAGGTGATTGTCACCCTTGTCTCATGTTTGTTGTCTTTGCAGGATGGCCATTGTTAGGTAATTGCTTGTCAATTGATGGGGGTTGTGTTCTGCTCCTTGAAATGGTTTGTATTTGGTGGCTGAATGAATGTTTGCTTGGAGGTTAAGATGCATTAGAGGAAGTTTAAACACAAAAAGGGCCTCTTTTGAAGATTGCTTTTTTATTTTTTATTTACTTTTCTTCACTTCTTTTGTACATGTGGCCCAATAGTTTCTTGACATAGTGGCTTTAACGTAACGTTAGTTCTTTGAGTCACATTTTGCGTCTACACTAAAAATGGCATAACTTTTGATTTCCATATCAAAATGCGACGAAATTAATGTGTTGGAAAGCGCTTGTCGAGCGCTTTCCAATGATATTTTACATGTCATACTTCTGAGCTACTACTAAAAAGTTATAGTGATTCAAAGATATTGGTTGAAAATAGTGACAAAATGCAAAAGAGATCTTGGCACGAATTGATATGCGGCCATTTTTGAACTCAAACTTCCTCAATGTTTGAGGATGATGGTTTGATACATTTCAATGTGTTGAGAAGTTCAGTTTATAACGTGGTTGGCTGGAATGAGTGCAATGTATTGTTGATTGAGTTGTCTAGTATCATTACATTGCCAATTGTGAACATGGTGATCTTTTTTAGGTTTCAGAGGTGTGTGGTTGTGTGTGTGTGTCTGATGCGAAAAATCGCACTCAAAAAATGCAAATTTCAGCTAGAACTCTGACGACAAACTGATAAAAAAAAAATCTCGAATGATTCGTGAACAATTTCACGAAACTCGAATTATTTTTGTTCAAGAATAATTCGTGCTAAATCAATCAGGCTTTGTAACACAACGAAATGAAACGAGACGAAATCTAGACGAAAACGAAACAAAACGAAGCGAAGCGAAACTTAAACGAGCTCTGACATTGATTCATGCTGGAAGCATAGAGATCGTGAAACGAAACAAAACGAATCAAAACTAGACGACAAAGAAGAATTCACGAAAAGATCAATCAAACTCTGTAACGAGACAAGACGAGACGAAACGAAACAAGACAAAATGAAACGAAACGAAACGAAATGAAACTTAAGTGAGCTCTGAAGTTGATTTACGCAAATAGCCAAGTGATCGCGAAGCGAAGCAAAGTGAAACACGAAGCGAAAGCATTCGCCCATTGAATTCATATGGCATAGTCTCTTGTGCCATAGAGTGTCTGGCGAATCACCATGAGTCTGATGCACTTGATCTGTAGGCATGCGTACCTTCAAGTGATACAAATTGTCTTTTCTTCTGCCTTGAGTGAACAGGGTACTGGTACTTGCATCAACAATGTTGCATGCTTCGTCTGAGAACGTCGTACGCATCCTTGCATCAACTATTCTTGCCACTGATAGCAAGTCTTGCTATAGTGCGATGCTAACCACTTTGACCTAATAATTGTCTTTCAAAACAACATTCAACACTACTCAAGTAGCTAGCACTAAGGTGTTAGTGTGTGGCTGACAGTCTAAACAGTAGAATCGTTCTCAACACATACAATTTTAGACACGTGAAATTTGTAGATCATTGCTAGCATGACTACTCTCCAAGCCATTGCATATGGAGTTTTCCAAGGAACTTTTGATGGCGACTGTCATATATCAGCGCCTAATCATCAGTTTTAAGATCACATTTTTTTATATGACTGTCGTATTTCTTCTTTCTTTGTTTCTGGATCTCCTCCGTTAGTTTTTTTGAAGTCTCTCAAGCTTCAGCTAGTTCTTATCAAGTCACTCTCAGCAGACGCACCAATGTTAAGCGTCTGGCGGGTCAAATAACATAAGCAACCCGCAAATGGCTAATCTGTACAGTCCACAGCCCTACATATAGATAATCGCCCTTCAAACAATAGCCCATTATCAAATTCCTCCCGACAGATGCACCAATGTTAGGGCAATTTTTGATAGGGGATTGGTCCAGCCAAAACGTCCTAAAAAAGTCAAGGGGCACCACTACTGATGGTGGTTATGCCCTACGTGAGTAACAGAGGTCCTGCCACATCCAATCCTAAGGGCTTCCTCTGTTACCCCATGCTCCTGAGCCAATGAGAGTTTTCCAGGCTCTCAGAAGTATGACTGTAAGGATTTTCCTTTTCTTTGTAGCAGGTACGGCCCGCCGGCCCTTGGCTTTTGGTTTCTCGGGATTATCGACTGATTTGCATACTTTGCCCTTTTTCCGTAATTTGTCCGATTTTACCCGTTAGGGTTTCTGCAAGTTTTTAGTATTGCTTATAATTCACAGTTTGGTTTTTGCCCAATAAATATTTTTTTTTGATGGCTCTTTGATTGAAGTTGACTTTTTTGGCATTCATGACTAGGGCTCCCACGACAACACGGTTTCCCTGAAAATGCACTAGGCAACCATATATTAGTAAAACCAAATTTGGACATGGTAGCATTTTCATACCGACTCTTTTTACAACTGGCCAAAACAAAACATTATCATAGGCCACTTCTAAGGCCACAAACTTTTCTCTAGCCTCATTTAGGGCGGGCTAGGACCCAATTCTAGGCTGACTGACAATTTTGGCTCGGTCTTTACAGAAATTGACCACAAAATATTTTTGACGGTTTAAAAAAAAAGAGTCAATTTCTTATTTTTAAACTATGTCTAGCCACTTTAGGGGCAGGCTGGGGCCCAATTCTAAGGCAAATTTGTGCCAATTTTTCTCTAATAATTGGGTTTTACATGCCAATTTTTTCAGTTATTGCGAACTTAAGCTTCAATATTAGCCCGAGTTTCTGTGCGAAAATATCAGCTAACACTGGCGACTACCACGGGGTAGTATGGTCCCCATACGACGACGGACCCAGAGTCTCTAGTTTCCCATCAGCTCCTAGTGGTAAATCAAGTATAGTGGGCTCAACACCCTTGCTAGGTGATGCTAGCCACAGTGAATTGGTGGGATGTCTTTAACAGCTTCCTACCCAAAGGCCATCAGGATCCATCTGCAACCGGTGGATTGGATTTGAATCTTTTTTCTCCGTTGGCCTCCATTTAGCGAAAGCTCATCAATGTCCTTCAGAATTCTTTTTCAATTGTTTCTTTTTAATTTCTTATCTAGTATGCGAGTTTCTTCTTTTAACTGGTCATTTGATATACGTAATGTCTGAACAACTTGTCAGAATTGATCATTACTTGCATTTAAATTTAACATAATATTATGGAAACGTGCATTATCTTCTTTTGTTTGTAATAATGTGGTCTCTTTTTCTCTATAGTCAGCAAGCAAACCATTTAACATACATTCTAGACTCTGTATTTTTTGAGCCGAGTTTGCAATAACATAAGTCGTCAATCTTTCACAATAACCCAGTAAACCGTTTTCTCCGTCACACAAAAACTTTATTATTGGTGTGATGGATTGGAATTGTGAAGCTTGCATCGAGCTCGGATCCAATGGATACAAACTTCCGTCAATCCACAAATCGTAGTTCTTTCTTTGGTTGATTCTGTGAGCGATCATATCAAGTGGAGAAACTGTGGATTCTTTCACTACTCTTTTAGCTATCGGAGCATTCTCTGCAGGGAGAACAATGCGTAGATGAAACTTGCTCCACAAACATCAGCTGACAGACCAAAAAGAAAATAGACACTCTTCTTCATCCATGGTGTACTTGAGATTCTATGTTTATTCTCTCGCTAGTTAAAATGAGGGACACAATCTCATTTTCAAATTTGAAAAAGTTAGTTAATGAGCGTCATAGGTTCTTGAAGTCACAGTTGCATGCGTCATAATCGTGTCATGTTAACTACACATTACTAGTAAGGTTAAGCTAAACTAGACGGGGTTCGTCGTTGGGAGCGCAACCTCGCTTTCAACTGCATAGCACACAAAGAGAGAGAAGAGAGAGAAAATGCCTAGGTTGAGAGAGGCTTTGGCGGCCCGAGCACCTTCCCAAAGCTATTCACACCCAACCGAGAGAGAGAGAGAGAGAGAGAGAGAGAGAGAGAGAGAGAGAGAGAGAGAGAGAGAGAGAGAGAGAGAGAGAGAGAGAGAGAGAGAGAGAGAGAGAGAGAGAGAGAGAGACCTGAAGTGAAACCAACAGAGTTTTATTAAGAAAAAGATAGAAGCTACAATACAAAGGAAATGGCTCCCTCTTATAGATTTTAGAAGTGAGCCTCCTTCACTTTGATTGGCCACTTCATTGGGACAAGGATTCTAATCCAAGCCCTTCAAATAAACACAACTTAAATCTAATGGTGCTAAGAAAGCACAAGAGCACTCACATGATTCATGTGAGTTCTAATTTGGGCCCTTTTAGCTTTTTATTATTTGCAACTTGACTTAGGGCCTCTAATGTCATTTTAGAGTTTTAAGCCCCTAGTCTCTTATTCCTAGGAATTACAACTTGTTAGTTGTGCTCATTGGGTTGGGCTTATACGCGCAGGATGCCAGTACCCTCGCACTTATTACTCTAAAATCCATCAATATATTTTCCCATCTCTTGGCAAGGATATCCAACGGATCCAACAAACCACCAGCCTTAAGGCGTTCGGCCTTTGCTAGTTGACAACGCTTGCATTTAATCACATATGACTCGATGTGTGGCTTGAGTTTTGGCCAATAAAACTCTCTTCTGACCAAGTCAAGAGTCTCGTGTATACTGGGATGTCCTGCACAAGGTATGTCATGACATTCAAACAAAATCTTGCGTTTGAACTCATCATCTCCAGGCACACAAACTTTCTTATTCCAAAACAGCAATCCATCTCGAATGGTAAATTGTTCCACTATTTTCTTATCTTTCTTTGTTAGTTGAGTCCCCCGTGAACCCGACTCAACATTGTCCTCATTTCTTCCGATCTGCCGAACAATGTTCCAAGTACGACCAAAATGGGAATTGGTTTCATATTTTTCTCTCATCGAAAGATATAGATCTATAGAAATTTGGGTGAATGACAACTTGTTCAGTTCACCAATCCGACTAAGAGCATCCACAACTTGATTTGAGCTGCCTCTTATATAACGGATTTCATGATCGAACTCTTGCATCAATTCAACCCCTTGAGCTTTCCTCCCCCGAAGATCATGTTGATTGCAAAAATACTTAAGATACTGGTGATCCGTGTACACTATAAACTTACTACCATACAAGTAGAGTAGTGTCTCCAGGTTTTAAGTGCATGGATAACTGCAAATAATTCATTTTCCTACGTAGTATAACACAACTGAGGACCATTGAATTTTTTGCTTTCAAATGTGGCCTATCCATTTGTAAAAGAACCGCTCAAATTGCAGTATCACTTGCGTCAGTTCTCACGACATAAGGTAAATCTATATATGCAATTTGTAACAGGGGAGCTGAAACAATCAAACTTTTAAGTTTCTCAAAACACCGATTCAATTCCTCGTTCCATACAATAGGCGGACTAGGTTGATTCCTCTTGTTCTTTTTATTGACAATCCCTTTTGTCAGATTATTGAGCGGAGCTGCTACCTTACCATAATCCTCAATAGATTTTCTAAAGAAAACCGTAAGTCCTAAAACTGATTTAACTTGCCTCACAGTTTTTGGAATCCGCCAATCAACCACTATTGTGATTTTATCCTCGTCAATCTTGATCCCATAAACAACGATCTTATGACTAAGATAAACCAGCTCATGCTTAAAGAATTCACACTTGGATTCCTTAGCGTAGAGTAACTCCTGCCAGAGTTCAACACGCAAAATGGCACGTCCTGCCGGCTCCTTCCATAGTACATAAAACCAATGGATATTACTACAATATGAAACCTTTCAATCTGAAAGGAAGCCTATAGTGACTGAAGAAGAAAAATGTTTCAATTGCAAGCCTATATATAGTGAGGGAAGAGCAAAACGCAGTGAACAAAACTAGAAAAGAGTGCACCTTGCTCCCTATCACCCCTTGCTGATTTAGCCTTTACATGTTACACAACAAGAAGTGTGGTCTACATTGGCAGAATAATTTCAAAGCTCAAGCCTACTACAACAGCTGACAACTCGAGTATCCACTCCCATTCTGAGTGCATTGAACTCAAAACTTCATAAATGAGAAATCAAAGGGTAGACTGCAGAGAAGAGCACAAAGCAACCTGAATTTAGATCACCAATTTTGGCACAAGTTCTAGACTCTGAACATTTCAGACATTGCTAATGAATGAGCAAATGCTTTATTAAAGCTATTGCAAATGGAATGGATAAAGAATATGAAGAATTTCTACTACCTTAAGAACTATGCTATTAAGAAAACTAAACTGGTATATTGTAGTTAGACACCAGCATTCAAAATTTGGTTTGTTTGTCAAATTTTAATCCAATGGACCACAGAAATGTGGATAGTAGGAGGTGTTCATGTGCTCTTCTTCAATAGTCTCAAGAAATGAAGGGAGAGCTACAACCCTAATGGCAAGCATTTTGTTTTCATGGCATAAACTGTGCATCAAGCACACCAAGCAACTCAAAGAATTTCTGAACATAGGGCAAGATCCCTTCTGTGATTTATTCTGATGGCAAGGAGAGGATGGTGCACTTTAAGGTGAAAAAGAACCTCTCGTTCTCATGACGGAGCTCATTACCTAACTTTGCATAGGTTTTATACACCATCAGCATTTTGGTATGAGCCTTTCAGAAGAGGATCAGATCAGATCAGCAAGCAAGGAAGGCCACAAAACCCAAAATTTTCTTCACCATTCTGAGAGATCCAATCTCTTGAATAGGTTGCGCAGCCTTCCCCGTTCCAAACGCTCAAGCAGTTTCTTGGCGCTAGGCAAATCTGTCTCAGCCAACCTTTCCAGTGAGTAATAGACTCCTGCAGATATGATCTGCTTCCTGCATTTGCTGCTACTCCCAGCAAGAGTGGTAAGTGCCCACACCGCAGACTGTCTTGCAGCAAGGTGGTATAGGGGATCCAGCAATTCCAAGATTCTGGAAATGCCATTTTCCTGAGTAAGAAAAATCTTTAGGTTATTTTCATATGGGAGAAGACTTGCCAAGGCACGCATGGCATACTCTTGCGCTGTGCGTGTCTTGGCATCTAGCATTTTCAGCAAAGGAGGTATGCATCCTGCTTCTCCAATGGCCTTTATAGTGTCTGCTGTTATGACTAGATCGCACACAATAACTGCTGTTGCTTGCTGAACAGCAGGAGAGCAGCTTGTTAGCAGCCCAGGTAGCTGCTGCACTATGCCTGCACAAAGAA
This sequence comes from Diphasiastrum complanatum, assembly GCA_029204225.1. Taxonomy (NCBI): domain Eukaryota; kingdom Viridiplantae; phylum Streptophyta; class Lycopodiopsida; order Lycopodiales; family Lycopodiaceae; genus Diphasiastrum; species Diphasiastrum complanatum. The sequence goes on along the minus strand of CM055095.1, from coordinate 65,795,032 downwards.
GGGCTTCAATGTTACCTACAAACGCAGCCAAATTCTGAACGATTCCGATTCCTGATTCTTGGCCAGAAATGACATCAGCCGTGGCCAAGTATCTCAAAACTGGTACAATCCCACCTTCGCTAGCTATAAGTCTTGTAATTGGCTCACTGTTGTGTGATACAGTTTGCAGAATTGCGGCAGCATGTTCCTGAGCATCGGTTGTACCAGAGTTTACAAGATGCAACAGAGTTGGAATTGCCCCCGCCTCGAGCATGATTTCTATGGCCTCTGAAAAACCACATAGATTGCGTAGAGTTCCAGCAGCTGCAGCCTGTGCAACAGGTGTTCCACCCCTGCAAATTGTTAGCAAAGCAGGAATTCCTCCCTGTGAAACAATAGAACGTGCATGCTCTGGCGTGTGCGTCAAGCATTGAAGGCTTACGCTGGATTTCTCATTTGCAAGAGAGCTCCCTGACTCGAGAAGCCTAACCAATGGGGCAAGTGCTTCCTCCATCACTATATGATCCTCGCAATAATCATTAGAAAGCAAACTGCAAACTGCCACTGCTGCTCTTTCTCTCATAACAGGTACGCTGGCTTCTAATAACCGAACCAACAGAGAGGCTCCTTGCTGTGATGCCACAAGGAGGACATTCTTATCATCCTCATTCATTAGTTCAATCAAAGCATTGAGGGCCTTCAGTTTGGAATCTATGCTTCCAATCTGAAGCCGGGCAAGAAGGTTCTTCACCATGCATTTTAGTGTCTGTTTTCCAGCTCCCTGAGACGTCTTGGAAAAGTTTGGAGCAGTTTCTTTTAGCATCTCACTGTTGATCATGAGCTGACAGTCCCCAAGATAGAGGCTCAACTTCATGGTCAAGGCGTCAAGGTTACTCTGCATTCGCAACTTACCCCCATATGTCAAATCTGTGCAAAGTTTTGCCAGCTGACGAGCTTCTTCTAGGCTGCATACAAGAGACTCCAACAGTTCCTTAGACAGGATGTTTTCCTCGAAGAAAGCAGAGTTTGAAAGCTCTGTAATTTGGACTGGTAACAGTTTTAGCTTAGTTTTTATGATTTTCCACCTGCCAGTAAAAGACTTCACGCAGGCAACATCTGCGGCTGCCAAGATGGTAAGTTCTTGTGCTTGCTTAAGCCGGAAGTTTGCAGATCTGGCCTTCTCCAGTTCTTCAAAGCTCACCATTGCTCAGTGCAGATCAATGTATAAATGGACACAAGGATTTGACGTCTAAAGGGATCCGCCTCATCAAAGATGCTGCACGGGTTTCAAATAGAATAGAGGAAATAGATTGAACCTTAGAAAGCTAAGCCAAAACAATTCAGGGACGTACTGCAAATTAATTTTGAAAGTCTTCTTTATTAATTTATATTTTGGAAGTTTGCTTGTATTGGTAATGATCAAAACAGAAGCTCCAACTATAAAATAAGCACTGTGAATATTTCGCAGAGAGAGAGAGTTTCCCTCCAATGCAGCTTTCTTTTAAGCCCCTTGCTGCCTTCGAATCCCTCCAACATTGACCTCTCAATGAGATGATTTTGAGCGTGTTTCACTACAATTTCCACGCGTCTTAGCTGCAGCTTGTCACATTACCTCTAGAACATAGCCCAACAAAGCTGTATGTATACATATTCTGAAGGCAGATAGACATTGTTTACACTTTACTCCTCTATCTTTCTTCCTTTCTCTGCGTCTCCAGGAAGTTACCGACAACAACCGTATCACCTTAAGCAACAAAATTTCCTACTTATATTGAGAAAACTGCAAAAACAGGTAGGAGTAGGATTTGGGTGGTCCAATTTTTGTACAGAAACAAATACCCTCCTTACAACATACAGCAGTTTGCAGGCCAAAGCAGTTTGGTTTTGGAGTGTGTTGCACTGATAGTCAGATACATGCATATGTATATACTTGATCAGATGATTGATTGAACCACATAGTCTCTAGTGCTTCAATCATGAAACAGGATCGATCATAGATTACCATTTTGGGTTGGCAACAAAATTCAAAATTGCTAATGTATACAAAAGCCCAACAACCATGTATGATCCTGATTCCACAACCTTGTATGATCTTCTGCCATTTCCATGAATTGGGTTTTTTCTGCCGGCAGCTCTTTCTTCGTGAAATGCATTCCCAATTTTTTAGAAGCATTTATCGAGAAGATATACAGAGAGATAGGATAAAGAAGTGTCTGGTGGATAGAAACGTAAAACGGTTGAAGAAATAAAAAGTAATAAATTGGGAGCAGCACAACGGTCGAAAATGAGAAGCAGCAGCAAACGGAACTTGACTTGAACCCGCGTACGCGCCCGACACCGTTAGATTTCGTCATAAACCGTTCAGATTCTGTCACGTGCTTTTCGATCAACCGTTGAATGCCGTGCGGAAAGCAATCAAGTAGGCGGGCCTAAAGTATTCCGTGCCATTAAGCAGCATAGGACCAGGCGCCGTCCTTAAGGCTGTGACCTCTGTCAAAGTCCTATCTACCCTCACTGACCTGGTCTCTCAAGTGGCCTGCCTGTTCCCTTAGCAAAAAGCAGTAGGGCCTGAAAGGGGTGGGAGCTGGGGGCATTTTAGGCTGCAAACCTTTTTGGCCTCTTAAAACAAAGGCAAAAAGTTTCAGATATGCTCCCTCCAAGGTGAAAGTAAAGGGTCTGGTCATCACTTCACATTCGCATGAGTATTTTCCCACAAATCAAGAGGTAATGGATTGTTCAAAAGGTGCCTTTCCATTTTATGAATTGTGAAAAGCTAATAACTATGCAAAAATATAGAGCTTAGAGCTTAAATTTGCCATTTACTAATTCTGCAACTAGCATCATTTCACAAGTTAGAGTGAGACTCCATTAAGTGAGAAACATATTGTGTTTATGGTACACTTCAGCATAAACACAATTGACAAGGTGAGTTTAGAGAGCCACTTTTGTAAATTGAGAGAATACTCTATGAAGAAGTTGGCCTTGCTAGTAGCAACAAGCGTTTTGGTTCAACATGAATCATAAGATTGCAATAGCTTGGGTGTCATGTTTTGTGAATCTCTCTCTCTCTCTCTCTCTCTCTCTCTCTCTCTCTCTCTCTCTCTCTCTCAATGTTATCAATTCTCTTGTATTGAGGCCCGGGCCAACTTGAAACTAGGGATTTTAAGTCCCTTAACTTGTTAAAATGTCATGTGCTGATGAAATCAAAGGTATAAGCAAGAAAAATACAAGGCGTTCATGTTGACATGCACAAGATGCAAATAGACAATAATCTCCATGAACTCTCTCTCTCTCTCTCTCTCTCTCTCTCTCTCTCTCTCTCATAGATCATTACAAACAAGGAGGGCATGGATTCATGTCGATTGGGCACATGAAACTTAGCATGTGAGGATGTCATGTCCAACAACTTCATGCTAATAAACATGGACATGATTGCATAAAAGAGTTAAACCCAAGTGTTGTCTTCATCAGGTAGGTTCTTCCATTGAACCAAGTATCTTTTGATTATCTTATCATTTCGTAATACCTTATCTCGAAACCACATTTTATTCATGTTCAAATGGTGGCAAAATGACGATTGAAGTAGAGTGTTCTCTCAAGTGTCTTTTCAAAATGGTTATATGAAACACTTGATGCATGCAGATGGTTGGAGGAAAATCCAATTCACCAATCCTTTTCAAAATTTTGAAGGGTTTGTAAAATCTTGGAGCTAACTTGTCATAGGATTACTCTTCCCGTTGATTTTCTTTTTTGAGATGTAATCGATTGTGTGGCAGGTATACAATCGGTTTGATTGTTAAGCACTTCAAATTGGTTTTTGGAAGTAATTCTGATTTTCAATTCCTTTATGTTGCCGATTACTTTGCTAGAAGCACTTTGGGAAAAGCAACGGTTTCAATTTAAAGCTATGTCGGATTTTTTCTTATGGCTTCTTGTTCTAGCAATAGTGGTTTATGAGATTTTGGTTGCTGTCTATTGCTTTTTGTGGAACCTATTTTGCTTTAAAATCGTTGAGAAAGACAAGAATAGATGCAAATATGAACTAACCACTTGCTGTGAGTGTTTGTGGATTATTTACAGGTTTTGAATGGCGATTTTTTATGGAGTTGCAGGTTTTTGTTGCATTTTTCAACAAACTAACGGTGGTTTGCAGGGTTATGAGCCAGTAAAGCCATGATTGCAATGGTTTGGGTCATCTTGAAGCCTATTCTGTGAAAAGAATGGCAAACCTGCAAATTTTTAGTTTCAGTGAAAATTTGTGCAGCATTTCCCCTGTTATACAGCCATAAGGAAATCCAAGCTTGCAAATCTGTGATTGTTAAATGGCTTATTCATCTGAGGAAGCAAACTGAAAATCGCCCTAAATGCATCTCTTAACTACAAAAAACAGCAGTATGATGGTTTTGCTTCAAAGTAAAAGCTAAATAGATTAGCTTTTGTTGTCTTTGCTTGATGTTGGGACGCAAGAGGCAAAAGCGCCATGTTTGCATCAACAATCTGCTTGTATTGTAGGATAAATCATCAGAACCTGCAAGTGATGGGAAGAAATGAAATACATCACAAAGATCAGTATAGGGCAACTTTTTGGACTCCAAAATTGCGCCTCCTGATCAGATACTGAGCGCTCCACACCTGCCATAATCCCTGCACTTTACCGACTGTGAAAGCATGGGGAAAAATGGGATTCCTCACGACCCTCTCTCTCTCTCTCTCTCTCTCTCTCTCTCTCTCTCGGGTTTTCCTTCAAAACTCGGGCCTCTATTTCTCTCCAACTCTGCTCGCGGGCAGCAGGAGGGGCCAAGGGTCCTTTTTGGTGGGAAAAGGGGGGGGGGGGGGGGGTTACTTAACTTATTGTTTATTTTTTTGTTAACTTAAGTTGAATGGTTGTTAGAGGGAGGGGGCCGCTCGCTAGAGGTTTTTGGCAATGAGTTTTTTATCGGTTTTTAGTAATTCCATCGGCATTTTTTGGTAGTTATAGACTACGGAAACGGAAAGGCAGTTAAGGTTGAATAATAATGGCTTCGAAAGTTGTGTAAATTTGATTTGGATGCATCTACATGGTTTTTCAGCATTTTTATTGCTTACAATATATTTGCAAAATTCATTGGTATAATTTTAATAAGCACGTTATGGTCTCTTAAAACTCTGTTTTTTTGGACATTGCTTCATTACGAAAATTACACCTACAATGATTCTTAACTGAACGTAATTTTTTTTTAACTTTTCGGTTTTGACTCACAAATGGATAAGGATGAAGTTCCAGTTGGTGATTCACCCGACATCACCCGGCAGTGATGGTTCCTTGGATTCTAACTTCATCAAAGCAAACCAAATGCAAAATCAGTTTATTCAATTTAACCCATTAATTGAAAACAACTTGGCTTTTAAACTGGAAATTTTTTTCGGCGATAAAAGCGTCCCGAAGTTGTCGATGACTTGGGTAAACTGTTAATCAAGCTATTTTAGCTTGCAAAACGTCCCAAAAGAAAAGCGAATATTATCATATTTGTTGTTTCTTGACGACAAGGCCTCCTTGTGGTGGAGGACCCTACCCGAGAAACTGGTAACTTAAGCTGGATTCTTGGTGGACTTCTGTAAGGTTTGAGTCATAATTGATGTTTTTTTATTGAAATTTTGCTTTATTAACTACACAATGGGCAATCAAGAACTGGACACCTATGTCCAAAAGCTCTTGGTTTTTTTGGAGAAGGTGCCGCTTTTTGATAGGAAGTTGGCGCAGTGGCAATTCATTCTTGAACAGCCAACCGATTATCAAAACAAGTGCAAACGATATATCCTCCAATTTTTGGAAGATGCTGTGATAGCACCGTGGTTGTCTCGCAAAAAAGCGTGCACGACAAAACGACCCTGAAGCCTAAGATGGAAAAGACTAAAAATAAGTGAAAAAAGCAGTTTTTTTATATGCTTGACACTAGTGCGTGCCAACATAAAAAATGAACATATGAAGCCGATACAAATGGTATAGGAGGTATTCTCACTCATTCCTCGGTGAGTTGGGATTGGACTCTGAAGTTGGAATTTGAAATTCCCGAGAACTTCAATGGTACCGGTGGTTTTAATCTCAATCGATTTATGTATTTTTTATATAATATATGAAATTTGAGACACTTTGATCAAGAAGTGGAGGGCCTTCATGGCGGAAGAAGCTGTGGTATGAGACACAAGCGATTCCAAAATGAAGATCTAAAACTAACTGGATCAGTTTTGACCATAGTAAGGCCATGAATCTAATTGATGCCAAATACTATGGGTCATAAAACGGGTGTTTTGTCAGAAATTTGAGATATTGGTCATGACCCCTTATGGATGTCTCAAATTTACAAAAACAAAAACCCGACAAACTATTTTTTTACAAAAGATATATTAGTGAATTTCTTAACATTGATTAACCCGGTTTTTTGTGATTCCTTGGAAGGTAATTTTTATTATTCGTTGACCTTGGACAATGTCACAAAAATGGTTAATGGAAGTGTTTTCTAAGTTGTTTTTCTTACTAAAATCTTTAATAAGTCTTTTTTCTGATTTACATGTTACTTTCTCAGATCTCTTCTTAGAAACTTATTCTAAGGCAAATCTTGATTGATATGCATGTCTTGGAAACTCGTGTCGTTTCTTGTTAAAAGGGAGAGAAGTAAAGAGTTATCAAGGAGAAACATCTATCATAGATTCCAGGAGGAATATGTTAGATGACGTTGTTAGATGATGGAATGAATCAGAAACGATAGGATATTTAGATATTTTAAAAATCCTTTAAGGATTATAGATGATCTATGGTTTGAAGATCTAAGATACGAAAATTAGAAAACACTTGTAGTAGAAGAGTGGTTGATTACAAGTCCGATTGATTTGTGTCAGAACTAGAGAATTCTATTGCAAAATGGTGGTTTGTTGAAACATGTTCCTTGTTGGTGATAATCAACTTGATCTTAGTGAGGACTGAGATCTGTGGGTTGATGCAAGGAAGGAAATTCACGCTAACAATATATTCTTTTGAGGTAATCTCCAATTGAGATTTTGGTTGTGGAATAGCACTCTTTGAGAAATATTCTCTCTTAGAGAATAATCAAGTTACAGGATTCTTGGTTAAGAAAGTATTGTGTACAGATCAGATGATATCTGTAGGATATGCTATGTAGTGAATCTTTGTGTGATCATACACCTTTTGTACAGACTTTCAATCTTGTGGATCTACAAAGGATTTCTTGGACTAAGTTATTTGCATGCATAACCTAGTGATTAATACATAGGAATATTGATGAGAATTGTATAGAGACTATTTCTCACTAGGCTATAGTAATTTCTCATTGAGTATTGCTTATTGACCTAGATTTGATTTACCACACCTAGACATTTAAATATTTTCTAAATCTGATACAACTAACTGCGTCGGGAGCGTTGCGTTTGAGTTAGTTGTTTGAATCAACAAAATAACCTCTCTTATGGATATTATTGTTGAAATGTATCGGTTATAAGTCGCAACCTTTATGGGTCAAGTTTGGATTCATTTAAAGGTTTATGTGTATAGAATAAACGAGAACTTTTAGCCTTATCTTTTCCCAATTGAAAAAAATAGAATGCTATCTCGGAAGACTCATGAGAGTTGGATAGCTGTTGATTGCCAAAGTTATGACTTCACATAATGAGGTTCTGATGAATCTTGAGTTATTCTAGATAAGAATAATTGAATCTAGACGCATTTTGGACAAGATCCTAACTTTGGAATGACACTTTGTGCCATGGCTAAAGTAAGGGCATTTTTGGATTACAGTCCTTATATAGGCACAGTAAGTGAGTTGGGAAAGTCTTAAACTTTCCTGATGGAAAGCACTTTTTGAACAACTCATTTTCTTCTAAGAATTGTGATGGTTACCATAAAAGCATCTAATTTTGCTCAAGTAGTTGTACAACGTCTGTTTGGACTTTATGGATCACCTAGTGACTTTGTGAACGATCGCGATCCAAGGTTTACTGGTCACTTCTGGTCAGCCGTATTCGCTAAACTAGATACGACTCTAAGCTTAAGTTCTTCTGACTATTGGTCAGACAGAAAGAACAAATCAGGTGAAGGAGAAAATGCTTTGGGCATATTTTTTGGCGGTAACCTCATTGGGAAGTGTATCTGCCCTTGATTGAGTTGCCTATGAATGGGTATCATGTTTTCTTATTGAGCATAGGACTAGAATATGGGGAATTATGATTGACGAATCATAGTTCAGATTACTTAATCGTTTAAGAGAAGGATTACATGTGTGATCAAAAGATCAGATGATATCTACATTTTGATTGTAATCTCCTTGGAGAGAAAATTATCCTTGAGGGAGTATCAGATATTGAAAAAGATCGGATCCTTAGCTTACCAATTGGACCTCAAGGAAGGAACTCTAGTGCATCCGAGTTATCACATAAGCTGACTCATGTGAGTCTACGTGAAAGGGTGTATCTTGGTTTTGGAGATCAATTGGACCTGTTGGATAAATTATCACGTGTGTCTCGACTTGAACCCGGAAGAATCTTGGATACAAGAACTAAAAGATTGAGAAATCGTATAGTTATCAAGCATCTTGTTCAATGGAAGGGACGCACCAATGATGATGATTCCTGGGAACATGAAGGAAGCTTAAGGAGGAACTTCCCTAGTTTTAAGTTCTGAGGACAGAACTTGAATACGGGGGGAAGGATGTCATGCCCACGATTGGTCTCGAGTAACGTGTCCATGCAAGAGATCGGTAGACCGACAACCCGTAAGTTAATTGTGACTATAAGGGAATTGGGGCCCTTTTGTGCAAGGTCATAATTAATGGTTGTAGGCCTAAACTCATGATAGTTAAGGACTTTATAATCGAAATGGATTTTGATCTAGTTCAACCCGTTGATCCTAGCCAAGGATCAATTCAAATTTTGATCTGATTCGATTGGAAAAAGCTTTGTTTCTATAGCTTCTTGTGTTGGGAAAATGACACAGGTGAGAAATTATCGCAAGAGCTTGAAGCATCAAGAGAACCAGTTGGACTGTTATGTTTGGTAGCACTGTAGAAGATTTAGTGAATTAAAAGCATCGTGTTTATATCATTTGTCATAATAGAACTAATCGCTTAATCGATGAGCCTATTGGAATTTAATCTTACTTCTATTTATCTTCTGAGTTCTCTCGAACAATGTAAAATTCAACTCTCTACAATAGTCTGCAAAAAAATGGACTATTATTCAAACAATTTGTAGAAATAGATGTATATTTGAAGCAGAGCAAGACTCATCTTGACAATGAATATTCGAGTTTGAATATCCATCGTCAACATCGAACTATCGACACTATCGACTTGTCGATTCTGTTGACACTTTCGACCACTGTCAAACTATCGAATGTTGACTAATTCAAAATGGAGCTCTTCCTCTGTTGAATCTTCTTTAAACTACGTCATCATTCGAACATGTTGTTATGCAGTAGCTAGCTCACAATAGCTAATATACAGATTCTTTGTTTTCTATTACATGCTTTTGTACTGTCAAATGCTTTCTTACTTGTTTCTCTCTCTTACTAATACTCACTCAAATGACCACATCCAATATTTGATTCAAAGGGTGCACGACTATCACAGACGCCTAACCCTTTCGCTCTCTTCATGGCTATCGAAGACACCTGCACAAATATTTGACCAATCAAAAGATCAATTTTAGTAATTGTTTGAATTTGATAATTTGATTCAATCCTTTTTATAATTTCAATTGTTTTTTGTTTGCTTGGTGTCGAACGACCCAACATCCTGATAGAAGCTATTGGGTAGGCCAAATTTGTATCCTCCACACCAATCACAACTACACATATGGGCGTTTTGCCAGGTGAACCTGATACTTAACCAAAATTTTGACATTTTTCTTTTGCGTAGCTCTGCCACACGTGGCACATCCATGCCAAAAATTTTCCAAAGACCCTGCCAGTGAAAATCCCGGCTGGAGGTGGGGTGTGGCAATAAACTTTTCTTTTTGGTGGCAGTGCCACGCAAAAAATTTTAAACCAAAATTCAAAAAATGAGTGCCAAAATTTCTTGGCGTGGTAGAGCCACGCGTGGAAGTGCCACACACACAGTTGTCCTTTAACCGCCTCTCATGTGACATGCATCCCTGGAGATTTGCCATGCGTGGCAAATCTCCAGAGAAAGTTCTAGAGAGTTGGATTTTGATATTGCCATGCGTGGCAAAATAAATTTGTTGTAGTTTTTTTTTAAACTATTGTGAACAATATGTTGATAAACAAACAACTTTATGATTAATTTAAAAGTAAATGGGATTTTTTTTGAGGCTTTGAATAAGTGTGGACTACTAATAAAATGATTATTATGTGAACTAAAAATCAAATGATCATTATGTCAAATTATTATTCTTTGACGAATTGGAATTACTATCAGTTTATGGACATTATGATGTGTTTATATATTGTAAAAGTTCCATAATCAGAATTTGGCATTAACCTCAATGTGGTATTAATAGGTAAAAATAGTGTGAGCTAAATTTGCACTTGAAAGAATGCTAAGTACCTTGAGAGCCATGTGGTAGCTTGTTCCGAGAATTTGTTGATAAAAAAAATGCAATGTTTTATACGTTTGTGTGTTTGCAAAGATGAATGAATAATCGAACCTTGTAGGAAAGTGTATTATTATCTATCATATAATTTTTATAGATGTTACCACAAAGAAGATGCTTTTTAATTATAATATACAAATAAGCAACGTTCTACATACACAAAACTATTTGTGACATTTACATATTTTCTCCATCATCGCAAGGTTCAAATGCATCAGCCAATACATGCAACTCATTTCCGCTAAGATGATTTTCATCATCACTATAGAAATTAGAATTTCTCTCGATATTGTCCTCATCCAAAGAATCATTCTTGTCCTCTTCATCAACTGGGTTGTCATAATCATGAGAATCAATTCTGGGGTTCTCAAGATTTATAAAACTTGAAGATATCTGTACATCTTCTTTTGATCTCCTTTACACACATTTATACATGTCAAACACCATGCATTCACAAACAAACCATCAAAAAATCACGAAAACGTGGTTTTCGTGATTTTTGTTTTGGAGCCATATTTAATAACTCATCACTAATCAACTTCTTCGGAGTCTAGTTATTGATCCTAGCTTTACTTTTGTGAGATGTATCTCTTTTCTTGTAAGATCGTTTATTAGGAACATTTCAAATTCATATTGTCCTATCAAACATTTTAAGGCTTATAACTTTATATTTCCCTTTGTTATGTGTATTTTCTTGATTCACTAGAGTATATTTGCTTTATATAATTGATTTGTATAGTTGCAAGAAAAAAAACTAAATAACAGTTATAATTGCTTTGTGTTGCTAGCGAGCACCTTTTGTTGTCACAGTAGAGTAAATCACATTTGTTGGCATAGGTTTAACTTAAGAAACCATATGATAAATAGCTTCAAAAAAAAAAGACTCGGTTTTTCTATGTTTTGAGTTTTTTTAATTGCAATTCAATTTTTTGACAAGCTTATGTTACGATCCAAGCTATGTTGCCATAACTGTATATGCTCATGGGGTAATGTTTTGCTCTTGAAATGTTGATATAGGGCATTGATTGAAAGTGTTAATTCGATGTGTTGATCCAACATGTGAAACTACTTTAGGGTGTTGTTACATTGATCCAACATGTGAAACTGTTTTAGGGTATTGCTATGCTGATCCAAGTTATTTAACCACCACTATCTTAGACAGCATGGATATGCGTAAGAGTCGTGGTTTCTACTTAAGGATTGGAATGGCACGGATCTGTTGCCCTAATACCTAGTAGAAACATTGGTAGTCTCTTACTAATTATTAATCACGTCTTTCCTACACAGTATCCCTATACCATGGTTGTTATGTTACTCATATATAACAACTATGGAAGCACTTAACTGTACCCATCTCTGTGTTACTCTAGACTCTTGGTGAGATACAACTGGAAAGCATGGATATGTTCAGGAGTATGGACAACAGCAGTGTGTGACATCCCTTACACTTTAAGGGACACTTGGGTCAGTATAGCATGGATTTGCTCTGACACCAGCACACGTGTCCACACCAGGACTTCTGGCTACTTGAAATTTTAACGGTTAAAACTTTTTTATACTTCACTATGTTTAAAACGAACTGATATGGACCAATTTGATCGTACGCTGATCAGTATGGCACTCACCCAAATACAGTGATATAACGGCTTGGCCTATCGCTAAAACACCGGTTGTCTGAAAAGATTGGACTATGATTTAAAATGCCATTTAAAGCTGTTAAGTAGTATAATTTCTTTTGGACATGAATAACAAATGTCGTTCAGCCATGACACCTGTCTTCCTCACTGAACTAACTTGAGCAGTTTTGTTTTGTGGGATGGTGGCAGGTATCAGCTGGACGTCTTGAGAGTGGTTATGCTTTATGGTGCTTTACAGTACTGTATTTTACTTTTCGGCTATACTTTACCTTGTTGGATTATGAATAAAGGCTTTAAAGATTTTAGTCTTGCTTTGTCAAGAGGAATTAAATGCAGTCTTGTATCTCTCTCTCTCTATGCATCCTGGTGGTGTAAATCCGACTATTCCTTGGTTGGGATAGTGCTGAAATCTTTACCTTTTATCCGATTCATAAGCTAACAAAGGTCTTTTTTATGGTTTAGTCCACAAGTTGGTTTCAAGAAACTGCCTCTTTGGGTTATGGGGACCCCCTACCTCCACCTAACCTTTTTGTTCAGACTATTATTTGTGGTATGAAAAAGGCCATTGAGATGCATAAATTTATCATTAACACTGATAGGGCTACTTGTTCTTTTGTTGGACTTGAGGATAAGATTCTTTGCTTGATTGATTTGCTTGAGACTATTGACTGGGTAAAGATTTATGTTGAGTTTGTTAAGAAAAAACAACCGTTGAGCCTTGTGGAAAATCTTTATAGTCGTCTTAATGATTTGTCAAAAAGTTCGAAGAAGAAAAAAAGTTCTGCAATTCGCACATTAGTAAAGTGTTCATGTGCTTGGAGAATGAAAATGGTATTGCTCCTACTGTTACTACTGCTGCTGCTTCTGATGCTCCTTTATCCCCGCACCCTCTTGTCTTTATCGATACAAATATCATCGGTTTCTCACATTAATCATTTTGCAAAGAATTAATGTAATCCAGCGGAACATATTTTCTTTCCATACCAGACTTTCCATCTTCTCGTTCGTTCTCTGTGATAAACACCTTTAAACTCACTCATCCCTTCCATAGCTGCCGGTGATTTTCACGCCCACGTAACCGGCAAAATCGACGTGATCGGACCTTCACTCCATTGTCCCTACGTCTATACGAAAGATACTCATTCACTATCGATGTTTTATCAATGAAACTCCTTGGATAGTTTTTTGAGCATTTTTCATTCTTCATGCACGGCGCATTTGGAAAAGATGTTCCACATGGCCCGTGCATCATACATGTCCTCACTATCTCATACAACTCCGGATCATCCTCCCTCAAAGATATCTCTGCGCACACCATACGATCATAATGGCTGATTCTGATGAATCCCCAAGATATTGGGCCAAGGCTATTTCAAGAGCACATCTCACCTTAGACCAAGGTCTCTGAGGAAGAAGAGGATGTGAAGAATGAGAGCCGGGGGATGTTAGCTGGAATGACAGATAAAAATTGTGTGAGCCTCATGGTGAATCCCAAGTGACGGAATGACCATGTAGGAGCTAGTATTTCTAGGCATTTGAAATAAATGCTAGTAGACCCCTCTTAAAAAAGTAGAGTGAGCCACCTTTTGATGGTGACCTCTAGTGGAGAAGCTAATTTCACTTGTAGTTTGTGAAATTGTGGAACTGCCACTTGGGATCCACCTAAGCACCTCTCTTGTTTATTTAAGAGATCCCCTCTCTTGTGAGGGAGCTTTACATGTATTGTCTCTACTCTTGTTGATGAAGACAGTGCCTCTCAACTTGAGATCTTTTCTCAAAACATTTGTGATATTGGTGACCTTTCCTCTCATGATTTCTGCCAATCCAAACATTGCCAAGTCCTTTTTGTTCCTGCTAGAATCATTGAGTACAAATCCACTCTTACATCATATAAACTCTGGAGTCTTCCTTCTGTTAATTTCCTTGCACCTATTTCTATCGACCTTTGGATCCCGATGACTCAATGTACAGAAACAGAAATACAAGTCTGCAAATTGGCCGCACTACATAAGAATCCTTCTCTTGAGACCCCGGTTTCTTTTGATACCATTATTCGCATGAACAAATTCGAACCTTCTTGTTGTCCCTCTGAGCAAGTCTGGGCCAGGACCAAAGGACACTTTGAGACTGGCTTCAATAGAATGAACCTACACCAAGCCAGAATCTGGAACTGGAAAAGACCCTTTTTCAAATGTAGATGCGGTGAAAAATGCAAAAATAGTTCTTCCATCATCTGGTCCACCTGGGACCCAATATGGTCGGAAATCAATATATCCTTTGAGCGAGAACTCATAAACAACGAAGAGTGGTCAGACTTATCAGGCGAGATGTTTCTCTCTTGGGATGAGAACCATATGAAGGCCTGGCTAGAGGAGATAAATGAAACATATCATTTTGACAGGAAAAAACACATATCGATAAAGGCCACATTTATAAATGTTTTGCCATCAAATTCTATGCCTTTGTTGATTGCTTTGAACAGAATAAACAAGTAAGCCATGTTCCATAGTGCAACCTACCAGCTACCAACTACCGTTTACTATTTTTTGATCCATTCTTAAAGTCATCTTTATGGTTTCATGTATGTAATCTATTATATGGTTGATGTTGTTTATTTCTTTGTATTTTGAATGAAGAGGCTATTGTGAGAACCAAACTAAAGTATGTCCTATATTTAGTGAGAAAGCTTGATAAAGTAACGCTTCGTACTTCGAGAGTAAACTCACAGTTGAAGAGTTGTCTTAGGTTCAAAAACCAGAGAGATGGAGAAGAGAAAGGGAATTGTGCCATGGTATCCACCGACAAGATACATGTTGGCAAAGATTGTATAAAATGTAAGTATGGTTGTTGTCAAATGTATAACTTTGATCGCTTATGTTGCTTTTGTCATATTTTGTGGATGCATGATTGTTTGTGTATTGTGTGTTCAAAATGAGATACAATGGAAAATTGATGAGCTATTAAGTAAGAAAGAGGATTCATCAACTCTAAACAACAAACGAAGGTTGAGTTTTATTTACGTAAGAAATATGGCAACACAACAAGGAAGTTGTGTTGGATTATTCTCCTACTAATCGACTAATCGACTTTAATCTTTATCCAATTGATCACCCAAACCTGTAGTTTTCTTTTTTTACACAGTTTGTAGAACTATTCAGAAATGGTTTACAAGTGGTTATTGTCAATTCGGCCACTTTGGCCACTTCGAGGACTTCTGGTCCTTCGCATTTTTTGGCTGTCATGAAAAATAGTTCATTTATGTAGAGCGGCAATTAACATTCAGTTTTGAATCTAAGCCACCGTCTTGCATTAATTATCAACAAGAGAATTTTTGGGAAGTCCTAACTGGACGAGTGCCAGTGCATCACAACCAACTTGATGTCGCAATTTACGACCTAATTTCTTAGTATAAATAGTTGCTCATATTTCTACATCATAACCGTTGTTATCTTAATAGGTTGAAGCATAGTTAGAATCTCTCTCAAGCTTTCAAGCTTGAATACTCTTGAGCATTCTAGCTCAGTTCTTTAGAGTTGATTTAGAGTTTGCTATTGCGCGTACTACTTATTAGTGGAAGTGCTTAATTCAAACAAAGTTACAATTACTCAGAGATAGCTCAGAGCATGCGGCTTTGATTCGCAAATCCTTTGTGCTCATTTCAATTCTGATTTGTTTCTTTCATTGAATCAGTCTACCTTTTATTGCGTTCAGTATCATATTAGTATGCATTTACTTGTCTAATAATTCAATGTTTTATGTTTGGCTACGTAATCACTTACTTGCTAGCGATTTCAAAGTTAGTTGCTAAAGATTGAGCATGATTTCTATCACTACTTTTTGTTCAATATTGATAGGCATAGTCATGCACAGGAAAGAAGGTTTCTTCCGCCACACTCGATAAATCGTTTACCTACTTCGACTTCGTTGAATTTTTTTTTCTCTCATTTCATCACCTCTTTCCTACAAGTTGTTGGGTGTGTTTGACCCAAAAAATGGTGAACATTGGTTCAAGCTTATAACCACGTAAACATTGGAGAAGGGTTTCTCGATGGGGTTGAAACTAAATGCCCTTCGATTGGCAGATGTTTCCAATGAGACACGATATCATATCGTAATGTTTTGTAGAGCACTTTACTTGCATTGATATCATGTAACATAGAGCCACATTGCTTGGTTTGATATTGTGTTTCTCTTTCATGCAGATGCATATATGGATGTCTACCTTCTTTCAAGAAAAGCTTCAGTCTTATTGGATGTAGATAGTGATATGTGGACACACTATCCTTCACATTCAAAGTGGTCCAAAGACACAAGAACAAGTAAGCCAGTGAGAGGTAGCATTGAAAAGAGTGAGTATTTCATATTGTTTTTGTTGTCAATTTTTTGCCCCGAGGGTGGTGTTGCGTTGGATATTTTTGTGGGTATGGGCACTTCAAATCTAGTTGCTCAATGGTGTCCATCGTTTTGGTATGGACAATAATGAGGATCATATCACCTGGTTGAAAGAACACATAGGTGCAACTTCCTTACCACATAAAACTATTAGAAATGTTCAAAGTTTTTTGTTATGTCTTTTCTCATTTGTTTTCACTTATGAATGCTTTTCGTGTACTTTTGGAGATGAGAGAAGTTGTTTCGGGACCGTCGACAAATGATACTATTTTGTTGCTTGAGTTCGAGTCGGAAGCATCTGAGTTGGGTTCGCTTGGAGCATAGTGATTTGCCTTGTTATGTTGAATCCATGGCCATGGCAATGAATGAGATGTATGAGGATGTCCCCAGTTGTATCATGGTGCAAAGACCCCCATAAGCATTAGTTTGGTCACAATTACCAAACCCTAGCTGCATCTAGTCATAGTAGAGAGAGAGAGAGAGAGAGAGAGAGAGAGAGAGAGAGAGAGAGAGAGAGAGAGAGAGAGAGAGAGAGAGAGAGAGAGAGTAGAGAGGAAGAGTAGAACTACGTTGTTCCACTCCTCTTCTTGTAGTTTATTGAGATCATCTTGGTGCACCAAACCAGCTATAATGCACACCGCATTAGGAGAAATATGGGCTCAAAATAGGCCCTTTAAGAAATTTCACTTCAAAGAGAGGTTACGTAGAGAGAGAATGCAAACCGGTAACTTTTGGTCGCCGTTTTCCGAGTTTTCGGCCTTGCCCGACGTTTATGGTTAACTTCAGACAATAGTTAGTTTAGCATGAGATGTAATAACTTATCTTCATGCTCATTCCCAAATTCGGGACTAGAGCTTTAAGACTGAAAATATTGGTGTGCTCAATGCAAAAACTGAAGCGGGAGAGGCAAAAATTTTAAAATCACTGTATGCTTATAATGAAATATGAGGTGGGACAATTTTTCAATGTGACATAAACATTACAAAAGTAAGGAATGCTAGATCTATTCATATTGATTTACTGTAGGTAGATTCATTTACATGATTGTAGCTTTAACAATGGCAATGTTCCACTTGCATGTTGCTCTTCCGATAGAATGCACTCCAATTATTAAGAAAAATGCGAAAGTTGTAGAGAATGCTGCAGCAATAGTTAGAGAATTGAGAATGAATAATCATATGAATTTATCTTAATGATCCAGCTACCAATTTGTGTCTAGATTTTAAGTCTATAACTCATCTTCTCATATATGTATGTGAAAGAAATAGCGGATTACTTGGATATTGTCAAAGGTTGCAAGATATTGGAATGCATATCATATCTTGTCTGAATCAACAATTACAGTTTGCTAATCAACAATTGCAACGTGCAAATCAACAATTGCTTTATTATGTGCAACACACTAGTGCTGAAAACAATGCACTCAAGAATGCTATGTCAGAGTTGAATGCTACTGTCACTACGCTTCGAGGATCAAGCCAAGAAATGTTAGAATTCATGGAAAAGTTGCGATCCGAGAGTCTAAAATGTTCTAAAAGTTATCAATAAGGCAATGATGAAGAGGAAAAGAAAGAGAGTACCGATGAAGAATATTGATGACCTATCTACACATAGCGGCAATCAGAAAAAAAGAATCCGAGCATTCAAGTATGTTGTCATCTAAACTGTTTATTTAATTTGTATATGTCATTTAAGTTTGATTTGCACTTGATAACATGGATTCTTTATTTATTAAACATAATTTGAGTTTCATATGTTTGTTGCAGATCATGTTTGGTGGCAAAGAAGTATTTAACAGATCGTTCATGCATTGGATCATCTTTAAGTCATGTTTTACCAAGAAAGTCAACAAAAGAAATGATAAAAAATGTCCGGTTTGAAAAATTGAAAAATAAAATTGTAGAGACTGTTTTGATTAAGGTTCAATCGTACTTGGATGCGAATGTGATACAAGGTGCATGTGATGTATCTGGAATTAGCAGAAATGCTTATTCTACCTTTTTTAGAATAGTTAAAGAAGCTTTTTCCCAAGTGATGGTGAAGAAAATTAATCTTCTGCGTCCATATCGGGTAAGATTAGCAAGAAATTTTTATAATGACGGAATGTTTAAAGTAGTTGGCCAACCACTTCATATAACTGAATTATACAAATCAGAATATGGTGAGCTCAATTACAACGATTGCAATAACATTTTCCTTGATATTGAAAATGTTCTAAAATACATTATTTGATTCTATAAACTAGACGAACGTCAAGTATATGGAAAGATCATTATTGTAATAAAATTGGATGAATCTAAAATCATCAAGGGTTAGAAGTTGGAACGTGTGAGTGTCACTTTGATGAACAAAATTTTAGATACAGATGATCAAACGTTTAGTGTTCAATCGGAAAATCACATATGGTGGTAGGCGGCATTCCAGGTTTACATTTCAATTTTCATTTAGAATATCTAGCTTAACAATTCATACCTTGCCAGTTTTTATTGACATGTGATGCATCACTTGTTTCTCTACAGGTATTGAAAGAGGACCATAAAATACTATCATGGATATTTTCAAGAACAAACTATGGCGAGATTATAGAGAGACATTTGGAGGGTGAGAAATTTATAGTTGAAAACCATGGAAGTTTTCAAATTTAATGGCACCTTGCAGGTAATTTTAAAACATTAAAATGTATGTATTATGTCGCTCATGGGGAACATCAAAGCATCCATGTCTTTATTGCATGAAAATTAATTTACCTGCATATTCTACTAGCATGGAATCATAAACCAGAGTCAGTGGCTAAAGCAGCAATTAGGAGGTTGGAAATAGTTCTGTCAAATGCAGGATTACATAAAGGGAATGTCACAATTGAAAAAAGTGACAGACTCTCAGGGAAAAAAAGAAACGTTCCTAATAAGCCATCAATTGGAGGCGCTAAAGCAAGAAGATTTTTATCCAATCACACACGCAAAGAATCAAGTGTCAGATACGAAATTTGGAGAGAAATTGTTCAAGCCACACGAGCATTGGAAGGAAGTAATTGAGTGGAAAAGGGACAAGTGTGGAACAACTTAGACAAACTCATAGGTGTTATCAGGAAAGAAAACCTATCATCAGAAGATATGAGGACTTTGCAAAATCATTGCACCACATTTGTAAAATCTGTACATGATTGTTGGAGAAAAGACAACGTTACTCATTACATGGTGCTAATCTATATCATTATCTGGTACTTTTCTCATTCAGACTTATATTTTTTTCTACTGATGTAACTAATCAAAACTATTGTTTGCAGCACATCCTTCTTCATCATGCAACTTATTTTGCAAAGGAATATGGGAGCTTTTGTATCTGGTCATCACAAGGCATGGAAAAATCTCATTGGCAAGCAAGGGGTGCATTTCATAGAGCAACAAATCATGGAGGACACAATTCAAGAAATAAATATTTAGTTCAACTTTTTCAGTGGTTATACAGAAGAGCACAATTTAGATATCAAGCTAAAAACTCGCCTAGTACGATATTTCGAAAGGCATTCAAATTCATTACAAAAGAGAAATCTTTGTAATATATCAAAAATCTATTACAGAAAATTATTTAATTATCATCATCATCCTCTTCAAGATTCAGACGGATGGTATTGTCATGAAGGAATAATCTCCTTTCATATGGATTCAAAAATTCTAAATTTTTCCTCTTGTTCATATCAATGTAACCCAAATAAAGGGCCATTGCAGATGACCTTTTGGTAGTCTCATTGGGAGTATAATCCAATATCTTGATAGCCAAATCTCTCTTCACAAAAATTGTTTTATATGTTCCTCTTGCGTACTTATGGCCTCCTAGACAAACTGATAATGATTTGATGGCCATAATAACAGTGGTTGCATATGGATTATAAGATGAATGATATATACAAATCTCATTATTTTGAAAGTTTTTCAAATAATGAGATAGAAAAACATCTTTTCTCCCGGCTGATACACCTCGGACGCCTCCATGTCTCATACCAAAGGCATCTATTTCAATAGCATCCTATAAACGAGAAAAGAAAATAAATTTAGAATGATACATAACACTGCAAACTCAATAAGAAAACTGAGCAATATCAATACCAATAAGAAATAAGAAAACTGAACAATATCAATACCAATATAATATCTACATACCAGATCATAATCATCGTAATCAATGACGTTTGCTCTGCTGATGTCATGTCCTCCAATGGCCTCTACATTTTCGGAGGGGATATATCTAGCCCTAGGGGGATATCTTTTTTGAAATTCCAAAAATTCCTCCTCTGTAGGCAAAGTCTTTTCAAAGGCGCTAGATTTTTCAATCATGGCCTCCAAGGCCTCATTGCCAGATTTTCAATTGCCATCTTTATCATAATCTATCTCACTTTCAAGGTCATCATATGAGTAATCAACAATGCTAGAAAATTCTGATAAATTTTGAGCAAAAATTGAGAGGATTTCATCCTCTCTCAGATTCAATACATCTTCTATATCATTAAATGAAATATAACATTCATTATTTATAAAATATACAGGAACGTCAAGTAGAGTTAATTGATTAACAGAAGATGCAGATAGAAGAGAATCAGAGAGGATTATAGAATGAGGGAGAGTTTTTTGATAATCTGAAGCCATAGAAGCTTCAGCTTCAACCCCTATATCAGTATCTGCATCGTTTACATCAACTGGAGCAGGTGCAGATAGTTCGATCAATGGAACAGTTGAAAATTCAACAGATTCATCATCTGGAATTTCAGCAGATATGTAGAACACAAAAGCCATTCCTTTGATTAGAAGGTGACATATTCTTTTGTGGATATCACAGTATATATTTCTTTTGAAATGGTCATGTAGGTTAGAGTACTTTCTATTGTGTTTATGCTTAGAGGATGGTTGGGAATGTACAAGGTCCTGAAAATGAACGAAACAAAAATTATCTATATCCATGACAGGAGTACTAATAATCTGAGATAAATTATCAAGATAAGAAATTAAATTATAACGATTCTCATAAACTAGCTTATCGATATCGAAGGGAGCAAAAAAAATACTAGCAAAATACTCTAATTTGTTAGATGGAATGTCACTGGCATTAAAAAAATCCATAAGTTTGTCATATGAGGCCATGGAGGAACTAGCCATATCGAATTCGATATCGGTTCAACGCGACAGATAAATATTAGTAGAAGAATAAAGCAAAGTGTGCGTGTTGATCCGATATGGTAAGGCCGAGAATGAAATTTTCTAAAAAGAACTAGTCGGCAATGGCTGATATCGATTCAGCATGCCGGAATGAATACGAGCATGCATAACAAGGGTTGGCGCGCGTCGATTCGATATCGGGAGAATGAAGAAAAACAAGAAGGCTAGAGAGTTCAGAATAAAAGATTACGGAATCGAAATAAGACAAGTGGTGCACATATTTATAGCCAATTCCTATTGATCACAGCCATACATCTGTCAAATAATGAATTGTGATCTACAGCCTATATTTATCCACCAATCAGAATGAGACTAATTTGTACCTAAGCTAAAATACATTGACTAGTCTAGTACTAGATTCAACTAATCATCATTAGCCCTGACCCTAGAATCTGTACCTGCGCCGGAATGCATTAAATAGAAAATCACTAGCCTCCTAGAATAATCATTAAAAAAATTATAAACAATTGATTAATGGATATCATTGAAAAACGTGAACGAGGAGAATTATTACAATCTCTCGTCCTATTTAAGCACCGTAAAGACAAAAAAATTTCTTTTGAGATAATGGTCATTCAGAACATTTTCATAAGTCTTTCGTTATGCGTACCAGTAATATTTTTTTGCATATGGGATATCAGATCAACGCGGCTAGCAGACGATGTATTAGCTACATTTGGACCTCGCGCGTCGAATCGCTATTCCAAGAAAAAAAATATTGTCGAAATTTTTGAAACTATTGGACTCTATATGCATGATCAAAGCTTGATTCGGAAGACTCTTCATAATGGCCAAAGTTATGCAGAATCTATCGAATCAAGCTCTGATCATTCTTATTGCGTCCAATATCGGATGAGCGCGCAAAAATACATACTATGCTGTCAAATGTCAACTAGCGGGTGAAAATCTGACCTTTGGTATTTTCAAAAATTATAATTATTGGATATAAAAAAGGTCTTATATTTAAAGCTTAACGTTGTCAAATTCAACATTAAATGGTAGAAGTGTGACATTATACTTTTGTAGCATTAATTTAGATGTGACCATACTTTATTTGAAATTAAATCTGTTTAATTCGATTTGGACTAATCATTTTGAAAACTGATGGATATTTAGATTGATTTGATTGACAAGCCTCTGAGTAATCATCATCGTAATACGAGTCACTAGGTTTGCAAAACCTAATTTTCTCTATATATACTAATCGACGACGTTGAAATTTTTTTGCTTATAGTTAATTGCATCCATGCGATATCGATTTAGCGCGCTCAAAACCAACTTCCTTCAATCCGTTACTACTCGCACGCACCCATCCGCTACCAGCTTACGTAATTGTTGAGCTCCGGTATCGCTTCAACACGTCTGACCTGAGGTCTGATCTTGTAATCAACATTATCGCGTGCAGATCCGCTACTACACATTAATGGCGCAGACCAAGCAGACAACACGTGGGCATTCAGGTGGAATACCAATTTCAGGTGCAGGTCAGGGAAATCCACAACCGCCACCTCGTCCACCACCACCTCCTCCTAGGCCAAGGGGCAAAAGAAGAGACCCTCCATGGCTCAAGGATATTCGGAAGCTTAAGAAGACAAATAATCTTCTGATTCTGAAATCTCACATGCAGAGGTCCATCAGGCAGGTGACAAGAAGTCTATCTGCAGATGTGAGATGGACGGTAATAGCAATTGAAGCGCTGCACACAGTATATGAGGACAAGCAATCTCAACCAACCCGGCTTGTTATTCGAATACAGAATGGAAGTGTTTCAAAGAAGAGGAGGTCTCTTGACCCTCCATCTAAAGCAAGGGATTTTTCCAAGCCAACTCCTCTGAATACTATTCTTTCTTCTATTCATTCCCCTCCTAATTCTCCTTCTCCTCCTCCTAAATCTCCTTCTTCTCCTTCCACTCCATCTTTAACTTCTCCAGCTAAATCTTCCTCTCCTAATAAACTCCACCTCCTAAATCTCCTCCTCCTCCTAAACCCGTAAATATTAGTTCCCCTCCTCCTGTTGTTGGAAGTGATTTAGATGATTTTGTTAGTGTAAAGGTAGAATCAATTTTGAATGACAATTCTTTATGTGGTTTATCTATGTTACTTCCGACACCCCCTACACTTGCCTTTGTAAATAGTCCTCAATATGTACAGTATGACCAATTGTTAATTACGTATCTTAAAGGTTTAGGTCCTCGATACAGTTTTAGGATGCCGAAGACCAATGCTGGTCTCCCCCTTTCTAGTTTAGATACTGCTGAATTATAAAGTAGGGATAAAATGCTAGGGGACAATGTAGGAGGTGGGGCCATTCAGTACTGGATGGAGTTCTTCCAGACCCCATTGTTTATAGATGTTGCATTGTTTCCCCTTCAATTCATGGCAGCATTTGATTTCTCTTATTTCAAAAGTCTGCACGATGATATGCTCCAATACGTCAGGCTGGGGACTCCAATTCTCATGCTTGCCATACATAACAAAGTAAGTGACTATTTTCAAATTTTATTTTATTGAATTTTTCATATGAATTTTGATTTCACATTGATTCTCATAAATTTCTTGTTTTCTGATTTTAGTGATAATTGGAGCTTATATGTGTTGTCCATGTACGTCAATGATGAGGGTGTGTGTAATCCAGTTTGTATGAAGATGAACTCTATTACACACACACACACACACACACAAAATTGCCAGGACCCATATACAGAAAATACTGGAACTATTTCCACATACTCGAAGCTGAAAATGGTTGATGCAGAGGTATGATCAACGCGCAGGATGTAAAAATAAACTTGTTTCCGTTGTAGATTTTATTCTTACATCCTACGCATTGATCCGATATCTCATAATTTTCAAATTTGGATTCTGCAGTCCTCCCAATAGGTTGATTCCGTCAGTTGTGGCTGGTATACCGTATGCAATGCCAAACACTTTTAGAATTGGCTTGCATTACAAGATGGACTTCCAAATCTGGAAGAGGTAATATTTGATTAATTATTTTTAATTGTGTTTTTATTTTTTTTCATATACAGACTCCTATTAATTGATCTTTGATTAATTACATTTAACGGTGTTTATGTTTTTTTTTCAGTTTAAATGCCCGAAGGTCTCCCCAATGGAGATAATGCACTTCAGACATGAGACCATAAAGATTGTGATCGAAAATTCATATCAATTGCAGTGGCCGAGTGTTCTCCACCCAAGCTACTTCCAACTAGAGAAATGGATTTAGAGATCATAGATAGTTGATTTTGTTTGAATATTCATCTCACTTTATGAGGATGAGACACATATATAATTTTGTTTAATAGAAATATACTTACAGTTTTTCTATGGTTGAACTTGAATGTTTTTTTTCCTCTTATCAATTCAGGTTATGATTCATTCATCTTCAATTTCTACTGTTTTTCGACATGTTTGTTTTTCATAGCTTTGGTCTGCCTTGCCTTTACCATGGTCTTTTTTTGGATAAGTTCAGAATGATGATCTGATCGAACCTTTGCCACAACCAATCCAAACATGCGACATTAGTTCACTTAGATTTGTCACAGCAAAGCTTTGATCAGATCATCATTTGAACATATCCAAATATGCCAAGACAAGGACAATACAGACCAAGGCAATGAAGACCAAAAATACAACCAATATATACGAGACTTCAACAAGGGCAAGCGTTCAACTGGAGTTCAAGTGACTGAAGGTCTCTCCAATGTAGATAGTGCATTTCCTGCAGGAGACAATGAATCTTGCTATCGAAAACTCATATTATCCAGTTGCAATTACATTGTGTTTTGCACCATGGAAATGGAGATCATATAAATGAATGAGCCTCATAGAAAAAGTGGTTCATATATATTCTTAAATGATGTATACAAAAAATTGTATTACATAATACAAAATTCCATGGTCCATAATCTATGGATCTTCAATTTCGATGGATGTTCCAATGTCTTTGCATTTTATATTCTCTTCCAGCCTTACTCTTACCTGCACAAGAGAAATTGTTTAGTTATATATTTTATGAAACTGATTCACTTAGAAATAGGAAAAAAGGAATATTTTTACATGGCATAACGTACCGTTACACCATTCAATCGAAATTGATAGTACTGAGGAGATCGAATTGCAACATGTCTACTTCTGATCGAATGTGATTGAGACACCAATCTTCCTCGACTTCAACCATTGCAAGAATGTTGTCATTTCTTTTCACTGTTATCTGAAGATGCTCTTGAGGGTTTATACCAAAATCTTGATCAAGTGGCTTCCAAACATTTTTGCATTTAATCCATCTTCTATAATACAGCAGCAAAGTGAGCATTTGCTTTTCGATGTGATATCTAAATGTCATGGATGAGTAACATACTCTGCACTCAACTTGCTGATTTTGTTTTGTATCCCAACCATCATCCGACAACTCGACGATTATATTAGCACTCAAGTCCTTACAAATAAACATTGTTTTCGTTCTCCGAACATTGCATTTGGAAAAAAAAATCAACAAAATTGGAAAAGGTAGATACCAACTTAATCTATTATTCTTTGATCCAGTGCTGCATTTTAATATACTCTGAATATCAATATATAGCCTAGATCGAAAACTTTCTAAAATTGCTGCATCAGGAGAAATCCATTCCTCACTCATTGGTAGAGGATATGGCTCATGATTAAACCATTTTTATCAGGAAAATATGTGTGATCATAATAAAAAAACTCCTGACTCTAAAAGTGATTTTGGAGAATGACCTTTATATTGTAAAATACTGATATCCAAATGTATGACATCGATTATTCCTACAATCGATTGAACTGATTGCCATTCAAAGAAATTTGATGGATACAAATCTGCAAAACCAACAAAAACATCTCAAGAATAATATAGTTTAAAGACAATGATAAATATAAAGAAATTGAATCTGAAAACATACAATTGCATTTCCTTCTATCATTTGGATTCAGATCATGAATGTTGAGTTCATTGTGAAGATAAGCATGCTGAACTAAAACTTTCGTGATAGGTTGACCGGCAGGTGATACTTTAAAATCCATTATCCTGCTTTTCCAAGAGCTTCTATATATGTTAACCGATCTTTTTCTTTTTCGGAATGAGCCTTTTGCAGAGGGATGCATCAAGATCCATTGATATTTTCGATATATTTTTGGTATATATTGATCTTCTGCATTTTTTTCATTGCAAATATTGATTGCATCAATGGTTCCTCTTGGTCTCCGATTATGTGTAGCCATTATTCGAAAATACGAGTACGCAAGCTGAGATCGGAGAGAATGTAGAGATTGTAAGGTAAACTTAAGAATGGCAAGAAAATGAGAGATAGAATGAAGAAGATGAGAGGTATACCTGTGAATGACAAGAAGTTCCTTAACTACAAGGATTAGTTAACCACAGTTTATGAATATTGACGTCAAATCAACCTTGAGTGAACAATGACGGGCAGCAGAAAAGTATTCGGGTAGTAACTGTGGTCCAATCACAATTGTTTGTTCTGCCCGGCGGGATATTTGAAAATCACAAAAATTTGGCCGGGAAAGTTAAATACAATTTCTGTCCGTCAACCACCGTTACAGTTCGTCACAGATGGACACCATTCATTGGGACACATAAGCATTGAAAGCGTGTGAAGTCAAAAACAGCATCTTGACAAAGGAGCCCATTTTGAGTTCTAATATCCCCTAATGTTAGATCTTAGACCTAACAGGTGTCTCATTCTCCATCGTACAAAGGAAACTTGTTGAGCAAGCCTTCACAAATTTCAAAAAGGCCCCTCTAAATGTATAAGACATAGGAGAACTTAAGATCATATATATATTGGTATTTCAAAAATTGGCATAATTTCATACGGGTCTTACTGCTTATCATGTACAGAAGTATGATCAAGAGAAATATGCATCAAGTAGAGAGAGAGAGAGAGAGAGAGAGAGAGAGAGAGAGAGAGAGAGAGAGAGAGAGAGAGAGAGAGAGAGAGAGAGAGAGAGAGAGAGAGAGAGAGAGAGAGAGAGAGAGAGAGAGAGAGAGAGAGGTGCATGTAGTAAATCCCTTCTAACATGTATGTGTGAAGCCTTTTGTGTGCAAGGCACCTTCACAATTCATGACATTGATGTCATGACTTTCAAGTTGACTTTCACAAGAACGCTATAGACCAACCTAAACACATAATATTGCCTATGCAAGCAACAAAATTCAATATGCAAATTCGCATTCTTTTGCTTACATGTGGATGATAAGTACTAAAAAAAAAATAGTAATGATTTCAACTTTAAAAAGTCAAAATAAGATTAAGAGATCAACATTCTGACTTTTGTCTTGGTACTCTTACTGTAAAAGCTATTTCTTTGTTGAGTTTGTTTATCAGATGTCATATTTGATTAGAATCTGCTTTTGAACATTTGTTTAAGCAATATTACAAGTAACTATTCAAAGAGAAAAAAACAAGCTTTTTTACTTGGAAATGTTATTTTTAGTAACATGCTATCTAGTTCCAGTGACGTTGATCAACCATATCAAATTAGTAGGTTGTCAACACTATCATCTTATGTGGATCTTAAGAAATAACAAGAACATTCTAGTATACCACAAAGGCATTGCCACAAATTTCTTGAATAAGAAATCTAATTCTCTAGGATTGAATGCAAGGTAATTAAGTATTTTCAAATCCTACTTGTCTTGGAACTATGGCATTTCCCTATCTTACCTCAAGGATTGAACTTTGGGCGTCATGCAAATTGAGAGCCTATGGATGCATGCAAGAAAAAGAGAGTGACACAATTGTTTTGCTCTTATGACTCGTATGTAAAGGTGCAACTAAAGTGTGAGTATGCCTGCAAGAAAATGAGACGACGGACATTAATCTTTAAAAAACAACTTGCATATAGAGGTGCATCTAGAGGACCGAGTTCTTCCAATACAGTCCTCAGCTACATTGTGGCAAAGCTTTTTGTGGGGACATACCCTCATAATGACAGACATTGACTTTGAAAAGAATGCCATTGATAAACTTGAACACA
Source organism: Diphasiastrum complanatum (assembly GCA_029204225.1). Taxonomy (NCBI): domain Eukaryota; kingdom Viridiplantae; phylum Streptophyta; class Lycopodiopsida; order Lycopodiales; family Lycopodiaceae; genus Diphasiastrum; species Diphasiastrum complanatum. Next base: position 65,766,195 of record CM055095.1, on the reverse strand, counting down.
TAATATTGCCTTTTGCAAGGCAATGCCCAAAAAATGTGCTCTCAAGTAGCTTACATAATTCTTTTATGATGATGTTCTGAAATATATGTGACTAGATAGATGAGCTTAAAGCCACCCTAGGAGGTGGGCCACCTCACTCTCTTTTCCATGTTGCTAGGTAGTCCAACATCACGTTGTTTTATGGATCAACTTATTCCTTGTGGGGAATGAGTGTTGGAGCTAAATGTTAATATGAGTTGCATGCCACAAGGGCATGCAAGCCTAAATGCCTAGCTCTTCACCCTCTATGTGAAGGGTGAACATGAGACTTGTGCTTGTAGTGTGATAATCATGAGTTCGAGTCTGCAGTCCTTGTGGCAATAAGCTCCAGTAGGAATATAGCTCAACCCAAGAATAAGGGTAAATGCCCTCATCCAACCATTGAGAATAGGTTGATATATTCCATCATAGTCATGATTTTGGGTTCATCGTATCCACTGATGTGGCAGTGTTGGGGGCCCTTCCATCCAAAGATGGAAGGGCAAGGAAAGATGGGGAGAAGAAGGGGGAGCTCCCACCACCACCCTTGGATGGTGTCTATGCCATCACTAATTTGATGGTGTGAAATATGTTGGGTCCATGACTTTGGATGGAGGACGACGTCTTAAGCATTGGATGAGGGTGGTGCCAAAGCTTACATGAGCCCCTATGCTCGTCAGCTTCAGCAAGGATTTAGCTCAACCCACGAACGAGGGTGCATGCAGGCCCCACCCCCATCCAACCATTGAGAATGGGTTTATATGGGAGAGTGTATTCCACACCACCACTGTTGTCGCAGCGGTGGTGGCCCACACATCTACGAGTGGGCAATGATACCATTGTTTGAGAAAATAGTGGTATCATTGCCCATCTCCATTAGATGGCTACTGCACCACCACATTGCAGTGGTGGTGCAAAATACGCTGCTCTGGGTTAAATTCCATAATATTCATGATTTTGGATGGAGGACGGCTTCTGTTGGATGTGGGTGGGGACATGCTTGCCCCTCCATCCACAACCAAAGACTTGAGTATAAGTTGCTTCCGATGTTCCATGTTTCTAGACTTTTGATTAATCGTTAAAGTCATAATAGATAGATTAGGAATAAGTAGCTTCTTGTCTTTGATGTTTCTAGACTTAATGTCAAGTCTTAAAGTCTTACCAGGGACAGATGATACCAACCATGATACCTAAGGGCCCTTCTCTCTCAAGGCCCTCTTTAGAATGGTTTTTTTTAGGTCAAACTATGAAAGCCCTACTTTTTCTAAGAGACTTTCTTAAGTCTTGTTCTTTTTGGTGCATAAGCATTTTGTTGTGTACAAGGCTTGGATGTAAGAAGGTTTTAATTATTTCAAGCATAATGTTGGTCTATTTTAGAAATAATAATATCAAGTTTTTTCTTCAACAAAATGGTTATGCACCAAATTTGAAAGAACAATTTTTTCTTCAAATTTTTCTTTCAAATTTTAAGAACAATTTGAAATTGTTCTTAAAATTTGAAAGAACAATTTCAAATTTTTAGACACTATGTGAAATTTGATTTGTCAACGATACCTTTTAAACATGAAGATAATATTTATTTTGGCCTTCCAATTGACACTTGTGCTAAGTTTTTTATGTCTTTCTTTCAAAGGCAAACATGCCTTTGACGTGCATTGCACCTTGCAATTTACCAAGCCTCTTGTGCAAATTACAAATGCCATTGAGAGTCTTATTCTGCCCCTTAGTTTGTTTGTTCTCTTTTTTTTTCATCATAGTTAAGAGTGAACAAGAAAAAAGTATTATCAATAGCAATCGTACAGGCAACAAGCTACGAGGTAAGCTTTCTCCTTTAAAATCGGCACTGCTCCAATTTATAGACGTGATTGGAAGTGTTCTTTTTCCTCTCGACTAATTAAAGAGAATACTCAGTGCCTTCAAGATCTCATACGCTATACTGCACTTGTACTCTGAATTTCAATGTTAAAACTTTGGCATTGCAAGTGCCAGCATGAACTAATCATCACTAATATCGACAATGACTGAGGGAGGACGAGAAATTAGAGACTCGTTTTCCTGAATATGAACAGAAATTGAAATGAGCAGCTTTGATGAAATTGCATGATTTGAGGCTTTAAATATTAGCCTTAAAGAGTTTGGGGATCTATGAAATGCATCCATGAATCAGCTGCGAACTAAAAAAGTACGCTGCTACATACGCTACCTAGATACTCCCAGATAACAATTATTCAATAATTACGACGCGCTAGATTTCCACGTAGGTAGAAAGTGGCAACTTCCAGATCTCTGAAAGATCCACACCAAACGCATATTGATAACAAATGTAGCTTTCTCCACCCAGCAAAGCCTCCCTAGCCTGATACAGCAAGAAAGTGTTTAAAAGTATCAGTGCAACTCATGTAGATCGAAGTTAGATTCTGTTACACAATTCATCTCTTCAAAGTGAAACGCTTCAGCCTTGTAACTTGAATTTTGAGCAGAGGTCTTATTGATCTCGACACTGGCTAACTAGAAACCGCCGCATGCTCTTGCACTTGATGTTAAGAACAATTAAAGTCAAGTAAGAAAAGACAGAAAAATGGCCTGACGAACCTTATCTTCGCATTCCTGCTGGTTCTCAAGTAACTTCTCCTGGAGGTCTTCCATAACTTCGGTCTTTGCGAATCGTCCTTTAACACGTAGTCTATTGTCTGCCAAGGTTTTTCGGCAAGCATACTGCATATATATATATATATATATATATATATATATATATGAACATAAATATTGTCAAGCCAATGACAGGAATCACGTTACCATAACAATCTGCTTACATGGACTTAATATCCACAAAATGCCTATGTTTTGCTTCGAAAGTTCAGAGATTCCAACGGTAAACGGCATTTGATAAACAGCCTACATTTGTCAATAGTACGTAGCTCTGTCATAAGAACATTCATATGAGGCATACGTACGAAACGAGGACTAGCTGACTAAAACTACCTTGATTTTCTTGTCATAATTTCTTTCTGTACGCTTCTGCCTGTATCTGCAGATTCTAATTTTTCTCTCCTCAGTTGTATAGCGCCCTATCTTTACAGCTTCGTCGTTGTTCGTGCAGTCCAATGTCATAGGACTACTACCTGCACTGTTAGTTTGCGCTCCAGGCAGATTCTACCGATGCATTAAAACAAGAAACGACCACGTGAGCACTAGAGGAACCATCCAATTCACAAGATGATATCCAACAACAAATACTATCTTTGATGTTCGCTCAACCTTAAGCGTTGAGAACTCTAATGCATCGCTCATCTTAGCTCTACACTGTTCCTCACTGAGTAACTGATCAAGACAAACAATGCGCTGTGTTAAGCAATTAATTTAAATAATGATGCCTTTGCTGAAGCAAGAAGGGGAATGAACTTCAGGTATACGGTAGATATTATCTTCAATTATCTGCATTGCAATGAGGATCCGAATAATTATTACTACTTGGCGATCGTAGGAGGTGCGTTTGGTTTTGTATAAAAGCCGCCAAGAGCTGAGAAAGTACCTGAAGATCGTCAGTACTTTGACTGCGTCGCATGCCTGAGATACCGAGCTTGGTGATTTCATCTTGTATTTCTGGCTGTACTAGTGGCACTTGCGTAGTCAAGGAGTTGTTAGGAATCTTGCAGAAGTTTGAACGTAACATATGTGGAAAAGGAGTCGCCTCGGATATGGTAGGTGGCGGAGCGTAGCTTCTTGGTTGGAGCAGCGCGCTCCCGCTAAGACTTTTGTTCAAGACTGCACGACGACGTAGGGACTGCTGTTTTGGGGAAGCCGACATCTGAATGGATTCTTTGTTATTGTTAGACAGAAGCTTTACCTCGTTAACAGATGATCGTATCCAAGATGAATTACATGGCGCAAAAGCCTGCTGTTGAAAGGTCTCTTCTGTAGGATTTCCCTGAATCTGGGATTCTAACGAGACTGCAGCTAAATTCACAGGTGCATTTGCTTCTAAGCTACGTTTCAAGGGTGAAATCAAAGAAGCTGCATGTCTGGCGGAACCATTCATACCTGCACTCATATCTTCTTTTGCAGGAGAGAGGTACGAGTGATTATCAACTACAAAGGAATCGGAACGATTGAAAATCATTCTAGACGATCTTATTGGGGCTGATAAGGACCTCGTCATTTTTGCGTTACGAGGTGTCGAATTTTCAGGAGTGAAAGACGCTCCTCCTATAGAACTTACTCGCGCATCCGAAATCCAGTCAAGGAGCTCCTCTCTGAATTGCGTAGGCTGTACATAATATGGGCTATTAGAAAGCATGGAATCCGCGACACCAAGTTCATCGCTATTTTTGCTTAATGAGGATCCCAGAGTGGAGCTTCCGTTCTCCTGCATGAAAAATCCGGATTGGCTTTCAATTGGCAAGTCCAAACATCCTTCCTCGGGCTCCAAAGAAGGTTGCGAATAACCACTGTACTGAACTGGTGTTTGTCCACAGAAATAAAGCCCATTTGAGTTGACCACTGGAATGGAAACCATGCCTCGAGAAGTAGCAGCGACATGATTGATAGAGGATAACTCCTTTTCAGGCTTAGGCAACACCCAAGGAATGAAGGTTTGCTCGTTAGTGTCTGGAATAGATATTGTGTTACCTCCCGAGATGTTGTCGAATCTGCTACCCTGCGTACCAAAGTCACAGGATGAAATTGAAGCTTAATGATTCAGTGTTAAAGAGGTTTACCTTGACTGATGCCAAAAATATAAAGTGACATAAGGATGGAAATGGTAGGGCAGCTCAAATTCGAACCACACTAAACATTAGCCCATTTTACATGCGTACCATTATTGTTTTTTCGAAATCTTGGCATCCCGGTATCATGCTAAAATCTGGCATCGTCACGGAATCAAATTGGGAAAGCAAAGGGTCACAGCATTCGGCCATTTCGATGATGGGAATTCTGGAATCACGTTGATTTTATGCAGACCGTCCTGATACTTCGCATTATTATGTAGGTCGTGTTACTTGCAGCACGGCATCTTCTTCCTCCAGGTTACCATGACATCATGCTACTGCTTATATACTGCTTATATGTATACACTGTGAGCGTCCAGAAAGGATGAATGATTTCTTGACAAATGATTGAACCGTTCATTATCAAAAACTCGACTATAATTAATGTAATCGGAGCTTGGTAAGCAACAAGTGAATCTGTGATATGTTTGATGATCTTACTTTTTCTGTTTAATTGAACAACTCGGCAAATATTGTACTTTAACAGATCTTTCAGCATCTTCCTCTGCTACTACTCCTTTATTGCAAGTATTCCACGGATGCAAGCACTACAGGCCAAATAAGATGCACGATGACTAGACAAAGGAGAATTGATTCTAGAAAACATACAAGTATGGAAAGCCATGCCATGCCATGCTCGAGCACCTTTTCCCTGAGGACAGAACAGCGGAAGGGAGCAAGCTGCTGCTCCCACGAGTTCCAACAAATGATAATTCCTTCTAATTACACAACCACATGATATAAGCATCGCACCTTACTGCAAACTCGAGGTATGCACGATGAAGAAACAAACAAGGATGAGCAAGGATGTCGATCATCCTCATGCAAGGTAGGTTTTAGATTAGAGTTTTTATAAGAATAACATGCCAAATGAGCTCGGGAATGAGACAAAGCCCCGCCCCATGCTTCGCCATCTCTCTCGAACTCCGCCCGCAGGCACCTGCGCGTAGAAGAAGCATCGCGATTAGCGACAGCTCAAACAAGAGCAGAAGCCAAACCTAGTTCGCGACAACGTAACTCCCTCGTCATGCGAGCTAACAGAAGGAAAAAAAGAAGGGAAAAATGACAGGCCGGACGGTGGACCTGATCCCTTGCCCATGATTCCACCCAATACCAGTAAAAGGCCATTCTCATTCATACGGCCCTGGGTGGGTCTTTGGCGGGACCTGATCCCCGTCGCATCCCGGTCTCCTGAATCTTCCCTCTCCAGAGAGACATGAACGCATCTTAGCCATATGACTCCTCCAACCGCCTCAAGACACGCCAATATTCCATGTCTGAAATGCAATGCTATTCTGACCATCTGTCGCGCTGAAACGCTTTCAACAACTCACGTGGCACCTCCTACAATAGCCTCTATATTCCAATCAAAACTTTCACAAGAAAAAAAACGCAAAATTTTGTCCGTTCCGTTAAACCTTTTTGGGGTTCCCCTCCAAAAACCTATATTTCAGGAACTTTTTCGGTTTTTTCAAGAATGACCCTCAATACATGACGATTATAAATTATTTTATGACCTATGAAAACTTGCAAGTTTTCTAGCATGCCGATTTTTGGCAAAAGTTGCCAGTTCCATTCTTGGACTTTGCCGACTCTTGTATTGGGAGATGGTCTTTTCACCCAGAAACACCATGGTTGAACTTGGTGCAAATGTCACTAAAAGGACTTTTTCCAAGCGTACATTTTATAGACTAGGTAGCGGGCGTGAGCAGGCCCGCTACCGGTTGTAGCATGCAGCCTTCATACACCGAGCCACCCTGCGGCGAGGTGCATTGAAAGTTGCCTGCTACTAGGTAGCAATCCTGCTCAAGCCTGTTAACGGGCATAATTGAAGTTTGAGTCTTTTAATTGAAAGGCCCAAACTAATATGAGTTTAAACATTTGTGGGATCCAATTAAAACCTGTCACCTCTCTACTATCAACCCAAACACCAATTATGAGCTATAAAATGCCTTTGAAAATAAGGTATTGAAAAATTGTCTTTTTAGTGACCTTACACTTGGGAACATCTTCCTTGGCCTAGGTGTAAAAGTCATTAAAAAGACTTTTCCTGAGTGTCTTGCTATTTTTCACATCACGGTTAAAAATATTTTTGTATGGCCCATACATTTTGACTTCTTGGAAAATGTGATGTCTTGGCCCAAGTTCTTTATGGACATTTTATGAGCTATACACTCAGTTTGAAAAGTTTTAAGGACTTCAATATTTCATGTTGGAGAAAGAGGGTGTGTGAGTGTGAGGAACGAAAAAAGCTCGAAAAGAAAACGAACACGAAAAAGAACCGAACTCGAAACTCGAAGAAGAAACCAACTCGAACAGAAAGTGTTCGTGCGCAGCGTCCTTGATAGATTGAGAAACAGCAATGTATTCTGCTTCTGTAGAAGAAAGTGCAATAGATGTTTGCTTACAATTGTTCCATGAGATAGGACCGTCGTTGAAGAAGAATGTAAATCCAGATGTGGACTTACGATTGTCTATGTCTCCTCCCTAGCTTGCATCAAAATATCGATTGAGCTGATGAAGATTGTCGTTGCTGACATCTCCATAGCAGATAATTGGTCCATGGTAGCTCGAATATACCCAATGGGTAATGCCAGGATTAGTCATATGTTGGCTGAGTGAGCTTACTGCAAAAGAGATATCTGGTCTTGTACAGACCATTGCGTTGAGAAATCCAAGTATCGATCGATAAGGATACTCTCTCATCTGCTCCTCTTCCTGCTTGATCTGGGGACATTGGTCCTTTGACGAATGCAGGCCTGGATCCATCGGTGAGTGAGCTGATTTACAATTCATTAGATTGTATCTGTTAAGAACATTGTGAAGATACCTTTGTTGAGTGATGTAAATCAGTCGTCTCGCTCTGTCTCTGTGGATCAGAATGCCCAAACAGAAGTGAGCTTAGCCCAGATCAGTCATGTCAAACTTTGAAAACAGCATCTGCTTAGAATCCTTGACCAAATTGGTATTGTTGCTGAAGAGCAACGTATCATCCACGTATAAGGTGATGATAATGAAGGATTGTTGCACTGACTTGGAATAGACGTTGCAATCAGAAGTGCTTGGTTTGAATCCTTGTTTGATGAGGAATGTGTTGATCCTTTGAAACCAAGCTCTGGCAGACTGTTTCAAGTCGTAAAGTGCTTTGTGGAGTTTACAGACATGATTTTTCATACCTTTCAAAATGTATCCTTCGGGCTGGATCATGTAGATGTCTTCTTGTATAACTCCATTCAGATAGGTTGTTTGCACATCAAGTTGATGTACTTCGAGGTCGGCAGCTGCATCATAAGACAAGAGTGCTCGGATCGACGAATGTTTGACTACTGGACTGAAAGTCTCGTTGTAGTCCACGTTGAGGATCTGAGTGAATCCTCATGCTACCATTCTTGCCTTCCTTCGATCAATTGCTCCGTTGCCATTGTATTTGATCTTGAAGATCCATTTGCAATCAATGATATTGCAGCCAATAGGAACTTCGACTAGTGACCATGTCTGGTTCTTGATCAAAGAGGAATACTCTCTGTCCATAGCTTCTCTCCAAAGATCAAAGTTTGGTTGGCTAAGTGCCTCTTCGACTATCGTCGGTTCCTGTATTAAGAGACATGCAGACTCAGGAGTATACCTTATGGGCTGTGTGCGCACTCGGCTTGATCTTCTGGGAGAATTCGACTGATGAACCACTCCTGGGACTTGTTGCTGGGTAGCAACAACGTCTTCGTCTGATTCGTTGTCAAAAAGTGGGTCGACAATAGACACGCCTGAGCCAGAAGCTCGGACAGTCATGTCAATGGCAGGTGATGAAGGTTCTCTTGGAGCAATATCATTGCCTTAGATGTCGACGAACTGATCCTCGATAAAGACTATATCTCGGCTATACAGGATATAATGGGTATCAAGATCATACAACTTGAATGTATTATCAGATGAAGTATATCCAATCAGGATGGTCTTGAGACCTTGGAAGTCCAATTTCTTCCTCGTGTCTTTTGGGATCTGCGCGTAGGCAACGCATCCAAACACTCTTAGGTTCTTCATAGAAGGCTTAGAGTCTATCCACACCTCGTGGGGTGTCTTATCTGAGAGGGCCTTGGTCGAACATCTATTCTGGACGTAAGCTGCAGTGGAGACAGCTTCGGCCCAGAATCTTTGGGAAGCGATGCATGCGCTAGCACACACTTGGCTGATTCAACCAGGGTACGGTTCTTCCTCTCGCTAAGCCATTAGACTGAGAATTATAAAGAGTGATGAATTGTTGCTCAATGCCTTGGCTTTGGCAGTACTCCTTAAACTCGATAGAGATATATTCTCCACCATTGTTTGACCTTAGAGCCGTGATTGTCCGTCCAATCTCCTTTTCTGCACGCTCCTTGAAAATTCTGAAGCAGTTAAAGGCTTCTGATTTCTTCTTTATAAAGTACACCATAGTCCTTCTACAAAATTCATCAATAAAAGTTATAAAATACTTTGCATCCTTCAGCAAAGGATTTTTCATCGGGCCACAAATGTCTGAATGTACCATGTCTAACAATCCTCTAGCAATATGCTGATGGCTTGATTTAAATGGTTTCCTAGTCTGTTTACCAACTAGACAGTCTTGACAGACAGGTAGCTCGACTTTATCACGAGGCCCTAGTCGAGATCAAGAACAATAGATTGTCTAGACATTTGGTGTACAACAGCATGATTCAAGTGACCAAGTCTATAATGCCAAAGTAAACTTTTATTTGCATGAATAGAAGTACTGAGCGCCTGACTAGAGGCAGAAAAGCAATGACTTAATTCATACAAGTATCCATGCCTCTTTCTGAGTGCTAGGATCTTGTCTGTCCTATCAACTACTTTGCACTGATCACATTCGAATTCTACTCTATGTCCTAGATTTGTGATTCTGCTTACAAAGAGCAAATTTGTAGACAAATTTAGTACATACAGGACTTTAGAAAGTAGCTTAGACTGATCATTTGCAAAACTTAATCTTACAGTACCTTCACCTTTAATAGCTTGTGTGCTATTGTCGCCAAGGTGAACATATTTCTTGGTACTGTAAGGTGTATAGGACTCGAAACAGCCAATGAGACTGGTCATGTGTTGAGTGGCTCTAGAATCCAGAAACCAAGAACTGTCGTTGAATGCTCCTTGATGGATGGTCATCATGATCCACTTCTTGAATAGGCTGTGGGACTTCTACAGCTACATTTGCCACTTGATTCGATTGCCCCTTGTTGTTGTTCTTTGCTTGTAGTATCCGGTAGTCTTGAATTTTGTGGTTGTTTCGCTTGCAGTATCTGCAGAACAGCTTCTTCTTCGTCTGCAGATTCGACTGTTCTTTGTGCTGTGCTAGTTTCTAGTCTGGCTTTGATTGCTTCGGGCCTTTATTCTTCTTCTGCTTAGTCGTGCTCTTGTTGGTGTATAAAGCATGAGAATCGGCTGAGGAACTTGAGACTTCGTTCCTCTACGTGTCTTCCTACAACAACATAGTAATGACTCTCGAAAGAGTCAATTTTGGATGTGTCGCGATGATCATCATCCAGCTGTCATATGAGCTTGGCAAGCTTGTAAGCAGTTGCAACACTGCATCTTGATCGTCTATGACAGATCCGACAGCAGCCATTTGCCTTAGCAAGTTCTTTGAATTGATTGATGTGATTCTGCAGGGAATCACCATTCGCCATCTTGAGGGAGTAAAATTTTTTCCTAAGATGTAGCTTGGAAGCTATATCTCGCACTTCATATAGTGTGCTCAAGATGTCCCATACTTCTTTCGATGTTTGGGCCTCGTATAGATGGCCGATCTGGGTATCCGTAATGTTGAGGATGATCAGCACGAAATCCTTTCCATCATTCAGCTTCCATCTGGCAATTGATGCATCGTCTGCTTCGGGTTTCTCTTCTGCACCTGTAACAACATCATACAATTCTTTGGCCATTAGTACAATTTTCATCTTAAATTTTCACAGATGGTAATTGGCTCCATCAAACTTGTCCATGAGGGGACTGGCTTTCCCTTGGGAATCCATGTGGAAGATTAGTCTAAGTGATAGGAAAAACTATCAGTGACTTAAGTATGAAAATATGACACTAAGTTACAAAACAAGAAGGCAATTACTCTATCGGCTAACAAAGTCTTGTACTGTGGAAGCTTATCAGGCTACGAAAATGGCTCTGATACCATGTTGGAGAAAGAGAGTGTGTCATGTGTGAGAAACGAAAATAGCTCGAAAAGAAAACAAACATGAAAAAAAAGAGAACTCGAAACTCGAAACTCGAAAGAGAAACGAACTCGAACCGAAAGTGCTCGTGTGCATCGGAATGAGCTATATTACTCTTTCTCTAAGCATGACTATGCCTATCAGAAACGAACAGAACGTTAGTGATAGAAATCACAGTCGTTCAGATTACGTAGCCAAACATTAACAAAACATCAGAAGAATAACCTGTTGTGAATAGCTAGACAAATTATTTGTCGCAAATGATTCGCGAAGAGCTAGACTGAGCTCGACTGATAATCAGTCGTGAATGATTCGCGAAAGGCAAGACTAAATATTAGTCGTCAACAACTAGACTAATAATAATAACTCGCTAAGAACAGATTACCAGATTAAGCACAAAGAAAGTCAGACAGAATGAAAATAAGCATAGCAATATCAACACAAATCTGAATGCAGAACAAAAGAGCTATTATCAAATTAAGTATAGCAAAATATACATGTCAATTATGCGGTAGAGCACAAGACAATAGCGGATGAAACCGTGTGCTCTACAAAGCTAATTCAATCTGTAAAAGGAATGAACCTATTATTGACAATACAAAAGAATCAATGCACGAGGCATCTACTTCGTCTATCTCTGATAAGCTTCTGATGCTATTATTTTTTTTTACACACGCACTGAATACGCAAGTGGTATTTAATATATACACAATTTTACAGGTGTGCAGATGAAGAAAGTACAAAGTAGATGTGCTGTCTGTAGGAGATCGTGGGTGGATGTTGTCGTTGTCAAATCTGTTAGCACAGTTGCATAGGGTGAGCGTGAAAAGGCCGCGACGTCAGCCTTTGCTGAAATGAACGTTGGTGAAGATGCGAAAAATGCGTCACTCTGACGAAATGCTTTAAGATTTAATTTACAGGGTGTCTTCGCTTTTCCTAGGGCACCTTCGGCATTTTGTAAGGCAGTGTCGCCTTTTTCACCTGTCACAAAACACGTGTAAAAACACAGTGTCACGTTTTTTCGTCTTTTTTTCACCTGTGAAAATTTATTTGTATTTATGCCAACAGTCGTGTTTTATTCGTCTGTCTTATTTTACATGTAAATATGCAGACTATGCGACAACATGAAAAAAAAAAATGCAGCATGAATGGAGGCAGATTAAAATAGGATTTAGGAGAGTAGAGGAGATAAATCCAACATTTCATAGTATGTCACATGTCAATTTCTTTGTTCGAGGAGAGGAGGGGAGGGGAGGCGAGGCAAGGCAAGTGCACGCTACTGTACATACCCAAAAGGGGAGAGAAAAAGACGGCCACTATAATTACTAACTTTCAGGTAGACTCTTGTAATAAGTTTTCAATATGATCTTTGAACCTAAATACGAGCCAAAATGATGATGTACATTACATTTTATTTTATGGTCCAACTCAAGCGTGGATCTAAACCATAATTTCCAAAAGAATGAAGTTGCATGGTTTAATGAGCTTCAAACATCTGAAATATAATGCCAACAAAGGTCCTTTATATATATATGGATGTACATGTACTTTTAAATACACATACAAGTGCCCATAAACTAGAGTTTTGTGGGGGGGAAGGCCATGTCTGAGGGCCTTTCTTGCTGGGAGGGCCCTCGCCCGTGGGCGGGAGCCCGAGGGTAGGCCCTGACCAGCAAGGAAGGCCCGAGGACTTTGGGCCTTCCCCTGCATAATGCCATTGTGCGAAGGTTTTTTTTTTTTTTTCTTTATGGTCGTACGGTACGGTCGTACGCGTGGACTCTTTTTTTCTTTTTTTCGGTTTTTTCGGGCCATACGGCCGCACGCGTTGACAATTTTTTTTTTTGGCAAATGTTTTTACTTTTGTGGTGGAATGTGGATGTGGATAGCTAATGATGGGCTGCCACATAGTACATGCACATTCCACCAAAGAGAGGAGAGAGAACATGCATTTCGTAGAGAGAGAACGTGCATTCCACCGAAGAGAGGAGAGATAATGTGCATTCAATAGAGAGAGAATGACATATTTCTAGGAGAGAGAAAATTGGATGGACATTATGCTCCTGGAGGTGGTCCCAAAATACAAAGGACACCTAAGCACAAGGCATTACGTAATTATTACTATTAGCCAAAGAGTAAGAAAAAAAACAAAAGAGCTACTTCCCAAGGGCTAAAGCAACTAACCACCCCATACTTCTAATCGATTCAAAATCAGTTCGCTCAATAAATATGAGAAATTTTGAAAGTTTTCTGCTCAAAGTTTGTTACATTCCAAAACCATCATGCTTAAAATCTGAAAAATTAGAATAAATCATCATATTTGTGACCACAAACACAATGCAAAAAAACTACAAGGCTAAATAAGAGCAAATGCACAATAAGCCACTGAATTCTACTTAGACAACATTGAGATCTCCACTATTTTTTTCCAATCAATCAACGCGACAAATTTTTGTAGAGTTTAATTATTTGGCAAGGAACCTACCCTCGCACTACAATACTATACCAACTAGTAGCATGTAGAGAAGATGCACATGACGAGAGAGAGAGAGAGAGAGAGAGAGAGAGAGAGAGAGAGAGAGAGAGAGAGAGAGAGAGAGAGAGAGAGAGAGAGAGAGAGAGAGAGAGAGACTCATACACACACACACACGCACGTGCACACCCACACACACACACACACAAAACATAAAAGACTATCAATCACTTCCCTTCTAGTTGCCTAATGATCCATGTCTTTCTTATGCTTGCATGGATTATTATGACTTTTAGCTGAAGTACAATGAGTACAAAATCATAAAAGAAGCTCATCATCTAGAACTAAAAACAATCTTTTGGAGTCTCTCAATACGTGTTATGACTAATTTGTAGATTATGTTCCCCTTCTCATTTCAAAATTATTTTGTGTCAATGCTTTTCCATCTATTTGTAAGTAAACCAGACTTGGGCAAATGTTCAATGTTTGCATGACCCTAGCATGATATACAAGAATCATCATTCCATTGTATGTAGAGCATGAATTTGGGTCTAAAAACCACACGACATCCCATTCAAAGGCTTCATTTGTATCTAGCCAATGTTTTTTGTCGTAATCAAAGAAAAGATGTAGAAGAAACTCTTCCTCAGTCTTGCAATTGCTACCGATTCTACTGATATTGACTTTAAATCTAGCTTTTGGGGCAATTGATTAGTGAAGAATTCTCTGAGCAATTACTTTGTATTTGATTTTCTTGTCTTTGGTATTCTCCTTTTCTCCAAAAGTTAGGTTGATCATTGGCATCCGATCTATTACAAAAACAAGCAGAGGTGCTATGTTTGTCATTGATCACCTCATCAATGTTTTACAAGCCTATCTTGTTGGCCATGTTAAAGAATCACTAATTTTTGAGACAATAAGAACAATTTGAATCTTGTTGAGATCATAGTGACGAACTACATAATTGGGAGGTTAGCTTATTGATAAGTGATGATGTGGTTGGAGCTAAAATTGAGGCTCTAGTAGTGCCATTTAAATTTTTGCCATGTTGAGAAACCTTCACTTACCAAGCTTTTACAAAGTTATATATCAACTTTTTGTGGGATTTCATGTATAAAATCATTGGTCATTTGAATTCTTCACAAATGATGTTCATGTATTTCTTAGCACACTGTAGAATCACTCTATTTCTCCCACAATATGATTGCACCTATGCCAAATTTTCATGTAGCAACTATCTCCCACGTCACAAGCTATCGCACCTATCGCATATTTTTGCATCGTGAAAATCACACCTATCTTCAAAGGTTGGGAGTTAGGCTTCACTTGTACACATAAATTGAGAGATCATTGAGATATGAAAATATGGAATCTATGCATTAGTTGCCTCACCAAGACATTTTAGGTTGAAGACTCTAAATTATTAAAATGTTTCACTTCAAAATGAATGGTTGCAATTATACTTTCCTTGCTACATGAGATACTCTTAGAACTAAAATGTATAGCATACTTTGTCTACACTATCAATAGAATGTGGGAGTTACTAGAAATTACGCGTATAGAGATCTCAAAATTCCAAACTAAAATGTGTGAGCTCATACAAAGCATATGTAACATGATACATTTACACAAGATTTTGAAAAATATTTGATGTAAAACATGGAGTGTTTTCTTACCAAATGCTAGACATGTAAATCTATTTTCTAATTGACATGCTAATGGGATGGGTCCTACCACTTCTTTTTGTCATACTTACTTGAGCTCATGTGGTAATACGTAGATACCAGCGCACTATAGTCAAGTTAGAAATGCACACCAAGTGCCATGAATACCTTTAACATACATGTTGACAAACATGCAATAACACATTAGATATCCGTTCTTTTGTGTTTGCTTTCTAGTGGACCCCACCCTATTTAACTAAGGTCCATGTATACAAATGCTCAAGTTCTATAAAATTCTCAATAATGTTGCCACTTTTGTTAAAATGCATTGAGACTTATTTTGTCATTGTCTTACATCTCATGCATTTTCAAGGTGAACAATTGACACCAAAATGGTGACTCCCAACATAGGCATCATCACCATGACCAACCAATGCAAGGGACAAGTGCGGTATTTTGAGAGTTTACACATCGTTTTCTCAACTTAGACCAAATCCAATTTTTTGAAAATATGACTCAATGGTAGAAGGGATCAAAATGGGTCCCATGTTTGAGTTTTTTTCTTTGTAAGTGTATCAAGGTAATCAATAATGTAGGTGATTTTAGTTACTTCCAAAGAAATGATTACAGGTCAACAATGTTTGGCTAACATATACTACAAACATACCAATGTATATGCATAAGTTGCCAACTAACAAGCCCATGGACTAAAAAGTTGTGGTTTACCCTCAAACTTGAAAAGCACAAACCAAGCAATAGAAAATTCATATTAAATGCAAATTTTGCAAACTTCCACTCCAAATGTAAGGTTATAGTAAGGTTTTTATTATGATTTCATAGTGGTACTTAGAACTACCTAGCTTTTATATTCATATTTTGTCAAAAATTTAAATTCAAAACATCCCAATCATTTTTTGTTTTGTAAGTCAATCATAAATCAACTAGCCAACATTGCTTCAAATCTCAATGAGGAAGCACATATTGCAATTTCGTGGAATAGCATGCTAGCTGATAGCATTTGCATGCTTAGCAATGTTCCTAACCAGTTTCTTTTGAGTGTAATAGTTGCTTTGTTTCAAGAGAGAAGGCGTATGAATTGCATGTCAATCACCTCAGCCAAGTCTACAAGGCCTAAAGTGGCTAAAGTTGTGGAAATCTGCAAAATTGGACCAAGAATGGATCCTAAAATGATCCACGCTTTTGCCAATTTTCACAAAAGTGAGGGAGAAAACTAGTAAGCGTAATTAGAAGAATGACAAGTGCTATTACTTGGCAAAATGGGCCACTTCTTGAACTAGTGTTATTAGAAAAATTTAGATATACAGATTAAGCATAGCATGGAAACGGCCAAGTGGAAGAAACAAGAAGTAGATTTTGGGTGACAATAGCCTCTTGCTGCCCATATGCAATCCTCCTAGCTGATTTTCAGCCATTTATAACTTGTATGTGTAAAAATTACTTCTTGTCTTGACTGATAGTCATGTTTGTACTTCAGTACTTTCTCACATTGTTGAAGAAAAACAAATGTGTCACTCTACTCTATGCAAAGGTTGGTGGAGTCAATAGCAAAACAGCCACCCTGATTTTTTCCTCACAGTTGCAATACCACTACAAATAATTTTGGACCATTTTACATCAAAAATAGAAAAGTTGGAGTGCCTAAATTCTACTTCAATATATCATGGATTGTCCCACAATAATCAAGTTGAGAAGAGATCATGTTGTGTCAGATATGTTCGCTGCGACTCTCTTGAGTAAAGTTTGCCATGCCTCCACAATGGCATATGTGTTTCTATTTCTTGCAATGTGCTTCATAGGAAATTGTCGTCCACTCATCCACAATGCATTGTAATTTTTATACTAAACGAAAAAGAACAAAATGTGTTAGTGAATTTAAATAGACTTTTATTCATGACATGTGCATGCCAATAGCTATGTTGCTAAAATTACTATAGCTAGCTAAACTGCATGTCAATATTCTTGAAAATTTATGGTCTCTCTCTCTCTCTCTCTCTCTCTCTCTCTCTCTCTCTCTCTCTCTCTCTCTCTCTCTCTCTCTCTCTCTCTCTCTCTCTCTCTCTCTCTCTCTCTCTCTCTCTCTCTCATGGACTCTACCACATGCATATTTTTTCGGGTTACATTTTCGTAAGCAATACTATATGGGGACCCTAAGTAACCATGATGGCTTTTGACTCGCCTTACTAACTTTAATAAGGGGGGCCTTTTCAAACTTTGTATTAACTTACTTCATAAGTCTCTATTACATTGTGGAGATTGTCACACGTGTTTAGCATTCTAATCTAACAGTATGCAACGTTGATGGCTGAGTGCTATGAGAGAAGGATGGGAAGACCTTTGTTCCATCCTTCCCATTGTGGCTTCTTGCCTTCTCCTCTATTTGCTCTCTCTTTCATCTCTCTACTATGACTACCTTCGCATCTTCTAATGAAAATGAAGATCACGAACAATTTGAGATGGATGAAGACGAGCTTCTATTGCGCAAGGAGGCGGACACTTTTTTGTATCCAGGAGCATCCATTTCGAGACTAGCTACGTCAATTCTCATTCTAAACCTTCAAGCAACACTCTAATGATTCCAGAAAAGTACAAGGCCAAAAACAATAATGTGTATCTTGCACCTTTGGTAGACGAACTGTGCATTCTTTGGAATGGTATTCACGCTTACGACATCTCAAGACCTATACAACAAAGGAACTTCATTGTTCGTGAAATTCTAATGTGGACGATGCATGACTACCCCGTTTTAAGTGAATGTTCAGGTATGTAAATAATATATTATACAAATCCATCTTAGGGTTTAGCGTTTGAGTACATTTGACTAATTGAGCTTATCTCACATTTGCTTTATGAACTATACATGTTTAACCACATCGGGTTACAACGCATGTTACATTTGTGGACCACATTTGGAGGGTCAACATAGCACAAATATGTTAAAAAAAGTAGTCTACGAAAATCGTCGCAAATATTTGCCGCTTGATCATCCTTTTTGAAGATTGAATAGGAGGTTTTTTGGGGGGCGAGGAGATAATCCTTTAACTACACCACCACCCTCACACATGGGAGTAGCGGAATGGCATGGTGAATGGCTTAAACATCACGACGTCAATTCTTCATGGAATGAATCCATTCATGGTACGAAACGGTTGTCTATTTTTCATAAATTACCCTATTGGAGGAATTTATTGATAAATCATCTATTGGATCCTCTGGACATATTCGAAAACGTCGGTGAATCATTATGGAACCACATCATTGGCATAAAAGACAATTCCGTAGCTCGTAAAGATCTACAAGCGGCCGACGTGAAAAGACCGTATTGGATTCAATACACTGAAGGTGGAGATGAGATTTTACCTAGTGTGCCATGGATTCTTACAAAAGAGCAACTCCCTTATGTTAAACATGTCATAGAACAAATGAGAACTCCAACAGGCTATGCACATTCTTTATGCAAATCATTTACCAAAGATGATAAATTAAGCAGATTGAAATCACATGATTGGCATAAGATGTTGCAACTCTTACTTTCACTTTCTATTCGAAGTCTCTTCAACCATGACATACGAGATATGCTTTATAATTTATCATTGATGATTAGGTATATATATTATTTTAAACACTCGTATAAATATGTGCTATTTAAATATGTGTTATTTCAATATTTTTATGTTCTAAACAACCTAATGTTATATTAATCTTGCAATTCGATTTCCTCAAAAGAAATAAAAAATAATGAATTGGATTCTATGAAAATCCAAATGATCGAAATGGTTTGTTTGTTGGAAAGAGATTTTTCAACTTACTTTTTGGATATTCAAGTTCTTCATCTTCGAGTGCATTTGGTCAAAGAAGTATCAATTGCAGGACCTGTGCACACGAGGTGGATGTTCTACCTTGAGCGTTTTATGAAAGTTTTGAAAGGCTTTGTGAGACAAAAGGCAAGGCCAAAAGGTAGCATTGCAAAATGTTGGCTTGTATATCACCGAAATAATCTCACAATTGCATCCTACAAGTCCAGAATTGTGGTGTGAAAAAAAAAATTGAATGTGTTAAAGGTGAAGTACCACAAGGAAATGGTGTGCAAAAGAGACTTTCACCTTAATTAAAAGAAAAAATTGACACGTTCATATTATATAATTGTGGACAAATGGAAAAGTTGATTTCAAGGTATGAAGAAGCCAAAAAGGATAAAAACATAATATTAAAATGAAGAAGAAATATCAATCGAAGAAGAATGAGAGCATTGGAAAATAACAAACCTTTGGAACCTTTACCATCAAAATGCACTCGTGAATGAGTTTTTGATACAATGCTAAAAGCATCTAAATACGGAGAAAACTTGATCGAATTAGAATGAGAATTTGTTCGTGGATGTGGATGGAAGGTTAGTGTAGTATTGTCTTTGTCAAGTTTTGTTCTTATACTACTCATGATCAATATATAAATATTTTTATTTACGTAAATTTATTCATTTTTGTATTTTAGTATAAATCATACACTGTCATGTGGACATATGGACATCATTATCGTGTTGAGAGAGTGGACAATAAACGACGTACATATGATTGTGGTATAATGACCAACTTTCAACAAGAGAGTCGTTCTAGTGCAAGGGACATGAATATCATTTCGGGCAATCTAGACTATGTCAACACATTGTAACATATTTATGAAGTCGATTACGAGACTAACGGCAAATACTTTCTTTTTGACGTAAAATGGTTTAAGATCATCTATCGTAGAAGCAACACCACAATTAGAAATGATAACTCAAAATTTTTTTCAAATCGACTCAACAAAATGTATATCGATGTTGGACTCTCATGACACTTTAGTATTGCCACGACATTGCAATAGGTGAGACTCTACAATCCAAATGTCATTAATATTTTCAATGTCTTATCTATGTATCGATCTTATAATAGTAATCTAATTTTTTTAATTCTTTGGCAGATTATATTTCATCCTGATCGAATAGACCCAAGATGGTGGTATGTGATCCAACTTAATACAAGAAAACAACATGTTTGAAGGAAAAGATATTGTAACATTGGACACACACGACGAAACACCATCCAATTTTGAGGTTTTGAAAAACATAAACCACTCATCCAAGCTCCAAATGTTATGGCTTGCAAATGATGAGATGCCTAAAATTGTAGAAGGCCAAATTGAAGGATAATTTGGATGAAATAGAGCTCGAAGAAGAAGAGTTTGAATATGAAGGTAGCTCACATTATCAAAGAGACACGATCAGAAATCTACGATTGTACTTAGACCTAAATTCAGATGA